>JAWMAG010000004.1:26170000-26575000 GCA_037013455.1 Ceratitis rosa
GCACAACAATTGCAATTGCCCACTTTTAGGCGTACAAGAAGCAGCTGGAAGTGATGAGGTGTAAATATTATATTGAAGCAACAATTTTAAGTTTAAAGTATAAAAAAAAAAATCCTGTGGAATTGAAAAAAAATTTTTTTAATTAAAATTCATTTATTTTATCTATTTAATTAAAAAGAACAAAATAAAAAAAACGTATTAAAATCTGAAATAAAATATTATTTTTCACACCCTTTTTTGTTTTTTTCTTTAATCACTCTCTTGTGTGTATAGCAACAAAAGCAACACATTTTTCTTGTCCAAATTCAAAACTATTGCAATTGAAAATTCAATTCACTTTCAATAGCATAATTGCATTGTCATATCAATCAATAGGCAATAAACAAGCTTTAAAAATTGACAAACGCATTAGTATGCCACACCTACACACACACACACACGCACACACACACATAGAAGGGGGGAAAACAAAAACAAGTTGTTTACAAGAATTCACATAAAACTTTTTGTACACAAAATTTGTACAGTGAAATGTAATTGAAGACCATTTTGAGAATGACAAGCATTTATTGTTTACAATATTTTCTGCATTTGGCAGAATGCACTTTGCATATTGAGTGAATAGACGAATAGTACGGACAGCTAGAAGGAAGGAGGCAAGGATAAGAGTCCTAGTAAATGCGATGAAAATCTTGCAGTTGTTTTGTAGTCGATGTTCGTCACATAATATTTACTTAAAAGCATTGTTTGTACGTACATATATAGCAGATAAGTATAGTTTGTATTAAAAATGCATATTGGAAGGTCAGAAATCCTGGTTTTTGCCTTTGAGAGCTCTTTTCATAATAAGATAATAAGATTTTGAAGGCTAATTACCAGCTCCAAGAAGAGAGATCACGTGGTTTAATCACACCACCGGATCAAAAAGTTCAACAGAGCCCCAGAACAGAAGTTCACGCAAGTGAGGCAAGTTTTTGACTGCCATCACCTGGGAGTGATCAGAAACGATGATTCAAGCAGCTCACGACTTCTGGTCTTAGACCAAGTATCTCCTGGGCAGCCAGCAAACATCCGTTTGGAGGCGAGGTAAAGTGAGAAGGCGAGTCCCAAGCGGTTGTTCGTAGGATTTGGGACCTATCACATGAAAACCAGAACTCCAATGAAAAACAATATGTGTCTCGGATGAGAGAACCATCGATTGATGACGATCCCCGCAAATGTTTTAAATGTCCGTTCCCTTAATTGGGAAGATACCGCTGCACAGCTGGTTGATGTCCTCGCTAAACTAAAGGCTGACATCACCGACGTCCAAGAAGTGCGATGGTCGGAAGAAAGTGGATTCTTGTGACTTTTACTACAGCTTCATGGTGGGGGAGAGACTCCGTTGTCGAGTACTGGCATTTACTCCAGTGGATGAACGTCTCGCCACAATCCGCATGAATGGAAAATGTTTTATCATATCGATGATTTGCTCCTATACCCCGACACAAGAGAAGGACGATGTGACCAAGGGTACCTGGGCAACTTTAATGCCAGCGTGGACACAGATGGTATCTTCAGTACAAATGTCGGAAAATTCAACATCCACGGAATATCCCCAAATGGGTTGAGGCTGATCGACTTCGCCTAGCACGAAATATTGTTCTCAAGCGATTTGGCTGTTCTCTGATCGAAAACCTCAAAACCAGATCGATCATGTTGTAATAGACGGAAAACATGTCTCCAGTGTCTTTGACGTCCGTACACTCCGAGCATCCAACATCGACTCGGACCATTATCTTATTGCAGCGAAGATACGAACCCGCTCTGTGTATCAAAGAACGTCCGTCAACAACTCCCAACGAAGATTCGACGTCAAAAAGCTGCAATCCCAACAGATTGCTGAGTGGTTTTCTACTCGACTTGCACTCCTGCTCTCTGAGAGCAACTCGGTATAAGGGAACTGCGGGACAGCATTTCAAGCTCCCTACGTAAAGCTGCAAATGAAACTATTGGATTTCGGAAAAGTCGCAAAAGCAGATGGTACGATGAGGACTGCCATGTCGTGGTGGAGAGAAAGCAGGCTGCCTACCTCGCAACGTTGCGATGGACCACAACACGTGCAGGACGGGACAGATATCGAGAGCTGAAGAGGGAAACAAGACACATCTGCAGATAAAAAAGAAAGAGGCGGAGATGCGTGAGTATGAAGAGCTTGAGAAGCTGGCCGACAAGGGTATTGAGAAGGTACGGCGACTTAGAGAAAATTTCAAGACTGGAGCAGACCCTAGGTGGAGGACGCAAAGAGGTGATCTAGTAACTGAAGTCAAAAGTATACTCAATTTATGGAGCGAACACTTCTCCAGCCTGCTAAATGGCGGTGAAAGTGTAATATCAGGAGAGGCGAACCAGATTTTCCTCTGGAAAAATCACAAACCTGCGGGCCGAGCTATTCAAATCGGTGGTCAAACTGCTTAGACCTCATTTGACTTTAGACCTGGTAAATCCATCATTGACCAGATATTCACCATGCGCCAAATCTTGGAAAAGACCCGTGAAAAGAGAATCGACACCCACCACCTCTTCGTTGATTCTAAAGCAGCCTCCGACAGCACGAATAGGAGCTGCCCTACGCCACTATGTCTAAATTTAGTGTCCCGCAAAACTTATACGGCTTTGTAAACTGACGCTAGCCAACACCAGAAGCTCCATAAGGATCGGTAATGACCTCTCCGAGCTGTTCGATACCCAATGACGCTTTAAGAGTTTACAGCTGCTCCAGTACGTCGATGACATAAATATCTTCTGCCTTAACAACCGCCGTGAGTTCTGCTTTCTCCAGACTGGATAAGGAAGCGAAGGAAGGAGGGGTAGTCAGCGAGGGCAAGACGAAATATCTCCTGGAATCAGCATTAACACTAAGAACAATGTCAGATTTGCCAAAAAGTGCTACTTTGGATTAAGTAGACAATTGAAAAATAAAGTCCTCTTCCGACGAACAAAAGCCAAATCTTCCGCCCTACTATACGGTGAGTCATGTAGTACTGCTGAATAAGAATACTCCAACTTTGAAAGTTTGCCGATGCAGGAAGACCACCACTCCCATGGAAAGACCAGGTAGAGAAAGACCTGGCTGTAATTGGTATTTTCAATTGGCGCCAAATTTGGCTGTAATCGCGTAAGTGGTGTCTAATATCGTACATTTGGTTGTATTTTGCTTTATTTTATTTTTAAATTTTTTAATACCTTTAATTTTATTTTATTAATTTATTTCTTTTTTTATTTTATATTATTTTATTTCGGGTTAGCTTTTTTTTATTAATTTATGTCTATTGTATTTTATATTTTTTTTTCAATTAATTTAGTTTTATTTATTTTTAAAATAATTTTATTTATTTTTTATTTTTTTTACTGTATTCCATTTTATATGTTTTTATGTTATTCTATTTTATTTATTGCAAGAGTTAAATTTAAAATAAATCCTAAATTCCCACGCTTAAAAGTACTTTACTAAGCATCACATTTTTTTTATAAAATATAAATTTTCGTTTTTTCGAAAACAAAAAAAAATAATATTTTTTCACTGCTGCCGGTCACATATGAAATTCCCCAACTATCGTCTAAGTAGTACTTTCGCGTCATAACATCATGTCACGCAACATGTTGCACGAAGTTTTGAGCTTGTTGAGGAATTTTGCGAAAAATATAGGCATTTAACGCAAAGTGGAAAATATATTTCTGTTTATGTGCTTAAGCATGTAGGCGGACGGCAAACAGGAAGATAGTTAACATTTTTAACTTGAGCTTGCAAGTTTCTTTTTCCGTTGATTTACTTTATTTTCAATCTTGTCGCACATGTTTCGTAAGTATGACACGTGATGTTTGTGTGGAATGCATGACGCACGTGTAGCAAGTAGTTGTAAGCAAGAAAAACGGGCTGCAAAAATACCAGTTTAGCAGCCAAACTTTTTACTTCTCTTTCCTTTTTTCGTCGAGAAAACCAAAATTGCGCTTGTTTGCCACACAGTGTTGCGTACATTGCAAGAAATTGCAAATAACAGCATTTGCTATGCGGTCTTATGTTTTCCATCATCTTCATCACAACCATATTGGCTTCAGGTTGCTTTGGTTTCGCCCATTTCACGACTCACAAGATTTCACACTTTCACATTTCTACACACACCAATGCAAATGCAATGCCTTTTTCATTTACTTACTTACTTACTTACTTACTTACAAACATATGTACGAATATATCTCTCCTACCGTACCAAAAACACATTTCTTCTTCATTTTGTATCTTTCAACGTCGACAGTTTTGCTTCCAATTTTCCAATTCTTATCTCTCTCCAACGGTGTGTAGAGTGTGAACTTGAGAACCTACAAACCGGCTAAGTGGCATGAGCACGTCTCAAATAGCCTCAGGAAGCATCATCGAGTATTGTTGCTGTTGCTGGCATTTGTGAGTGTGTGTGTGTGTGTATTGTTGTTGTCAATCTTTTGCTTCTTACATAACTAACATTGGTAGCGTGTAATCCAAATCCCTTGTAGCTTTTCTTGGTATTTTGGTCATTGAAAAGTTAACTAATGTGTGGTGGAAAATTGATCTGCGACAGATTTTTTCTTCGTGTGTGGGTCAGTTGAAGTGGAAAAATATTTACAGTTCTTCGTTTGTTTGTTAAGAAGATTGAGAGGGTTTCGTGTTGCATTTTAACAAGCAGAAAAGGCGAGTATATGTGAGAATTCTGGGAAGTCGAATACCTCTTTAGAGATCTTTTTCGCTTTCCCAGCTAATGCTTAAATCGTATCGCAAAGTTAAGTTCAAAATATATAAAAATCGTTAAAGACCAGCAACCAAAGTCAAAGAATTTTATTTTATATTTAACTTTTTTATATTATTTTTGGGTTTAATATACGTGTACATTGTTTACCTTTTTATATTTTATTTGATTAAATTTTTTTTATTAAGTTTGGTTTAATTTAATTTTTTTTTTTATTTATTTTATATATATTAATTTTTTTATTTAACTTAATTTTATTATACATCGTCATAATTAGTATAATTTAGTACAAATAAATTAAATTTAATTTAAATTTTTATGTTTAATTTTATTTTATTTTATTTTTCATAACACTTTTATTTTTTTAAATGAATTTTTTTAATTATTAAATTTAAATTTACTTTACTTTATTAAGTCTGTTTTAAATTCATTTTGTTTTAATTCTTAAAAAAAAATAATTCACTTAATATCATTTTAGTTCTTTGTAGTTAATTCTAATAAAATTAATTTCATTTCACTTCCTTGATTCTTTAGAGGGGCGTCCGTTTCTCACGTACCTTTAGGCACAAGCAACAATAAACTGATGGACGGCCAGGCTAACTAACTCGGGGCACGGTTACTTCTGAAAATACTCGAATAAAACCGTTTTACATACGAAATGACGCTACCGAAGACAGTCCCAAGCGGCGATGAGGTAGGCATTTTCCTTATCCTCTTATGCAAAAAAAAATGATTTTAGTTAAATTAACTTAGCTTATTTTAATACAATTTTTAATTTTATATACATTTCTTTTTTTAATTTATTTTATCTTTTTGTTGAATTTAATTTAAAATAATAGCTTTTTATATTGTTATTCTTATTTAATCTATTTTATTTAAATTAAATTTACTTTAGTTTTATTTCATTTAAGTTTTTGTACTGACCATTCTTTTGTTTCAGTTTATTATTTTGTACTTATTTTACCTTAATTTGTTTGCTATATTTTAGTTAAACTTATTTTAATTTAATTTTTTTGTATTTTATTAACTTAGATTTAATTTCATTTAAATAATTTTAGAATACATTATTTTAATTATTATGTTTTTTTTATATTTTATTCAATTTTATTTTTTATTTAACTTCGTTTAATTTAATTAATTTTTTTTTTATTTCATTTAATTTAATTTATTTTGTTTTATTTAATTTAATATAATTTTATTTTATTTTTGTATTTTATTTAATTTAGTTTTTATTTCTTATTTATTAACTTCTTTATTGAATCTGGTTTTATATAATTTAATTTATTTCGGTTTTAATAATTTTATTTTATTGTATATTATTGTATTTCATATTATTTTCTATCAATTTGTTTTATTTTATTTCCTTTCATTTTATTTAATTTTATGTTAATTTATGTTATTTAATCTTATTTTATGTTATTTTGTTTTATTTAATTTAATTCACTTAGTTTTACTTCATTTTATTTTATTTGCTTTTATTTCACTTTATTCATTTGAATTTATTTTATTTTAGATTATATTAATTTATTCTATTTTATTTTATTATATTTGAATTTATTTTTTTTACTTTATTTTATTTAAATTAATCTTATTTTGTGTCATTTTAGATTATATTAATTTATTTTATTTAACTTATTTATATTACTTTATTTCAGATTATATTGTATCTTATTTTATTTATGTTACTTGCTTTTGTTTTATTTCAATTTGTTTTAAATTATTTTTAAATTTTATTAAATTAATCTTTATTCAACTTTACTTATAATATTTTGTTATTATCAGTTTTGTTTTTTTAAATTTAATTTAATTTTTTTTATTTTAATCTGTTTCATTTAATTTAGTTTGTGTTTTGTTTTTGTACTAATTTATGTATTTATGTATTTTATTTTACTTAATAATTAATTTTATTTATTTTAAACTTTTTTTTTATATTAATATATGTATTTATGTATTTTATTTTACTTAATAATTAATTTTATTTATTTTAAACTATTTAATTTAATTTTATTTAGCTTTAATTATTTAATTCAACTTCATTACAATTTATTTTAGTTTATTTTATATCATATTAATTTATTTTATTTTGCATTATTTTAATTTTTTTAAATAATTTTGTTTTATTGAAGTTTATTTTGTTCTGTTTTATTTTATGTCATTTTATTTTTTTAATGTTTATTATTTTATTTTCGTTTTGTTTTATTTTTATTTTGTTTTATTGTTATTTTATTTTATTTAATTTTTCATCCCTAACCAAAGAGCAGTGCAACAGTGCGTATGAGCAACACGTATAGTTAAGATTCGTAACAACAAAATATCATTACTATAGCAACAGAATTACACACAGCTACACATGTGTGCGCCTGCATTTGTATTCATCTAGTGCATTTAGTGCTAATTTTGTGCATCACAAACTTTGTCGTCAATTGTTTTTTTGCAAACATCTTGCACACAGAATACTAATGAGTGCACGAGTAGCTTCTTATATTTGAAAACTCTCTTGTAAAATGGTAAAATTTCATTGACTAATTAGATATTTATTAACTACGAAAAGTTGAATGCAAATAATTGAATGTAGTGATATAAAAAATCATTACTCTTAAGTCAGTAAAGTGCATACAAATGTATAAAATTCATTGCAGTGAAAAATTGCTCAACCAACTGAAAGCCATGCAAATTAAAAGAAAAAACCACATTCGTACAATGGAAGACAAAAGCACAAAATATTTGCATTGCATAAGAATGGAAAAATGCAAGTGCAATAAGTCAAGTGCAGTCGAAGAAGTTAAACAAAGTCATGGCAGCGTAAATTTCAAACGTTGAAAACTTTCTTAAGATTTTGACTTTTGCTACGGTGCAGTGTTTACATTGATTGTCAAATTCTCATATGCATATGTGTGCGCTCATATTGTATATGCACAGTGTCATATGTGTATATGTATAGGCAACCATCTTCGACATTATCAAAAGTCATTCAAGTCATAACGCATTACTGCGCCCAGACTTCTAATGAGATGTGCAAGCTGAGAGACAGGCAGAGCGGCAGTCACGTAAGAAAATTTTCAAATTTTCTTTTCATGCATAAACTTATACGAACACATAAGTGTCGGTACATACCTGCGTGTGCTTGCTTAAAATGTGATTTGAAAGAATAAACTCATAAAATTCTCTCTTTTCTTTAGTTTATGGCATACCTGAGCAAATCAAATATTTTTGACAGTCTTTTAAAATTTAAGTAAAATTTCTATTTTCATCTCATGATAAGAACTATAAATGTCTTGTTGTATGAAAATAAATAAAACAAACAAAATTAAAAAAATATATAAAATAAAATATATTAATATAAAATAAACTAATATAAAATAAAACAAAATAAAATAAAAAATAATAAGACAACAAAATATTAAAATTAAATAAAATAAAGGAAAATTAAATAAAATAAAATATAATAAAATAAAATAAAATAAATTAATATAGAATAAAATAAAATAAAATAAATAAAACAAAATGAAATAAAATAAAATAAAAAAATAAAATAAAATAAAGCAAAATAAAATAGATTCTAATAAAATAAAACAAAATAACATAATTTAAAAAAAAATTAAATAAAACAAAATTAAATAAAATAACATAATTTAGATAAAATAAAATTAAATATAATAAAAAAAAAATAAATAAAATAAAATATAATAACATAAAATAAAATAAAATAAAAGAAAATAAAATAAAATAAAATAAAATAAAATAAAATAAAGTAAAATAAAATAAAATAAAATAAATAAAAATAAAATAAAATAAAATAAAATACAATACAATAAAATAAAATAAAATAAAATAAAATAAAATAAAATAAAATAAAATAAAATAAAATAAAATAAAATAAAATAAAATAAAATAAAATAAAATAAAATAAAATAAAATAAAATAAAATAAAATAAAATAAAATAAAATAAAATAAAATAAAATAAAATAAAATAAAATAAAATAAAATAAAATAAAATAAAATAAAATAAAATAAAATAAAATAAAATAAAATAAAATAAAATAAATTAAAATAAAAAAAAAATAATAAAAAAAAATAAAAATAAAATAAAATAAAATAAAATAATATAAAATGAAATAAAATAAATTAAAATAAAATAAATTAAAATAAAATTATATAATCTAATAATAATCAAAATAAAATAAAATAAACTAATAGTAATTAAAATAAAATAAAATAAAAATTAGTAAAATTAAATATATAATAAATTTAATTTTAATGAAATAACTGAAATAAAATAAATTAAATTAAATGAATTTTAAAGAAATAAAATAAAACGAAATAAAAAATATGTAATTTAAATTAAAATAAAATAATATAATATAAAATAAAACAAAATAAATAAATTAAAAAAATATAAAATAAAATAAATTCAAATAAAAAAGTTAAAATAAAATAAAATAAAACATGCTAAAATAAAAAAAATACAGAGTAAAACAAAATAAAATAAAATAAAACAAAACGAAATAAAAAATATGTAATTTAAATTAAAATAAAATAATATAATATAAAATAAAACAAAATAAATAAATTAAAAAAATATAAAATAAAATAAATTCAAATAAAAAAGTTAAAATAAAATAAAATAAAACATGCTAAAATAAAATAAAATAAATTAGTATAAAAAAAAATATAAAAAAATGAAATAAACTAAAATATATAATAATAAAATAAAATAATTCGATGAAATAAGTTGAAATAAAATTAAATAAATATAATTTAAATGAATTTTAAAGAAATGAAATAAAATAAAATATTATAAATTAAAATAAAGTAAAATAAAATAAAATAATATAAAATAAGATAAAATAAAATAACATTAAATAAAATAAAATAAAAAAAGGAAATATAATAAAATAAAATAAAATAAAATTAAATATAATAAAATAAATGAAGAGAACCGGGATTCGGCCTATTTGAAGGTAGATTTTATTAATAATTATTTTTGGTCTCTCAAATATTTATTTTTAGCTACTAAAACTTTGTTAAATCTTATCAGCCCACAAATATGTAGCTGAAAAAATTTACCGCCAGCACTCCGTGTACTCAATATTCCTCCCACACTCCAACTGGTATGAATAACCTTTAATGCGATTGGACGCATAAACAACTATTTTTTTTCTGCTAGTTTCCTTTTAACTTCATTTGTCTGGAATTTCAATTGGCTATTACAGTTCACTGACATCAACAACTGGCAAGCACTTAGCTGTTGACCACAAAGTTAATTTAATTAATAAGTGGGATATATGAAAAAATAAACAAACTGGCGGAAAAAATATTTAATGGTTTAAGTTGAAAAAAATCAGCAATAATTTATAGCTTTCTAGTAAAAATTACTTAGTATCTTTTATTTTTTTTTAATTTAACATTTTTTATTTAAATGTAAACTCAACGATTTCTTACGTATTTTGAATAAGAATAGAAAAAGTAAAATAAAATAAATTCTTCCCGCTCTGTTTGTAATGAGTAGTTGGCCACCACTTTAAATACTGACTATAGCGGCGGAAGCATTATATGAGTGAAAGAAGGAAATCTGCTTTCAGCCGCAAAATAATGGGAAATAAAAATATATTGAAAACAGCACTGAAATCCAACTGTCTTGGTCAAAAACTGCTAGAGAATAAAAGCTCAATTGTACGAGAGTGAGCAAGAGAGTGCACGAGAGAGAGAGAGAGAGCGAGAGAGTGAGAATTTCAGTAAAAACCAACAAATACAAAAGCAGCAAACATTTTGACTTTATTTGCAAATAACAGTATTTTATCTCTATGGAGGGGGCTCGCCGGCTGGCTGTCGGGCCTTCATTTATTAAGGCTACACGCTTTGGAAAAGTGCTGTAGAAAGCATTGCAAAGACCGCGGAAGTTTTCTTTACACCCGTAAATATAACATTGTTTGTCTGTGTTTATTTTCACTATAAAAATAAAAAAAAGAAACTGAGAGAGGCGTTTTTTAATGCACAAAGCAAATATAAATTTCTATTCTCTGTGCTTGTTTATATGAAAAGGTCTGTCATAGAAGCATTATTTTTTTAACTATTTACTTATTTATTTATTTCCTAATTTAAATGTTTCTTTTTTATTTTTTTTTATTTTTGTTCTTTTTTGTTTATTTATTCAAAAATTTATTTATTCCTTTCTTCATTTGTTTATTTATGTATTTCATTATTTTTTATTTTATTTATATATTAATGAATTTTATCATTTATTTTTTTATTTTATTCAGTACCGAAATCAGAGGAGCTTGAGAAGCTGGCCTACAAGGGTAACGCTCGAAAATTCTACGAAAAAATACGGCGACTTACCGGAGCAAGCTCTTGTAGGACCCATATGGGTGAGCTAGTGACATATTCACAGAGTATACTGGATTTGTTGAGGGAACACTTCTCCAGTCTGCTGAATGGCATTGAAGAGGAAACACTCGGAGATAGTGAACCCGAAACTCCAATTGATGACAATGGAAAAGTCATTCCGTTACCCGACTATGAGGAAGTCCGAATAGCAACCGCCCGCTTAAAAAACAACAAAGCGGCGGGGACCGATTGATTACCGGCCGAGCTATTCAAGAACCGATCAGGTGCATATATCAGCTTCTTGGCAAAATATGGTCGAAAATATGGAGAAAATAATACGAGCTGCAGAGCTGAATAAAGAGAGTACAATCTTTTACCTCTTTCGGCGAACGATAACCAAACTCTACAAGTCGCTCATCCTACCGGTCCTACTATATACCGCACACGATAGAATGATCAGCTGTACGAGCTATACGATGACATTGACATAGTTCAGCGAATGAAGAGACAACGGCTACGCTGGTCAGGCACTCCAGCTTAAAAGTATTCCGCTGGTGGAAGCAAAGGTAGATAAAGACCTACACACCGTTGGAAGGATCAGGTGGAGAGTGGCCTGGCTTCACTTGGTATTTCCAATTGCACGAATTTTTTGTCAGATCCGTCCACATAGACTCCCTAATAAATTACTATTAAGTCACTTACTTTAGTGTCGGCCACATGGCAAAGATTATCCATAAATACCAATCCAAATTATCGAGGCCTACTTCTGTTTAGAACAATCCTAATTTTTTCATCTCCTATGGTTTTTGTGAAAGAGGCCTCAGGCTTTCTTCTTGCTGTCCTATAAAATAATGTCCTGTCAAGATCCCCATTGTGAAATGTCTTCCCGTTTTAAAGAATATTAGCCTTTTGAACTTCTCCGGTCCGATTTAGGCTAAGATTGTCTCGATATACGATAGTTCAGGCTTTGTTCCCACATTAACAGGGACTGTAAATATATTCCTCTAGTAGCAGTTTGTTTAAGGCTAGCGGTACTCCAATGATTTTTTATTCACAAATATCTGCTTGGTCGTATCTTTCTCAACAATTTGTTTGCTCTGTTGTTCTCCTCTATGTCTCCATGATCAGCAAACCAAACAAAGGATTGTCTGCTTCTTTTCACCTCTATATGAGGCATGCAATACTTTAGTAAAGGGTGATCCATTTCGAGGTTTCCTATTTTTTTAAAGAAAAAAACAAAAAATTCAAATTTAATGGGGATTGCTTATTATCATTCGGCATTGATCTTTTGAAGATTATCTCCTTCAAATGTTGGTCGCTGTTACGTCTCAGATGGTCCGATGACTCGTTTGTTCGAGCATTTCGACTGGTAACTGGCGAATGAAACGTGTGATGTTTTAATCCAAGACCTGAATCGAAGCCTGATTGTCAGCATAAACTTTACATAACCCCACAGGAAAAAGTCTAACGGTGATATCACACAAGATTTTGATGACCAGTCGAGCGGTCCGAAACAAGAAATTATCTGCTAACCGAAGTGTTTTCTCAATAAATCCATTGATCGATGCGATGTATGGGAAGCAAATTTCGCCAAGATCACGAGCTTCAAATTAAATGGCCGGTTACCACTGTGCGATAACGGTCGCCATTGACGGTTACGTTCTCACCGGCGTCATTTTTGAAGAAATATGAATCGATTATTCCACCGGCCCACAAATTACACCGAACCGTTGTTTTTTCTGGATGAATTGGCAACTCTTGAATCACTTCAGGTTCTTCCTTCCTCTCTGCAGACAAAAAAATATCAATTGTCGCTTTTGTAATTTTAACATAAATATTTGAAGATTTCCCAACAAAAAAAAAAGAAAAAATGAGGGACAACAAATGAAAAATAAAAACTTTTCCCACACTAATCCACCGGCACAAGCGTAAGCACGGAGGCCACCAACAGCCAATTAACCCCGAAACTATCCGTGCCAATTTGTAATCAATGTGCGTAACAGTAAATTCTTGTTTATTTTGTTTTTTTTTTTGCAAATCCATTAACAACTGACAGTACGCGTGATGCTAAAGAATCTACGTTAAAGTTGTTTTTGTTTAAATCCCTGCAGATAAATATTAAATTTTTTTTAGAACAGTCAAGGCTGCCAACAGCCAACAGCCAATTGCTTTGCCTACAATTTCGTTTGAATATTTGAATATTGAAAAACCAATAATGGTCAACAAGCAAGAGAATAATAAAGAAAGTAAGAAAAACAGACTAACACTACAAAAAACCTACAAAAATATTTACATAAAACGCAACAACAATGAACTTTAATATTTTTGAAATACCCTGACCATGAATAACAGAGAGGAAGAATTGACAATTGGCGGGGAGTTGAGAAAAAAAAAGAACAAAAAATCTATATAAAGTAAAAAGCATTATTTTTGCATTAAATTGAAGGTCATAGCGAGGAACAGATGATAGTTACTTGGTGCGAGGTCCAAACTATAAGGTAGATGCATAAAAAGCTCCCAGAACTTCTGGCGAGTCACTATCACAATGTGTGGTCAAACGCCATCCTGAAGAAACACAATTAACCTCCTGTTAGCCAAAGCTGGGCACTTCTGGGTAATTGCTTTCTTCAGAGAATTCAACTGCTGACAGTACAGGTCTGATTTCGACCGTCAGGGAGCAGCTCATAAAGGAGAATTCCTTGCAAATCCCACCAAATACACAACAATAGTATCCTGACCGTCAATCCTGTCTTGGAGACCGTTTGTGCTCTCTACCATTTCACGCTGCTTTAAGTGATCAATTTTTCATCAGCAGTCACCATTTACTTGAGAAATGGATCAATTTTGTTACGATTCAGCAGCGATTTGCAGATGGAAATTCGGTTCATCAGGGTTTTTCTCGTTAGCTCATGTGGCATCCATACATCGAGCTTCGTTGTGTATCCAGCCTTTTTATAAATGGTTCCAAACGGAGTTTTGTGCAATTTTTATCCCCTGGACAATCAAAACGTGATGGCTAGACTCGACGATTTCCGTTATTTTATCGACACCGTGGAGCCTTTTACAGGTAACCATCTTTGAAATAGGTAATCGTTACCAATATCGGCCATAATTTGCAATTGAAGCCACCTTTTGAGAACAGACCGAATCAATTTATACGAGTATATATGCTGGGCAGCATTTCTTCGCTAGATCCAGCCAAGCTAAATTGCTTTTTCATTGCTCTTCTGCTTTTCATACTGCGCTGTTGTTTTTTTTCTCAATCTCTGGAGAGCAATTGTGGATCACTCACTTTATTCCAAAGAAGTTTAGATTGTAATATGCGTGCACAATGTTTCATTCTTCGGCTTGGTTCTTGTCACTGCAGAAAGAACAATCTTTTCTATCGCCCTGATCGCATTCGCAGAGATATTCTTTGAAGCAGACGTGTTCCGTCCAAAATTGTATTAGTTAGTAACCAGTCTCTCCGTGATTTGTCTCTATTCAAGCTTGCGCGTTTCTGATCAAATTGTAAGTCCAACTTCCTTTTGTTCCCATGTACCAGCGTCTCTGCCACTCATTTATATTTCTCAGTTCTTCTTCGTTTCGCTTTTCTGTGGTGTCGCATTGTACAGTGCCTCAGGATTTGTTAAAAATTATTTTGTGTTCCATAGACATTATAACTTTGGGCATGAATTCCAGTAAGGGATCAAGCGAATCGCTGGTCCATTGCTTCTGATAGGCTATGGGATAGGAGAGGTATTACGTTGGCCGGGATAACACGGAGATACTGATACAGCAATATCATGTAAAATTACATGTAATGCCGAGAGGGTAACCTCCTATCAAGAGCCTTAGGGCACATTTTAACAAAATCCCAATACCTTCCGGGATAGGGACACTGCTCCTAACTTTCAATTATTTCATGCGGCCTTTGGGGACTCGCATGGACTTACATTATTTGCAAAAATCACTACTCTCTTTTTTTTTGACAAATCTGTCATCCAGTAATGTCTCAGTAATAAAGCCGACAAATCACCCTTTTCCACTGGTGTCACCTAATATCGAAATCAGTCTCTTTGGGGCACTATTTTTTGAAATGATAGTTATATTGACTTAAGGATAAACATTGAGTTCTCCCAACTTCCGCTGTATCATAGTAAAACCAGAAGCAACTAGTATAAATAAGAGACGACCCAAAGGATTGAACTCTGACTTGGTAGTCAGTCAGCCCTTTACATAAGGCTGGTTTCACTCTGGATAAGCCTTTGATGACAGCAGAGCTAAAAAAAAATCTGAGAAGAAACTGTCGGAGAGCCTTTAACAAGGCCAAACCCTTCAACAGCCATAAATGGCGGCTTGATTTTCTCCCGCAAAGGGAGGTCGCAGTGCGTACTTCTAGGTCTAACCAAACATCTAAAGTTTTAGAAAAATAATTTGTCTAATTGCAATCGCCCCTCGGCTGGGAATGTCTAGCCCTCCGAGTTTATTTCTGACATGAAATAAAGGCTCCTCATAAAAATCCATCGACCGTTCGGAGGCGGCTGTGAATAAACTGTAGGTACCACCATATGCTGGAAAACATAAAGACGCAAAAGCACATATTGGAGAAGGAGCTCGGTTGAAAATCGCTTCGGTGGCTATAAAGTACCAATTATATATATAAAGAAGACAAAGCTCAACCCTTGCTGTCTCTTCTGAGAACAACTTCATAGTGTTAGTGGTGTGGAAAGGATAACGAAAATTTTAGCGAATCCAAGGGCGGAGAGCCATAAATTTCGACAATTCAATGTAAATTTTATTAAACTCAGACCTCCTAAACCTTAACGCAATAAACCTTTAATCGCCACCATCACTTGCGCAGGACGAGGAACTCTTTTGCCCTCAACATTGAAGTGGTGTCCAGAGCTTTTGAGAACTTTACACAGTTTCCAGCCAAAATGTGTCAGATCTTTAGGCATTCTCCTGGCTTTCATACTAAGCTGGTACCAGGTTAATTTTTAACACGAAGTCTGGTAAGGAAGATTACGCTGTACCTACGACATATAGGCCGTTTAGTCCGAAATTTTTGAAATGGGAGAAACTGTAATGATTGGATCAAACAACAAAAACCCTCAAGGGGTCAACCAGTGGTATGGATTTAATTTCATTAACCAGTGGCCATGAAGTAGTAATCTTAAAACTTATATTTTATGCAGATTTTTTAAGGAGCCAAAAGAAACCTTTTTCCATACTAACCCAGTAAACTAAAGACTCAATCAATTCTACACTGTTTAATTGAATATGTAAATATATGTGAGTCTATTATCTTGCTGATACTTAACTCCTATGGCCATAACCACCTTAATCTGCTTTCCTCTCTCCCCACACTTACATACTCTCAGCTGGCGGTTGGCATTTAACACCTCGGACCCTTTCAACGTCTACAAGTAAACTTAACAAATTATTTCCGCTTGCCTTTTGTCAGTGGGTCAGTCGTTTTTTCATTGACTCTTCCTTTCATTCCCACCTCTCGCTCTCTCCCTTTCTCTCTCTCTCTCTCTCTCGCTCTTTGCCCTCACTCAATATAATTGCATTTACTTTCAAATAGTTAGATAACTACAGTTAGAAGACACCAAAATGTGGAATGTACGTGTAGTTGTGAGTAGATAAAGAAATGGAAAATTGCATTGTTAACCGACTCTTCTACATATTTTTATTCACATTCATTCCTAACGACTTCTTGTTGAACACTTTTTTTCGGTTTTCACATTTCCACCTTCTTTCTTTAATTTTTTTATTTTATTTTTTTTTTTGGTGTGTGTAAAGGCAACAGTTCGAGTGGTCTAACCGCAAAACGAATGGAAATTTCTAACTGCACCGCATCAGCCACGCGTAGCTCTGTATGTATGTGTGAATGCCCAAAGGTCATTTTTGAATATTATATATGTATGCGTGTTTAATTGTAAGTATTTTCACTTCATTTTCACCAATTTTCTGTGAATCACAAACCGGCAAAGAATGCTTATCCTTCATTTATATTTAGATAAAGACGCCATTCATACAGCCTTGGCCAAAAGTATTAGGCACCCCACTAATTACTGAATTTTTTGTTTTAACAAGTGAAGTAATGAAGTTTTATTAGTAAAACAGTGAAAATACAATGAATTATTGATAATAACATTAATATTTAGTAGGCCCACCCTCCGATTTAATAACGGCAGCAATTCTCTTAGGCATGCTGCGTACAAGCTTTGCACATTCGTCCGCACTTATAGCGCACCACTCGTTAATTAAAGCATTCTTTAAGGCAGTTTTTGATGTTATACTGTAAATATGAACGCATCGTAGTCGCTGAGTTGTGACAAGGAGCTTAAATTGAACCCCGTCTAAATTAGTAGCGCCGAAAATGCGCGTTAACGAAGGCAGAAGAACAGCTTCTAATACATTTATGTACTTTTGACTGTCCATGCGACCCTCGCAAACGAACATTTCGCCGACACCATCAGCAGGCATGCAGCCCCAGATCATAATGCTGCCTCCTCCATGCTTAACCATAGAGTACCACGCAATCTGGATGATATTCTTCCCCAACCCGTCGTCTCACGAACGTCACACCAGGTGTTCCAAATATCTGTTGAAAAGAAAAAATAATGTTTTCAAAAGATTTCTAGTATGTCTTCAAAATTGCTCTAGGGTAAGAAGTTAGACAGTTAATACTGTAAGACGATCCTAACTAAGCTTACCTCGAAGTTTGATTCGTCAGACCACAGAACATTCGACCAATCTCTTCCGTGAAATGTTGGTATCAGCGAGCCTATTCCAAATGATTTTTCCTTTTCTTTTCTGAGAGCCACGGTTTCTTTCGGGCTTTACATCCCTCTAAACCTGCTTCCAGAAGTCTTCTTCGAGCTGTTATACTAAATCCATTCGAAAGGGCAGAAGATTGTTTGCGCTCCTGAGAGACTTGCGTATAAGTATTCGGTCTTCTCGTTTTTTGATTTATGGTATTATTGTGGGATTTCGTCTCCACAAATCGCTTGATAGCACATTGGACTGCGGTCCGCGAACATCCCACCAAATTGGCAATCTCAACCTGAGACTTACCTTCTTCACTTAGAACTTGAATTCTAACTCTATCATCGTAACTAATTTCACTTCTTTTAGGCATTTCGATAAATATGAACTATTTTTATAAGATTGGTAACTTTTCACTAAATGTAATTTACACTTTCACTTTTAAATTTTAAATGCGAAAATATTTTATGAATTTCTTAATTTTCTGACAATTTTTAGGTTTAGCTTACCCAGAGTGCTATGACTTTTAATATTACACAATTTATTCGTTTAATCAACAGTTAAACACCCATGTAAGACATTTATAAAAAGAAGTGGTAACTTTGATAGCCACATTTGAGAATACTTGTATTTTAGTTGGGTGCCTAATACTTTTGGCCAAGGCTGTATGTAGGTATGTTGGTATCTTTATTAGCTTAGAAATCTCAACTTTGACATAACTTACAGCGTAAATCAGAGGGAGATTTCCATTCATACTTCTAAATCAACTTAGATTCTCTGTAGTGTAGGAAATGGCACTGCAAAGTTAGGTTTCGCTTCTGGTTTGGCTACAAATATCATCTGCACTTAGACTGCGATCAAAGGATTTTCTAACAAAATTTCAGCAGAAGACTGCAATAAATTAACCAGCAGGAACTTTGGGATGTTATTTTAAGCTTCTATGTTGCTTATATTGCTGAAAGGAAAGCTACTTCGCGGTTAATGGACTTAATGCAGTAGAGAGAGAGAGAGGATTATCTATTTCACAAAGCTGCTCTCAAGATTTCAAAGAGGAAGCAAGACGTATTTGAAGGCAAACAAGACAAACAGGATACAGGACGAAATGCATGAATACCAAGATCTTTAAGGGCTGGTCGAAAGATTAAATACACTAATGCCTTACCTGGAGAATCGAAGACTCACAGATGGTTTCGAAACTAGAACATGCTTATGAAGTAGCCATAGAGATAATTTAGGTACCAACGTTTCGGGCATAAATAGCTTATAGAGCTAACACTTCTCCAGCCTGGTGAATTGCAATGAAAAATCGACTCACAGAAGTGACAAGCAACACCAAAAGCTTTGTAAGGATCGGTAATGACCTCTCAGAGCGGTTCGATACCAAACTCCTTATCGTGTGACATCTTTAATTTGCTGCAAAGCTGAATAGAGAAGGTACAATCTTCAATATAAATATACAGCGGCTGCTGTTCGCCGACAATATTGACATTACTGGCCTCAAAAATGGCGTCGTGAGTTCTGCTTTCTGCAGATGGAATAACGAGCATGGGTCTGGTAGTGAACGAGGACAAGACGAAATATCTCCCGTCTCAAACAAACAGACATCGCATTCGAGAATCGACTCCCACGTCACTGTTGACAGTCATAACTTTGGAGCTGTAGGTAATTTCGTTTATCTAGTGACTAGCATTAACACCAACAACAATGTCAGCCTGGAAATTCAACACAGAATAACTCTTGCCAACAGGTGCTACTTTGGACTAAGTAGGCAATTGAAAAGTAAAGTCCTCTCTCGACAAACGAAAACCACACTCTACAAATCGCTCACCATTCCCGTCCTGATATACGGTGCGGAGGCATGGAGAATGAAAACATCTGATAATCCGACGTTTTGAGCTTTCAAAAGAAACATTTTTCGTAATAATTATGGCAGTCTGTTTTCTCTCCATTGCGACACGATAGTCCTAATCGTACCAGCTGTTTTTGCGACCTTTCCGAAATCCTATGGTTTCGTTTGCAGCTGTACGCAGGGAGTTTGCAATGCCGTCTCACAGTTCCCTTATACCGGGTTCAACGTCGAACCTTCCTTGTGTTTGTTGACGGGCGTTCTTCGATACACAGAGGCGCGTGTGTATCTTCGCTGCGACAATATAGTGATCTGAGTCGATGTTAGGACCTCGGAACGTTTTTCGATCTGGAGACAGGCAATTAGCTTGGTGAATTTTCTTATGGTGGAACAGACAACCATATTTCGAGCTCCGGCAAAGTCGATCAGCCTCAGCCCATTTGGGGATGTTTCGTCGTAGATGCTGAATTTTTCGACAGTCGTACCCAAAATACCTTCTTTGCCCACCCTAGCGTTGAAGGCGTCAAGCACAATTTTGACGTCGTGGCGGTGCAGCGCTCATAAGTGTGCTCGAGGCGCTCGTAAAAAACGTAAGACATCTTCGGTCAGATCATCCTTTTGTTCTGTCGGGGCGTGGGCGTAAATTAGCGAATTTCGTTTTGATGCGGATTGTGGCGAGACGTTCATCCACCGAAGTGAATTCCAGTACTCGGCGACGGAGTCTCTCTCCCACCACAAATTCGACACCAAATTTGCGCTCCTTTATATGGCCGCTGTAGCAAACGTCACAAGGACCCACTTTCTTCCGTTTTTGTCCCATCCATCGCATTTCTTGGACAGCGGCGATGTCAGCCTTTAACTTTACGCTTCCCAATTAAGGGACCGGATATTCCAGGTGCATGCCCTAAAATCGTAATCCTTAAAACATTTGCGGGGGTCGGCATCAAAAGGGGGGTCTCTCGTCTGAGACTCATTTAAATTTTTCATTGGATTTTGTTTTTCATGTGGTGGGTCCCAAGCCCCACGCACAACCGCATGGGATTCGCCTTCTCACTTTAGCTAGCCTCCAAATGGATGTTTGTTGGCTACCCAGGGACTACGTGGTCTAAGACCGGAAGTAGTGAACTGCATGAACCATATGTTTTCCACTGCCAGGTGATTGGCAATCAAAAACTTTTCTCACTTGCGTGAACTTCTACACATAGCCTCATCCCACAGTAAAAAATGTCTATGCTAGAAAAAAAGAAAAAAGAGGTAGCGAGCCCGATGCCCGAATCCCGAATATTCACAAGACAATATCTATCTTGTCGAGACTTACAACAAGACCTGTTCTGAATGCCCAATTTATTTTTACCACACATACTCTTGCATGAGGTCTTACTTAAAAGTTTAGCTCCAATCACCTCGAAACAACGGCTTTCCTATGCCGAAAAAGTTTCACAAAAGAGAAGACGTCTGTCTTCTTGGGAAGTGCCCGTATTCACCTTAAGCCCAAGGCATTAATTTCTTTTCTCTTCTCTTTAGCTTCGACAGTTCTGTTGCATAAAAGATGTGAAACAAGGCATCTTAAGTTAGATTTAATTCTTCGCAGGTGGAACGTTGATAAATGCTTTCAAAATGTCGATAAATGCCTGTTCCTCTATCCATGTTATATACTGTAGTGTCCACTGATCTATCTTTAAAGTGTGCATGCTGATCTCTCGAAAGATTATCCCGAAGTATCGTACACTTTATATACCAAAAAATATATATTTCCAGGGGTTTCAGCATAACGAACGCCAAACTAATATATCAGACTTCCTTAGAGGTCACATGCAAACTTCTCTCGACTATTAATATGAAAACCACGTCCAAGTTTTGTGAGGTAGGCCAAAATAGAAGTCATAGATCTGCTCGACACACCTACAGCTGTTGGAAGTTGCGCTGGTACAATGCTTCCGGGTTTCTAGCACTTAAAGGGCTTAGTATATTTCTCAAATCATGCTGCGGTCACTCAGAAGGTCGATGAATGACCCGCTTTCATATTGTCCTCACCAACAAAGGTTTCCACAGGAGGATCATTGTGAGGGCAGTGATTATCGAGTAGATTTTTCAGTGACTCCTCACAGTCCTTAGCACATCGTCCCTTAGATTTCCTATAGAAGTTAGAAGTTATAATTCTGATTAGAAAGCCAATTACAAACTCAGAACTTGTAGAAAAGGTCTGCGTGGTAGTCGTCTGTTGAGAATAATCCACCCTGGGGTTCAGACGGTTACTGCTATCAAGGAAACGGTGGATACACTGCTGGAAGGTTGATTTCTGTGAGACCAAATTATGAAGAAATGAGCACTATCTGAAGCATTGAGTTACTTCAGAATGATACCACCGCTTCATTAACGCTGTTAAGACATAAATAGGTGCTCCCCGATCAACATGCGATCTCTTCTAGACATGCGCTCCGTGCACTAACTCAGCGAGTGCGAAACCAGCACAACCACATGCGTAGTTGCGAGATCCTTCTGCCGAAAGATACACCGTAGAAGCTCAGAGCAGCACCTTTCCATCCAATAATCAAAGCCTTCGCACGCATTGGAAATTCTGATGCTCCGATGGAGCCACACTGTCGCAGTTACCTGGATGAAGAGATGGAATCATCTAAGCGCTTTTTCATAAACTATACTGCGTTTGCAAGGCTAAGGCGGAGAAATAAAATCTTCACGCTACGAATATAGCCATGCTCCGTCACCAGGGGTCGAACATCGAATACTATGGAAGGATAGGTGATATAAAATATATGACAACTTTGTTATAGGCCAATTAATGAGAAGACTGTGGCAATGTCATCCGGCCGATTAAGCTTTAAAAGCTTGCTACCAATTATTGGCTGGTGGAGGCTGCAATAACCGAGTAGTTAGCAGCGCGTACTAACCTACGGGAGGTCAGGAATCGAGTTCTGGTTAGACCAACATCAAAAATTATACAAAATAAATTTTTCTAATTGCGGTCGTCCCTCGGTGGCAAATGTCAAGCCCTCCGAGTTTATTTCTGACATGAAATAAAATCCCCCCACGAAAACCCATCGACCTTTCGGAGGCGACTTAGAATGAGCCATTTATTGGAAAAACATTAAGACGCATACCACAAATTAGAGTAGGAGCACGGACAAATCTCCTTTCTTAAAAAGCGCTGGTGGAAGTGGAGAAAGAGAAGCACATATATCCCATTGATTAAATGAGATAAAGTTGAATCTGGTGTCTCCAAACAGCAAATAGACCAAACGACTGCCCTATTTAACTCCAATTTTCTGCCTCTGGTTCTCATTTTTGAAAAGTAGAGAGGGAGTCAGCTAAGTACAACAGGATGATAACTTTCGTACATACATTAAGACCAGAAAGCTTTCGAAATTGTTTTTTTTTCTAAATTCGCGATTTGGTTCATCATGAATTCGTTCCAACGGGACAGACGTTCGATAATCAGTATTATTTAAAGACGAGGAATTTGACACATTGCTCGACGCAGATGCATGCCAGACGCAAGAAGAACTTGCAAAAGTATAAGGAGTTAATCAAGCAACCGTTTCCAGACGATTCAAATCATTAGGATTCATTCAGAAGCTTGGAAATTGGGTGCCTTATGAATTAAAGCCAAGAGACGTCGGACGTCGATTCTGCATGTCGGAAATGTTGCTTCAACGCCACCAAAAGAAGTCATTTTTGCATCGGATTGTCACTGGCGATGAAAAATGGATTCATTATGATAACCCAAAGCGCAAGAGATCGTATCTGAAGCCCGTCCAACCATCGACATCCACGGCAAAGCCAAATATCCATGGTGCCAAGGTTATGCTAAGTATTTCGTGGGACCACAAGGGTGTGCTCTATTATGAGCTATTGAAAGCGGGTCAGACGATCAATGGGGAACTCTAGCGAAAACAATTGATTCATTTGAATAAGGACAACGCGGATCAGGATATGCGACCAGACACGAATCAATAATTTTTCATCATGACAACGCTCGGCCACATGTTGCAAGGCCAGTTAAAAACTATTTGGAAAACTGTGGGTGGGAAGTTCTACCTCACCCGTTTATAGCCCAGACAAAGCACCTTCCGATTACCACTTCTTCAGATCAAAGCAGAATGCCCTCACCACTACAATTCACTTCAGAACAGGGTATCAGAAATTGGCTCGATTCTTTCTTAACTTCCAAGCCGGAGAAATTCTTTTGGGATGGGATCCACAAACTGCCAGAAAGATGGGCAAACATCGTAGCTTCCGATGGGAAATACTTTGAACATTAAATGTATAACATTTTTTTCACAATAAAGTCTTGATTTTCGAAAAAAAAACTGCATGAATTAATGCCTACACCCAATAACTATATTTTTCTCCCTCTAACCTCACATAGCCAAACACAGCCTACAAATCAAGAATCGTTAAGTGATTTGTCAAACCTAAAAGACCTGTCAATTGCATTCACATATGTTGACTGTCACACATCATAAATGAATGGGAGCAAAAAGAATTTATGCATACGAGTATATGGGCAGAGAGACATGAAATTTGACAACGCACTTTAAAAACAGAGTTACCAACCTGCTGCCTGCTGCCTGCGCTGGATCTCTTCCACTGATGCTGGCAGTAATAGGGCAAGCAGTGATGTGAAAATGCACTTTATGTGTCAAAGCGACGAGGAACAGTAGTGAAGCGCATAAGGTCATAACACAAATTGAAGTAGATACATGCATACCATACATATATACCTTCATATGAATATGTGCCACTGAGTGTAGCAAACGATGCGCTGGAGGTAGTGTTGCTGCATTGAAAACGTCACAGGCGCTTATAAGCGATGATGTTGACGGCTTATGTTGGAGCAATGGAAAAGTGATATGATGCGGCATTTTTACACAGTATGTGTGTTAGTGTGTGTGTATCAGCAGCCATGCAGTAGAGGCTCAATCAAATTTTCAACACCTGCCAAACACACGCTACCGTGTTGGGGAGGCATATCTGGCAGTATTTATGTGTATGTATGTATGTACACGTATGTACATCTATATGCATATGCGGTAACCAGAAAAAGGCAGAATGTTGCAAATGAAATGACAGGCAAACAACATCATACCTGTCATATTAATGTCGGCATATGAGTGTGAGCGTAACAAATGAGCAAGAATAAGGTAATTTTTCTTTCATTTTAATTTTTTTTATTATTTTTTTTTTTATTTAAACATTTCACGCTGAAATTTTTAGCATAGGTAACAGCGCGCAGCTGTGTAAATATTTCATATTTCTTATGAGTATAAATATATATGTATAATTTGATTTCACTTAAGCGTAGACAATCGTAAGAACTCTAATGGAATTCAGTTCAGTTAGTGGGATAATCTACATTATTTATTATATTATACCATATATACATACAGATTCGATGGTGTTAGCTTAAAATAAAAAGCTTACGTCATGGAAGTCGCGCCGCAGCTAATTTGTTTAAAATAGAAAAATTGTCTGTTAACTTTAGAGACAGTTTGTCATATTCAAATTATTTAAAAATCGCTTACAAACAAACTGAGCATACGAATATGTAACTTCATCTGATAGATTCTTCTACTTGAATGGCGTAGCCACCGCTTACGCGATTATAAGTTTCTTATCTTCACCTTTCCTCGTCAATATAAAACACCAAGTGAAGCCAGATCCTTCTCTACCTGGTCTTTCCAAGGGAGTATAGGTTCTCCTCTTCCTCTGCTTTCACCGGCGGGTACTACATCTAATGCTTTCAAAGTTGGAGTATTCGTATCCATTCCGACTACATGACCACGCCATCGTAACCGTTATCTCTTTATTCGGTGAATTATACCAAGGTCGTCGCATATACCAGGTGTGTTTGTTGAAGTTTGCCGGTTTTTTCGATAAAGAAAACACTTAATTTTCAGAGGAATCTCAAAATTTTTTTATTCAAAGTATTGACCATTGGTTTCTACACATTTCGCCCATCTCTCAGGCAAATTATGGATACCATTCCAAAAAAAACTTTTTCTCTTTCGAGGCAAACCATTCGACGAGCCATTTTTCGACTTCATCAAAATTAGCGAAGCACTGCTTTGCAAGGGAGTGTCCCATTGATGCGAAAAGGTGATAGTCGGACGCGGCGAGGTCTGGAGAGTACGGCGGGTGTGATAATATTTCCCAATTAAGTGTTTTTAATATGTCTTTCACCAGTTTAGCGGTATGAGACGGCGCGTTGTCATGTTGCAAGATAATTTTGCCATGTCTTCGGGTCCATTCCGACCGTTTTTCAATCAACGCATAATTCAAATTGATCATTTGTTGTCGGTAGCGATCCGTGTTCACCGTTTCACCAGGTTTTAACAACTCGTAGTACACCACACCACACTGATCCCACCAAACAAAGAGCATTGTCTTACGGCCAAAGCGATTTGGCCTTGCAGTCGATGGGCCAGCTTCACCAGGGGAAAGCCATGATTTTTTTCGCATCGTGTTCTCAAAATAAATCCATTTTTCGTCCCCCTTGACAATTCGATGCAGAAAAGATTTCCTTTCGAATCGTTGAAGCAGCATTTCACAAACGGTTTTTCGATTTTCCATTTGTCTATCGTTCAGCTGGTGTGGCACCCATTTTCCATACTTCTGTATCTTTCCCATGGCTTTTAAACGTTGGCAAATTGCTCCTCGAGTCACATGTAGTGTTTCTGCCAATTTTTGTTTGATTGGGTTGGATCAACATGCAATTCCTCGCCTTCGAACTTTTTCGCTGCACCAGGATGTTCATTGTCTGTTAAATCAAAATCTCCACTTTTAAATTGACGAAACCATGTCTCACATGTTCTAATCACCGGAGCGTGTTTACCATAAGTTTCTACCAGCAACCGGTGAGCTTCAGCTGCCTTTTTCTTTTGATGAAATAAGAAAAGCAACGAATGCCGCAAATGCGGTTTACTTGGAACGAAACTCGACATATTCACTGAGGTAAACAAATACGTGTATGACGCTATTATTTTGGCGGAATGTGACTTGCGTATTTTTGTAGGTTAATGTCAATAGAACTACATACATGTCAAATCATAGAAATTTATACATATTGCTAGCGACATTTACTAGTAAAACCGGCAACCTTCAACTAACATCCCTGTATATTAAGGTCGTCGCATATATCGTGCAACTCATTGTACTATAAACAGCAGGACTACACGTTCCCAACTCGCGGAGGACCATAAATCTTACGGAAAAATTCTACGAAAACTTCAAACGCCGACTCCTATGATGGTGCAAAGCCCATGCCTCCGTACTTGATAGCAGTTCGGGAATGATGACCGACTTGTAGAGTTTGGTTTTTGTTCGTTAAGAGATGACGTTACTTTTCAATCGCCTACTCAGTACAAAGCAGGAGCTGTTCGCAAGACTTGAATTTCACGGCTGATATTCAAAATAATGACTGTGAACAGCGAAACAAGACGTGAGCGCTGTGTCTTTTTGTTAACGTTCACAACCAGACCCATTCGCCTCACTTCCTTAGCCAGTCTGGAGAAAGCAGAACTGACGGCGCGGTTATTAAGGCCAACAATATCAATAACAACATCACATCAGTTACATATTCTTATAAAATCTGGAAAGGACCTCATAGGCGATATAAAGGAGGCTTATTCCCGGTAATTGGCGCAGACTGTACGATCTCCCTTTTTTATGGATTAGGCAGAGCACACTTAAATTCCAATCGTCGGGCATGCTTTCGTCCGACCATATTCAGCAAAGTAGCTGATGCATGCACCTATTTAGTTCTTCATTGCCATGTTTGAATGGTTCTGACGATAGTCCGTCAGCTCCAGCCGCTTTGTTATTCTTTAAACAAACAATCGTTATACGAATCTCGACATAGTCGGGTATTGGAAGGTCTTTACCATCGTCATCGATTGTGGCTTCGGGTTCAGCATCTCCGCATACTCCATTTTCACTGCTATTCAGCAGGTTAGAGAAGTGTTCCCTCCATAAATTTAATATGATCTGGACATCGGTGGCTAGATCACCTCTTTGTGTCCTACAATACTCTGCGTCGGTCTTGAAATCTTCTGTAAGCCGTCGTATCTTTTCATAGAACCCTTGTCGGCCAGCTTCTCAAACTCTTCATACTCACACATCTCGGTATCTCTTTTTTTTTGTCTGCAAATGCTTCTTGCTTCCCTCTTCAGTTCTCGGTATCTAGCCTACACCGCAAGTGTTGTGGTCGATCGCAACGTTGCGAGGTAGGCAGTCTGTTTTCTCTCCACTGCAGTTCGATATTCTTCCTAGTACCAGCTCTTTTTCTGGTACTACCCGAAAACTAATTGTTTCCGCAGCGGCGGTTGTAGGGAGTTTGAGATGCCATTCCACAGTTCCCTTATACCGAGTTGCTGCACAGTACTCTCAGGAAGCAGATGTGCAAACCGAGTAGAAAACCGCTCGGCAGTCTGTTGTGATGGCAGCTTTTCAACGTCGAATCTTTCTTGTGTTTGTTAACGGGCTGCGTAGTTGCGGGTGCGTGCTCTTACGGCAACAAGATAGTGGTCCGAGTCGATGCCGATGCACGTCAAGAACACTGGAGACATGTCTTCCATCTATCACAACATAATCGATCTGGTTTTGTGTTTTTCGATCAGGGGACAGCCAAGTAGTTTGGTGAATTTTCTTGTGCTGGAATCTAGTACTATAGACAACCACATTCCTTTTTCCGGATAAGTCCATCAGCCTTAACCCATTTAGGGATGTCTCGGTTGAATTTTCCGACAGTTGTGCCCTCTTTGCCAACCTTGGCGTTGAAATCGCCAAGCATGATTTTCACATCGTAGCCGGGCAACGCTCATGAGTACTTTCAGGTGCTCATAAAAGGTATTCTTGGTCACATCGTCATTTTCTTTCATCGGGGCGTGGGCGTAAATCAGCGATATGTTAAAAAAATTTCGCTTTGATGCGGCTTGTGGCTAGACGTTTATCCACCGGGGAAAAAGCCAATATTTGGCGACGGAGTCTCTCTTCCACTACTAAGCCAAGACTAAATTTGCACATTTGCAGCTACATGACACTGAATCATTGTCCTATATACTTTTACAGTGGACGTCATTAAAAGGCATATCCAATCCTTGGCGTTTTGCAAGGGTTCATCGGAGCCGGTTTCTACGTGACGAGTCGCAAACCTAACTCTGGTAATTTGGCGCTGCATTTACACTTCAACGAACCCTTATCCTGAACATGTCGGAGTGGCTCCACTGAAGCTTGCTCCCCACGGGTCGGTTCCCCCATCTTGCACAAGGATTGCTCACGTTTCCAGGGTGTGCGACTTGGACGCAAGAGTAGGAATTGAGTACAGCGACACGAAATGTAAACGCATGCACCTTGACGGCACCCCATTTAAAATACAAACATATAAGAAGGAAAAAAAGGTGATATATGACACAGACGAAATGGCTGTATGCCAGAGAATATTTAAATTTTTATTTTTATTTCAAAAATTTCAAACGATAACTTCGCCACGTGCATTCAGAAAATATGAAAATAATTCGCTTGAAACCGGCTTTGTTGTATCCTCAAGAGAGTACAATGAAGAAAAAAACATACGAAAATATCGCACCTGATAAGTTCAAGAATGCAATGTGAAGATTCGAGTATACTAAATATATATATTTAAAGAATATCTATTTTTAGACCTACAAAGAATACTCCAGTGCAACTGCACATATTGTCTGCGCAACAGATTTTACGAATTAAAAAAAAAGTATAGAAGAAATTAAGCTTTATTTAAAAAATATTATTTTGGTAGTTAATGTAAACAATCAAGAACAAGCACGAGCAAATTTGTAAAATTAACTTTTTTCTTAACAATTATTACATAATTGGCTATAAAAGCTGCGCTTAAGCTTCAAAATGTTATCAGTTGCCAAAGTCACGTCTGTACCATACCAAGTCCACTCGTTTAAGCTACTCTTATACGTCCAAAATGAAGTTTCTTGCGTGTTTTTTAGTCTTGACTATCTGCCTGTTTTTGGGGCAAACTTATGCGCAGTGTCCAAATGCGCCGCGTAAGTAAAAAAAAAACTTAATAAAATAATATTTAATAAAAAAATAAAAAAATTTATATAAAAATAATTAAATAAAAATGAAAGAAAATCTGAAAATGCATGCACTTTTGTGAATAGCAAATTTTTAAAAGCTTTAATAGTTATAAAAATATTAAAAAAAAATTAAAAAAAAAAATTAAAAAATACGTACTCAAAATAAATATAAAAACGCATTACTTTGGATAAAAATGCATTATTTTAGATAATGTATTTTTTAAAAAATTATTAAAATGTAAAATAAAATAAATAAATGAACAATTAAAAATATAATAAAAAATTAAGAAAAATAAAAAAAGAAATATTAAAAAAAATAATAATTGAAATAAAATAAAAATTAAAAACAGTCTGGAAATTGATAAGTTTTGTTGAATATTATATTTAAAAAAAAATTTCACAAGTAATATGAAAAATTTAGAAAACGGAAAAAATAATAATAAAGCAAATTAGTTATAAAATAAAATATAAAGGTGCATGAATTTGTATAAAACTTTTTTAAAAAATTTGAAAATTATAAAAATATTAAAAGAAAAAAAAAATATTAAAAAATAAGTACTAAAATAAATTATAAAAATGCATTAATTTGGATAATAAATTTTTAAAAGTCTTAAAAAATTTAAAAAAAGAAAATAATAAATGAAAAATTAAAAACAAACTCAAAAATTAAGAAAAAAACTCTAAAAAAAAATAAAAAATAAATATAAAATTAAATTTATTAAAATAAAAATGAAAAAAGTCTGTAAATGCATAAGTTTTTGTGAATAGTATATTATAAAAAAATTTCAAAACCAATATAACAAATTTTAAAAAATAAAAAATAATAAAAAATAAGTTATAAAATAAAATATAAAAGTGCACGAATTTGTATAAAATATTTTCGTAAAATTTGAAAATTATGAAAAGGTGAAAAACAATTAAAAATTTTAAAAATAAAAAAAATTTATAAAATAATAAGAATGATATATTTCGAAAAAATTTAAAATACAATAGTATTAAAAAAAATTATCAAAAATAAAATATAAGAAATAAAAAGTAAGAAATAAAATTAAAAACATATAAATTTTTGCATATATAAACTCTTAAACATTTTTTTTTGAATAATTAAAGAATAAAAAATTTAAAATAAAATATCATAATAATTACAAATTAAAATAATAACTAAATTTTAATATAAAAATATATAAACTTTTATATATAATATATTTTTAAAAAAATTTTGAGGTAAAAAAATAATTAATGAAATTAAAAATTTAAAACAAAATATAAAACTAATAAAAAACTAGAAAAGTAAATACAATGAAATTTAAAAAAATACCTAATAAAATAAAACTGTGTATAATATTGTTTCAGGAAGAAATTTAAAAAATTAAAAAACCAATAAAAAAATATAATTAAATTTAAAAATGCTCAAATTTTTGTGTATAATACATTTTAAGTTTATTCAAAAACATGAATTAAAAAATATAAAATTATAAAAAATGGAAAAAATAAATAAAATAAAATATAAAAGTATAGAAATTTTTATATACAATATAATAAATATTTTTTTAAATAAAAAAAAAAACGAACTATAAAATAATAAAAAATTAAATGAAATAAAGATAATTAAATGAAATTATATTTTAATAAAAATGCATACATTTTTGTTTACAATCTAAATTTAAAAAAAATTTAAAATGATTTAAAAAAATAACAAATAAAATAAAACATATACACGTAAATGCATACTCTTTTGTGTTTATTTTTAATAAGAAAAAATTTTATATTTTCAGAATATTATAGCTGCTCGGGCGGTTATCACAGTGGTAGAAGCGGCGGTGGTTGCTATGCCGGTACAAGATGGTACTACCATCCGGGCAGCAGGAGTTGTAACAGCTTTTATTATTATGGTTGTGGTGGTAATACGAACCGTTATTGTTCACTTGGTGCCTGTCAGCAAAGATGTACTCCACGTGGTTAGTGCAGCAGTAATGCAGCGGAATGCAATATCAAGTTAACATCAAATGTATATATGTATATATATCGATCGATCAAGAAAATAATATTTTAAAAATAATAAAATTAAATTTTTCAAAATGCAGTTATGTTAATTTTTCCTTTTGCTTATAACGCAAATAAACATTTTATAAAAAATGTTGTGGTTAGTCTGAAATCCATTTGGAAAACCATTTTTACCAGGTGATTAATAATGATAACCTTTGAGATAATAACTAAATTTTCGTTAAATCTTTTCTTTAGCGCCTAAGCTATAGAAAAATAAATCGACCGTCGGTTTAATTTAGATTAAACATCCTCTAATGGGAGTGGCAACCCTTCCTAGTGTATTTCTAGCATGGAATAAAAGCTCTTCATAGAAATCCATCATCAGTTTGAAGGCGGCTTAGAATAACTTATTGCCTTTGTTACCATTTGGAGGGAAATTATCAAGATGCGCAATACAAATTGAAGAAGGAGGAGTTCAGCCGAAAGTCACTTCAACGGTTATAAAGTGATAATTATTATGTCCAGTAAAGGGTCTCCCAAAATTAACGCAAAATTTGAATTAAATAAGAAACCCAACTTCTAGTCTTCAGGTTGAGAGTTGTCATTGAATTTTTTGATTCACTTGGTGTGAGATTCGGACTATCAAGTGGGACTATAAAATGGATACAAAAGATCCTCTCAACCAAGCCCTAGGATCTTCTGACGAGTCCTAGCTGATTCTTCTGAGCTATTGCTTCCTTCAGGTGATCCAATTGCTCAGTTGCTGATAGTACAGGTCTTAATTAAGAGTTTAGCCGCTATGACTCCTTGCCAATTCCCAAAAACACACAGCAAAACCTTCCTGAGCGTTAATCTTGGCTTGGAGACCGTTTGTGCCGGTTAACTACATTTTGACCACTACCGTTTTTGTTTGAAATTATTGTAAGTGATCCACTTTTCATCACCAGTCCCTATCGGCTTCAGAAATGGATCGATTTCGTTACGAGCCAGCAGCGATTCGCAGATGGAAACTCGGTCCAAGAGGTTTTTTTCCCTCTTAACTCATGTGACACCTATGCAAACAAGCTTCGTTAGGGACCCAGCCTTTTTCGAGTGGTTCCAAACTGTCTTTTGTGCAAGGTTTATATCCTGGGCATATACGGCGACATTGACATAGTTCAGGGAATGAAGAGACAGCGCCTACGCTGGCTAGGTCATGTCATCCGAATTGACGGAAGCACTCCAGCTTTGAAAGTATTCGATGCAGTATCCGCTGGTGAAAGTAGAGGAAGAGAAAGACCTCCATTCCGTGGGAAGGATCAGGTGGAGAGTGACCTGGCTTTACTTGGTATTTCTGACTGGCGCCAGACAGCGAAAAGGAGAAATTAATGGTGGCTTAAAAATTATTAAGAGGTGCCAACGCCACTAAAAAGGAAGAACCCCCGTTGGGTTGTACTAAGATTTTGAGGCTACGATTTAAAAACACATACCTCGAGTGCACTGCCCCTCTTTCATTGCCTTATCTACCTTAGTATTAGCATATATCACTAGGACTTTGAAGAATAGTTTGACATGTTATCCAAATCGTGCTTGACAACTGGGCATGTCTACCTAGGTCCTACCACTCCTAGAACTTTAAATTCTTTTGACAGCGTAAACGTCACAACCGCCCACTTTGACGATCTTACTTCGAACATTTTATGGAAAAACAAAGCAGCAGAAGCAGACGGGCTTTCAACTTTTCCTAATCTCCACGACTCCAAATAGACTCACGCAAAGTCCACAAGTCGCCAGTGGCCAGCACCTGGAGAATAGACAAGCAAATGAGGTCATCAAACTGTAATTCTAACGCCTGGATGGTCATAAGTCTAAAAGACTATATCAGGAAACCCCTTTTACTCGTACGCCATTAACATATCGAGACATTTATGCTGTCTGTTAGGAGGAATAATTTTATACTGTGAATGTAAGATCTGCTGCTGTGTTACCGCAGGGGTCAATTCTCTTTCGAGAGACCTCAGATATCATGGACAGAGAGTTCGTCAACATCTTCATCAACTTTATTCCAGTGACGAGCACAAGCTACCTCACAAGAGCCGAGTAATATGGGCACAAATAGGTTCTGAAAACTGTAGTAGACTCAAATTCTATTTATCCAAACTCGTTCCCGATAGAGCCGACGTATGTTATTTTCCGTATGCAATGAGTTTTGTAGAAACCATTAAGCCCATATACATAACATGGAATTGTCTCAATCATAGGCAACATTCATCTTTAGACGAGAATGTTAAGCCACTGGGCACAGTCTTTAGTACCTGAATGATTGGATGAAAAGATCCCAGCTTCCAGTATTAAAAGTATTCCCTTCAGCATGCGCTGGAAGACATTTGGTGATTCCAATTGTCGAACTACGAAAAGAGGAAAAGCCGACTTGTGTGCTATTGATGTAGGCATTTCACTTTCAACTTTCATACTGAGTGTTTTCGTTCATCCGGACGACGTGCCCAAGCTGGGTTTGGATAGTCGCTACAAGAACAAAACCGAATTAATTCGCTTAATTGTCAATGATCTCAATGTTTTATCATCTATTCGTCACCCGGAATACGCAAAGGTTCTTTCTCTTCATCGGAGGTCGTTATCGTCTACGCTTTTACACTACACATCGGAGTTTCGTCGAACCTTTTTGTTTGCTTCTTACTAAAGGAGGTCCTGTCTCTGAGAATAAGTCTCTATATGTCTACTTGTAGCTGTAATACCAGTATTGATTCCTTTGATTCCATTTTTCTGTATTAAAACCAGGTTCCTCTCCTTTTTTCATAGAATTTCCAGCAGCTGATGAGCAAATCTGTAGCTATTTAGTCTAAGAAACAAAGGTAATCTACCGCGATCGGTCTCGGGTGCAAGACAGTCAGAACTGTCACTAGTTTTCGATTTCCGATTTGTTGGATTTTTTTTTTATTTTTTACCAGAACCAGTGGCAAAGGATTTAAATGGGCTGTTTACTAGGTTACGAACTCAGTCTAGCAATTCACATCAGCGCTATATCACATCGCACACAAAAAAAAATTTTTTTTTGTATTAAAAATTTATTTACGAGTCCAAAAAAAGGAAATTAGTTCACACGTACGCCCTTAACAACACACTTTTTGAAAATATAAAATATATGACCTCCCAATGAAACATGTGTTCTTTTAAGCAACCTATTGATCTACAAACAATATAATGAGTATAAATAATTGACACGAGTAGATCATTATATTTTTTTTTTAATAAATTTAATATTGCATATTCTTAATTTCACTATAAAAACAACTTGTTTGCTTGACAGAATCATCAGTTACTCCAGAAACTACTTCGCACACATTATCCAGTACTCTCCCAAGCACTTTCATAGTTATAAACATGAAATTCCTTGCAACATTCTTGTTTTTGATTGTCGCCATCTTCCTCTTCCTCGGACAAACGAATGCGCAATGTGTTAATGCGCCACGTAAGTGTTTCAGTTCGAATTTTCGAAGTTCAAGTCTAGAATTTTCGAAGCTCGAATTTTCGAACTTAGAATTTTGAATTTTCGAATTTCGACTTTCGATTTTTCGATTTTTCAAAGTTCGAATTTTCGAAGCTCGAATTTTCGAAGTTCAAATTTTCGAAGTTCGTTTTTCGAAGTCAGAATTTTCGAAATTGTAAAATTATATTAAAATAAAATTTCTAATTTTTTCATTTTCACAGGCTACCACGACTGCTCGCGTGGTTATGACAGTGGTCATGGCGGCCTCCAATGCTTTGGTGGCAATAGATGGTACTACAATTCGGGTAGCCATCAATGCTACAGCTTCTTTTATTATGGTTGTGGTGGTAATTCCAATCGCTATTGTTCATTGGCTGCTTGTCAAAATAATTGTGAATAATAAATTTTTGAAAGAATTGATTGAAAGTCGGAACAAAAATTTGATAATCATAATTTAATAATAAATTAATTAATTACTATGTAATTGTGGAGCTTTTATTATTTATTAAAATTAAATATAACCGATACATCGATTTTGGGTAGGATTCTAGATAATAAGGCCAAAGATAACTATGCCACAAACAACGATGCTCGTTCAACTGGTTGGCGTTCGTTTCTCAAAAGTTTACGAGCACGAGAGCGAAAAGAATAGTAGGTCGAGTAAAAAGGAATCCATTACATGTTCTATAATTGCGATTGGATCACGCTGAATGGCGCTAAAAAGGGCATATTTTAAACTGAAAAGGCAAAGGGAGAAGTGTTGATCACCAGCAAAGAGAAAATAGTCTACAATCTACAATTTTTGTTCGTTAAAGGCCAAAAAAAAACTAAATTTTAGCTTCGTCAATGTCGTTCCAATAAATTTGATGTAAGATAGAAGTTCGATGTATGGGTGTCAAAAGAGATAATGAGAAAGATCCTTCTACGAATCGCTACTGAATCGTAACAAAATCAAACCATTTCTGAAGCGGATAGTGACTGATGATGAAAAGTGTATCACTTACAGTATCGTCACCGTCATGATCGAGGGGTACTGAGCTGGCACAAACGGTCTCCAAGCCAGTCGGGAAGGTTTTGTTGTGTGTTTGGTGTAAGTGGAAAGGAATCATCCTTAATTCGGACCTGTACTATACTGTACTGGGGAGGAAGACCTCAACCTCGTTGGAAAAAAGATGGAGAAGGACTTGTTTGTACGTGCTATCTTCATTTCAATTGACTGTTACCAATCAGTTTTGTTGCTAACACAGCTATAATTGCAGCCGTATGGTTAGCAGTGAGTACTGGCACTCGGATGGTCAGAGTTCAGGACTCCAACCGGTCCAATATCGAAAAATTAGAGATTAATTTTAATAAAAAATATAGAAATATTTAATTTTAATCAGTTGGCTCGCCTATTCCTTATGGAGTCAGCAATGAACATTCGGGTCTCAATCAAGAAGTATACCTTCCGCTGATTACTTCTCGCCACCGGAGCCACTGTATGACTGTCTTCTTGTTCTCGTTAAGATATTTGGATAGCTATGCGGGTAACTTGTCGTATAGCGCCGCTTTGTTTTTGCTGGACATGTAAAAGTGTGATCCCTGGTAGTAGACTCTAGAAAGAATCATGTGGTATGTGCATAGATTAGTCAGATCGATTGAAAGCAAGTGGACTCCACAGTTCAGAGGCATTTTGGCAAAGTATTTAGGCAGCATCATCATCGGTGCATTCTCCACCTCTGCTAACTTCAGTACACTCCAATCAGAAGTGAGTACTTACCACACATATGTTTCATTATTTGGAAGCACTAGAAGGAGAAGAAATTGGGCAAGTTTAATCCCGATACTAGCTGATATCTTACTTCCCTTAAGGATATAAGTCTCCTCACATCAAACAAAACAGTGTCAAAATGAGACCGGAAGAGGTTACTCAGTTCTCAAGTAGATATGACAACTTTAAAGCACAACAACAATAAAAAGTTGGATTCCTTTAGTTCAACTTTGATACTGGAAGTAAATGAAGAGTAGTAGTTAGGAAAATGTGGTCTCTTAATGGGCTATTTCAACGTAAAGTACAAAAGCAAATAATCAGTACTCGTGCTACATATTTCTTTACAGTTTTTAAAAATAATAAATTAACAAAAGCTTGCTTAATTATGTCACATCAAAAAAAAAAAATAAAACAATTCATAAAGTGATTTATTCATTAAAAGAAAAAATACTTTAATGTGAATTCTACAATACACTTTCATGTATTTATACATATGTATATATGTAAGTAAGTATGCTATAAATATTTTATAAAGCTTAAAATTTTTCTGTTCGAATTTAATATAAAAGCACTTGTTGAACACAGTTGAAAGTTTTCGCAATGATTGCAATCGATAAGAAGATTTTGATATTTTTCCTTTTCGTTTTGATTGTAGGCCAATTTGGTGTATATGCCCAACAATGTGCACCGCTGAGTAAGTATTAATATTATTTATTATATTTATTTACTTTATTTCTTTTATGTTTTATATTAATTTTATTTAATTTAATTTACTTTAATTTTATTTTATTTTATGTTACTTAATTTATTTTAATGTAATTAAATTTAATTTAATTTAATTTAGTTTAATTTAATTTAATTTAATTTTAGTTTATTTTGTTTTATATTTAATTTTAGTTTATTTAATTTAATTTTATTTTATTTTATTTTATTTAATTTAATGTAATTTTATTTTATTTTATTGTATTTTTTTATTTTATTTTATTTAGTTTAATTTAATTTAATTTAAATTAATTAGTTTTTAAATTATTTTACTTTATTTTAGTTTATTTAATTTTATTTTATTTTTTGGTATTTTATTTTGTTTTATTTTGTATTATTTTATTTTATTTTGTTTTATTCTATTTTATATTATTTTATTTTATTTATATTATTTTATTTTATTTTAGTTTATTTAATTTAATTTAATTTTATTTTATTTTATGCTATTTTATTTTATTTTATTTTATGTTATCTTATTTCATTTTATTTTATTATTTTTTATTTTATTTTTTTTTACTTTACTTTTCTTATTTTATTTTATTTTAAATAAATTTTATTTTATCTTATTTGATTTTATTTTATTTTATTTTATTTAATTTTATTTTATTTTATTTTATTTTATTTTATTCTATTTTATTTTATTTTATTTTATTTTATTTTAATTAATATTATTTAATTTAATTTCATTTCATTTAATGTAATTTAATTTAATTTTATTTTGTTTTGTTTTATTTTATTTTATTTTATTTCAATTAATTTTATTTTATTTTATTTTATTTTACTTTTTTACTTTACTTTTATTTAATTTAATTTAATTTAATTAAATTTAATTTTATTTATTTTAATTTAATTTTATTTTATTTTGTTTTATTTAAATTAAGTTAATTTAATTCAATTTAATTTTACTTTATTTTATTGTATTTTATTTTATTTTATCATATTTTATTTTATTTTATTATATTTTATTTTATTTTATTTTATTTTATTTTAGTTTTGGATTTTTATTTTATTTTATTTTATTTCATTTCATTTCATTTCATTGCATTTTATTTTATTTTATTTAATTTTATTTTATTTAATTTTAATTTTATTTAATTTTAATTTTAATTTTAATTTTAATTTTAATTTTAATTTATTTTATTTTATTTTATTTTAATTTTATTTTATTTTTTTAATTTAATTTTTCCTATTTTATTTTATTTTATTTTATTTTATTTTTATTTTTATTTTTATTTCATTTTATTTCATTTCATTTCATATTATTTTATTTTATTTTATTTTATTTTATTTTAATTTATTTTATTTTATTTTATTTTAATTTTAATTTTATTTAATTTTATTTTATTTTAATTTTATTTTATTTTAATTTTAGTTTATTTTATTTTATTTAATTTTATTTTATTTTAATTTTATTTTATTTTAATTTTAGTTTATTTTATTTTATTTTTATTTATTTTATTTTATTTTATTTTATTTTATTTTATTTTATTTTATTTTATTTTATTTCATTGCATTTCATTTCATTTTATTTTATTTTATTTAGTTTTACTTTTATTTTATTTTATATAAATTTTATTTTATTTCATTTTGTTTTATTTTATTTAATTTTATTTTAATTTTATTTTATATTATTTTATTTTAATTTTATTTTTTTTTATTTTATTTTATTTCATTTCATTTCATGGCATTTCATTTCATTTTATTTTATTTTATTTTATTTTATTTTATTTTATTCTATTTTATTTTATTCTATTTTATTTTATTTTATTTTATTTTATTTTATTTTTTTTTATTTTTTTTTTATATTATTTTATTTTATATTATTTTATTTTATTTTATTTTATTTAGTTTAATTTTATTTCATTTTTTTGATTTCAATTAATTTTATTTTACTTTATTTATATTTATAATTATTTAATTCATAGATAATCCAACTTGCACGGAACCACGTAATCCCGGTTTCAATGGCGATCGTTGTAATGGCGGCACTCGTTGGTACTACAACACCGGCTCGAGACAATGTGAATCGTTCTTCTATTGGGGCTGTGGCGGCAATTCAAATCGTTATTGTTCGCTGTTTGCATGTCAACAGCGCTGTCGTATTATATTTCCACGATAAACGTTATTGTGTATAAATAAATATGAAAAATAAAATTGGTTAGAAGCCAGGAAAAGATAAACTGTTTTATTTTTACCTCAAAGGATTTGTTTGAAAGCCGGAGTTTACACGAAATACGACTGACTCGTACAACTCTGTGGCTGTGGAAGAAAGAAAGAGAGAGTCTTCAAGGCATACATATACTACCAGAGTGGGAGAAAGACTCTATTCCCGTTTTTAGACTGGGACTCGAAATAAGTATGTGTTTTTTTAATATTAGACTCCAGAAAAAAAAAGAATTCTTCAAACTGCATTTCGAACCAGAAATTTCCATGTTCTAATAGACTATGAAATGTCTCTAGTATTCTAGATATGAGGGAGTTCGAAGGAAGATGTTTGAGAATCTAACCGACAGGGCAATTGCTTAAAAATTCTATGAAAAGATGCTTATGTTGTGGCATACTCATGTAGGAGTCACCTAAGTGATTGGGGCTCATAGCAACACCCTCGTATAGAGAGGCGACGAATCATCCAATTATTATGAAGGGCGAATAGCACATGCACGCTGTAAGAACACCACGGAAGAGTTTAAGTGTAGAAGGACCTGGTAAAACTTGGTACATGCCAAAGGCTTGACTAAGCTATAATCGAGTAAACGTAAATTAGGAAGTAGAAGAAGAAGAAGGAAGAAAATAGATAAGACTATTCAGCTCAGACCATCTTTAATAACTCAAAAAGGTTCAATGACCTTCCAGCCAATCATGACTTTCGATTCATGCGTTCACTACCTTTCGTCTCCAATGGCTTCTTCTATTCAGTGATATCTTCATGCAACGAAGTTTACTTGGAGTCAGTTCAAAGGCGCTCGCTTCGTAAAATCCATTGAATACACCTAAAACTCAGCCCACTCTAGTCTTAAAGTAGTTTACAAAACGGCTGATATCCTATAACCGATTTGTGATGGAAGAAACTTTAATGAACTTTATAAATTTTGAATCATTTTTTCCAAAAACGTAGAGTTACCTCAACAGTAAAAGCACACATTTTTTTTTTCATACATTTATTCAACCAACAATAACTCTCGGCCGAGCGGTAGGCAAACAATTCCGCTCACAAACAACACGCGAACAATAACGATTCGTATTTCCACCACAACCCTGATAAGTGAAAGCTGTACATCGTCTGCTACTCGAATCGTAAGACCATCTTGTGCCCGGCAGACATCCTGGACCCGTTGTACCGGGATTAGCTTGTGGGGTGCACGTGGGATTGGCTAATTGAATAAAAATGTAATATTAAAAGTGAAAATTGTTTAGAATTTATTTTATTTAATGTTTGAGAATAGAAAAAATGTTACTTAAGTTTGTTGTAGGGATATACATATGTATGTTGTGTACATATATGTAGGTCTTTAATTTTTTATTTTTCCTTTTAATCCCTTTCTACCCTTACCTAGCGGCGTGCAACGCTGTGCCGAAGTCCCAAAAAGGCTTACAGTCCATAAAATCAAGAAAACTAAAAACCGCAAATTAATCAAAATCATACCGAATATTTTGAAGTGTAAAAACCGACTGTTGATGGCAAGATAATAAACGTGAAATTTTATATTATATAATAAAAATAATTTACAATAAACATAAACGTTTTTACAATTTTAATAAAAGCACAAGAGACCTAAATAAAATGTTATTATTTGAATTTTCGAATTAAAATATACAGATATAACCATTTTGTGGTTTCGAAAATAAACGTAAATAAAATGTATATAAAATAATTTTTGTCACAATAAAAACTAGTGACCCCCTCGCGAAATCATGCACACTTAGATCCATTTCGACCACTTTTTGGCACTATTTGGCATGTATGTGGGTTTTCAAGTGCTCAAGAGTTAAAGGTTTAACCGCATAAACACGATTTTCCGCATAGTCCCACAAAAAAAAAGTCCCACAGTGTCAAATCGTACTACCTCCATGGTAGTAGCCGTGAAATTTGTCTCGCAATAAAGCTATATTCGCTCGTTTTATGTGGTATATGACACCACATATTGTCCGAGTCGTGTTCATCAAATGGAAGGCCAAAGAAATTTGATTATCATACGACCATAAGGCTCCGAATTGATAAGGACAGTCTCGCCGTTGTCGTTTTGAAAGAATTATTGAACTCCGGACCAAAGAACGCACCAGACAATATGTTGGTTTTGTGTGTAATGGCCTTTCTTCAACTATTTGAGGGTTTTGGAAGCCCCCAAATACGACAATTTTGCTTATGTTCTTATCTGTGATCTCGGTAGTCGAGCGGTTAGCATTGCGTACTACCATTTGGAAAGCCAGCATTCCAATCCTGGTACGACCAACATCCAAAAGTTATAGAAAACTAATTTAAATAAAAACTTAAGTTAAATTTTCTAACTGGGGTCACCCCTCGACAGGGAACGTCAGCCCGAGTGCTTTTCTGAGATGAAATAAAGGCTCCTCATAAAAAACCCTTTACTTTTGAAAACACGAAATGTATAACTTTTTGAATTTCTCTAAAATCTGTAGAATATTCTTATTTAACTTAAGGCAATAAGTGTTTTTTGATTTATTAAATATCGTCATTTTCATTTAACAAAAGATCGCTATCGTGTATAACATTGAATTTACATACGTGTATATATATTTTTTTTACTATACCCACTGTTATTCCCATTTCCACAGTATTTTACTGTTTTTAAACAACAAAATATTTTAGGCTGCTGTTTAAACAGTCTTTTGTTAAACAAAAAAATGAATATTCAGAAACGATCGCAACAGATGTTTCTTGCTTATTCTGTTTTTGACTATTTTCACATATAGTATTGTAGTTCTGCGGCAAATTTCTCTGTTGTTTGCAAACTTTATGCTGGTATTGTTGCATTAATAACGCTACATTAAAAAAATAGTTTTATGCTTCGAAATGATCCAAGTGATCGATGTCGGCTTACGTCGGGCTACTGAATGCCTAAAGTCAGTACACAAATTTACGATTTGGTTGATGTCAGAGGAATGTGGCGTATTCTCGCTACCCTCTCCGTCATAGAGTGCACATGAATTATGTTAGATTATCTTAAAAATTAATACATTTCTACATAAAATTTGTTATTGCTTATTGCCTTTACCTTACTGCGATTTACTAATATATTCCTTAAGCTCCTTTAATTTGAGCTGAAGCAGTAAATAGAAATTCATTATGAATTTGTTGCCACTTTTTCTGCGTATGTTTTTACTTATTGTGGCGGCCTTGATGGGTTCGCACAATAGTTAAACTATTGACTACTACATTCAGACCAAATGTTTAGTATATCACAAATACATTACACAACTCTACAATTACAATACACATGATATTTTAAAATTTTATAAGCACAAACTTATTCACTTCATGAACATATACAAATTAGTTAATAAAACTTCTGCTAATTTCTAATAAAACGTCACACTAAAGCGGAAATTTGCGAATGACAGTTGGTGTTCACTACAAGCGAGCTGTGTACACCTAAAGAATTTATATTCCGTTAGCCCAATACAAAGAGGAAATGAGCAAAGAGCACTTTGAGAGCTACAGTTGGATTTTCTGGTGTTCGTACATCCTGTTACATATTGGCATCAAAACTTGCTTAAGAGTGTTTATTATGAAATTGAAAACAAAATCTCATTAATATATATTAATAATAATGATAAAATAATAAAATAGTTTACCTTAAACAAGATTATCAGCAATCTAAGTTCGTAACCAATAAAGTTTGATAGCCAAAGTTATTAGAACATTTTACAGCGGATCGTAAACTGTCAAGCTAAATTGTAGTGCTCATATTTTATGTGGTATGTGCATTTTATTACTAATGTATTTAATTTTTTTTTAATTTTACTATGCTTTCAACAAAAAAATTGCAATTTCTATGCGCCAGTGTGATTTAATGTTCATGAAAAATGTTTACTTAGTTTTCTTAAAACAATATAATTATTAAACAGTCTTTATTTATCACATAAGATATGCATACCAAATTGTAAAACCTAATTTCCGTTTCCATAAATTTTACTTCCTCCGAATATGCAAATTCGCAATGGTAACCCCCATAATTTGATCAGTTACCGTTTCCCCTTAGCAGTTATTTGCGGTTTTTGTTATTTATAAGTGAAAATTATTAGAAATGAATATTTCAGCTTTAAAAAGTTTATGTTTTACGAAAAAAGTGTAGAAAGCATAAACTTTTGCAAGTAAATACGTAAAATTAAGTGAAATTCTAATTGAAATTGTGCCTAAAATGCATTTTGTAGTTACATACACATTTTGCGACGGTCGGCCATTTTTAAAAGTGAAAATTATGAAGAGTAGATTGAACATTGAAAGTGATTTAGTTGAAGAGCTGAAGTTCTCATAAACCAATACTTTTTCAACGAAATATACCAAAAGAGTTGGCTACAATAATAGATTTTGGGAATTAGGTAAGTGACATAATTGTGAACAAAGATATTTCGTAATTCCAGTCAAAGCCAAAAGTAAATATGTACATCTATAGTTATGTACAATATATATGAATGTAATTTTTTGATCAGTAGCACTCTCATTGAATGAGAAGAATAACGTGTTTTTTTCAAAATTTATTGAATTTGAAAAAAGAAATAATTTATGATATATTTGAATGAATTATTTTAATACTTAATTTTGACTTTGCCTTGAATTTTTAAACAAATTACTGAAATTTCAACATTTATAAACTTTCTTCAATACAAAAAGACAATAACCAAGTAACTCAATCACCATTCTTATTTGGTGTATGTGCTTATAATAAAAGGTATTTCTGTACAATCATTCACCTATTTACATATACATATGTACACATTTTGTCTTTGGCTTACCCAATTTACCACCTAATAAAAATCTATTGTATAATTTATCTTCCACTTCATTGCGCAGCATCATACATACATATATGTATATTTACATATGAAAGTAGTCAGACTGCGCCAGCTTCAAATATTAACTAATTTAAAAATCTTTACGTCGTCCACACTTTGATCTAAAAATAGCAGAAAAAACTACAACAACAAATAAGTTGGAATTTATATGTGAACATATACACATACATGTGTACAAGCAATGTAAACTTAGCCAATGAAGATATAACAATAACCTAATTTAATAAGCTTTAGTATTTTTTTTAGAGATATTCTATTAGAGAAGATGGAGTATTAGCTGTTGACAGGGATTTTGTTATTCACCGTTAAGCCAATTATGAATTTGTTACTTTTTTTTATCAAATACAGATTTTTCTATTATCATAGGTAAAGTGACAACTCGTGTGTTAAAATAATAAAAACGACTAAGTTTTTGTGCAAAAAAATATGTGTGTACAACTTCGTCTGAAGTTTGGTTTTAATTTTTTGGAAGTTTTAAATGTAATGTCACAATCTTTACACACACACCACTCTTACCTACATTGTTACATTTCTAAATGATAAAATTCGAATTGTATGTATATGTTTGAAAATCTTCGAAACCAAATAAACTAACAATAAAGCGAGCGTAATTTTAAGATATCGGGGTTATTTATTTATTTTCCAATAAAAGTATTATTACACGCACTACGTTTTTGTCAAATAATTTTGCGTTCCTTGTAATTATTTATATTTTATGTAGCAAATACTTGTTAGAAATATTTATGTATTGTACTCTTTTCATTACATTCGCCATTTCTACATTTTCTTTATTTATTTTATTTTATTTTTTTTTTTTATTCATCAATCAAAATCTTACACTTTTGCTAGAAAAAGATTACTATCCACTTTACGCACTTTTGCAAATAAGAACATTCATTTTCATCCCATTTTTTTATATATATATTTTTTTTTTAGTTTTTTGAGAGGCGAAACAAGCTGATCTCTAATATTTTTATTTTGTTTATTTACTTTATTTCATTATTTTGCTTATCATTTTGAAAGTATTAATGCTTTTATTGTTCTTATATTTTATATACATTAAGAGTTGCTCAGAAGCATTAGTATGCCATGCCTAATTAATTCAGGGTCTACCGTGTAGTATTTACGGGCGCATTGGTGTTGTGTGCCTCATAATCCATAACTTCTTCGTAAATAAGTCGCTTCCATTGCTCAACGGTATGTTCCCGTTCATCAACGCTATGATCATATGGTTCGGGTGCTGGCGCATTTACCTCCTCAGCATCATACCAAACATTTATATAACTATGTAATAGTGCTTGCTCAACCGAAATACGTTGTTCGGGATCAATCACCAACATACGACTAAGTAAATCACGTGCTTCGGATGCCTTCCGTCGACTTTGCTCATTATTATCATTTGGGAAAAGTACATCTGGGAATAATCGATCGAATGAATAACCGGAATAACGTGGCCGATTTTCAACATAATTACGGACAGTTGGTTGCAAACGTTGCATAAATGATGTAGACGGAGTACCCAATTGTTCTATAATCTTATTCCATTGATCAATATGATCAGTGCCGGGGAATAATACACCACCCCTTATCATTTCACCCATTATACAGCCCACAGACCAAATATCCACATTCTCTGTATAACCCATACCCAAAATAACTTCGGGTGCACGATAATAACGGGTTACAACATATGGTGTCATCATAAAGGTCGTACCGGCGGTACGTGCCAAACCGAAATCTAAAATTTTTAATGTGCAATCGGCTTTAACAACAATATTTGATGGTTTCAAATCTCTATGTATTATGCCGGCTAGGTGTAAGTGCTTTATACCACATAACATTTGATATAACAAATATGACATACGATCATGATCTAAATCCATTTGTATAACTTGACATAGATTTGCATCCATTAGCTCCATAACAAGGTAAACATCTTGAAATTCTTCCAAACTACGTTGAGGTGTAAATGCATTAAGTAATCCAATAATATTCTTATGGTTTACTAATTTCATTAACTTAAACTCTCTATAAGCCCTTTTAGCGTGTGTTACATTTTGGAATGGTCGTGATAACTTTTTAATGGCAACATTTTGCTCGGTCACTGTATCATAGGCGGCACAAACAATGCCTTGAGCACCAGAGCCGATCGGTTTTAAATTTGTATACCGATTAAGAATTGTAAAATTCGTATCCCCCACTTCGATAGTGTAGTGTCGGGAACTCATTGCTTTTGGTTTATTTTCCTCCGTTTTGGTTGTTACGGTTGAAATCTTTTATATTTGGTGTTTGGTTGTTGTGGTTGATGTTTTTTTTATTTATTTAAATTTTATTTTTCAATTCACACGTTCCATTTTTTCGTTGCAAATAAATAATGGTCGAGTTGTAGTGAATAATGTGCTCTACGGATTGATTGTTTGGGCTATGATGCTGTGCTGAAAATGAAATAAAGAAATTTTTTTTTAGTAAAATGTATAAAATAATTATTATAATTTATTTAATTAATAATAAGAAGAAAATTATGAAATTCATCTTATTCGCGATAGCTTGAGAAATAATTTGGTTTTTATGTAAGCTTTGAACATTCCTGTTAAACCGGGCAGCTGATACTTGTCCCTACACTTTCTCCTTTCGAAAATTGTAAACGTATTATGAAGTCTTTTTATTTACAAATTTTGCTTTTAAACAGTCTTTTCATAATTTAGATAGTTTAAAATAAAACCCTTGCACTTAATATGAACTTGGTCCTGATGTCATAACTTTTTCTATTTTCTATGTTATTGCAAGAACTCTAATGCAAAATACAAAGTCTCTTTGATCAACACTGCTAACACATTTTACAATTAAAAATATTCGATGATTTTCATAAAATGTTTACAACTTTTAGCAGACTCTTTGTCGAAGTTGTTAACAAATCAATATATGCACACTTTATCACCATTCTTATCGAGTTATCTCACAGTGTTAAGCTTAAAATATATAACCACACAAATTTACTACCACTTTGCTGCTGTTTTTTACTCTACCACCGCATTTTGTAATAAGTTTTAAATTGATTTGTATAATTTAAAAGCTAAAATTTGGAGATGGAACACTTAAGCACGGTCTATGGTCGTCGCAGCTTCGTCGTACCTATCTAATGCACGACTACTTTAGTCGTGCCGGCCACCCTAAATATAAGTACATATGTATGTACATGGATAGTAAATATGTATATTTATGCGCACCAATGAGCAAAATAACTATATACATTTGTATGTATGCTTGTACATAAATTTTTTTTGTAACTCTGGGTCCAATGCGGCATATCCTTTTACTGCATTGTACACATATGACCTTATTTCGGTCTTCTTTGTAAAAACAAAAAAAAACTTTACCTTTGTAATGCGATTTATTTTTGTTTCTTTCTTTTTTTCTCCCAAAAAATGGCAATACAAGTCTGTCTGATTCGATTTGTTGTTATGCGTGTTGACTACTGGCTCGGGTGTTAAAATGATGGATTATTGATTTAGCCGCAAATGCTGCAAACGCTGCTATCTGGGGGAATTGTGATTTTAGCCAAAAGAATAATTTTGATGCTCTGCGTGTAGTTGGTGTTTTGCTTACGCTTTATTTGGTTTTTATATACTTTTTACTTATGAACTATTTATTACATCCATTATATGAATAAGCCGGTTGCCGATAAATTATGTTTTTCTCGGGATTTTTGTTTGGTCTGTAATGATGGTAAGGGCGTTAGCTAGTTAAGTTCTGTATGTTATGTATTTACTATGCAATTTTATTGGAAAATTTCATTTTCTAAAAATTGCATAAAAAATGTATAATAAAATTTTACGAACCACTTTAATAAACGTCGTTCGAATAAAAGAGTAGCGAAAATTTTTCTATGAACCCGCATGAAAAATCGATTTTCGGTCTGTCACCAAGAAGACGGTTGGTTGTGTCTGCCGCTTGTCTTGCAGTTTTATTTGCGTTCTGCGCTTATAAATTTATATATTTAATGTACTTTCATTTTATTAAAGATTTTTCGACATACGCCAGTGCAACTTTAGAATTTTTTCACAAATTCGTTTAAGAAAATCTTATAAAAACACACAATTTTATATCAGAGAGAATACACAAAAACTTGGACAGAAATTGGCACCGCGCTTGTCAATTGAAAAATTTGACAGCAGCGAAAATTTCTTTGATTGCAACTGTGAGAGCGCTTTATACGTTTACGTGAATGGTTGAGGGTTGCTGAATGTATCGGCGAGAACGAGATGTCAATAGTTAGATGTGCGCAATAATTACTACAGTAGATCTCAAAGCGTTAATTATATTATAGTGGCACTCAAATAGGTTTGCTTGCAATGTTATCCAATTCATGGTTGATCCGATTCGATTTTTCCTTAAAAACCAGAAAAATTTTTTTTACGACTAAGTAAATCACGTGCTTCGGATGCCTTCCGTCGACTTTGCTCATTATTATCATTTGGGAAAAGTACATCTGGGAATAATCGATCGAATGAATAACCGGAATAACGTGGCCGATTTTCAACATAATTACGGACAGTTGGTTGCAAACGTTGCATAAATGATGTAGACGGAGTACCCAATTGTTCTATAATCTTATTCCATTGATCAATATGATCAGTGCCGGGGAATAATACACCACCCCTTATCATTTCACCCATTATACAGCCCACAGACCAAATATCCACATTCTCTGTATAACCCATACCCAAAATAACTTCGGGTGCACGATAATAACGGGTTACAACATATGGTGTCATCATAAAGGTCGTACCGGCGGTACGTGCCAAACCGAAATCTAAAATTTTTAATGTGCAATCGGCTTTAACAACAATATTTGATGGTTTCAAATCTCTATGTATTATGCCGGCTAGGTGTAAGTGCTTTATACCACATAACATTTGATATAACAAATATGACATACGATCATGATCTAAATCCATTTGTATAACTTGACATAGATTTGCATCCATTAGCTCCATAACAAGGTAAACATCTTGAAATTCTTCCAAACTACGTTGAGGTGTAAATGCATTAAGTAATCCAATAATATTCTTATGGTTTACTAATTTCATTAACTTAAACTCTCTATAAGCCCTTTTAGCGTGTGTTACATTTTGGAATGGTCGTGATAACTTTTTAATGGCAACATTTTGCTCGGTCACTGTATCATAGGCGGCACAAACAATGCCTTGAGCACCAGAGCCGATCGGTTTTAAATTTGTATACCGATTAAGAATTGTAAAATTCGTATCCCCCACTTCGATAGTGTAGTGTCGGGAACTCATTGCTTTTGGTTTATTTTCCTCCGTTTTGGTTGTTACGGTTGAAATCTTTTATATTTGGTGTTTGGTTGTTGTGGTTGATGTTTTTTTTATTTATTTAAATTTTATTTTTCAATTCACACGTTCCATTTTTTCGTTGCAAATAAATAATGGTCGAGTTGTAGTGAATAATGTGCTCTACGGATTGATTGTTTGGGCTATGATGCTGTGCTGAAAATGAAATAAAGAAATTTTTTTTTAGTAAAATGTATAAAATAATTATTATAATTTATTTAATTAATAATAAGAAGAAAATTATGAAATTCATCTTATTCGCGATAGCTTGAGAAATAATTTGGTTTTTATGTAAGCTTTGAACATTCCTGTTAAACCGGGCAGCTGATACTTGTCCCTACACTTTCTCCTTTCGAAAATTGTAAACGTATTATGAAGTCTTTTTATTTACAAATTTTGCTTTTAAACAGTCTTTTCATAATTTAGATAGTTTAAAATAAAACCCTTGCACTTAATATGAACTTGGTCCTGATGTCATAACTTTTTCTATTTTCTATGTTATTGCAAGAACTCTAATGCAAAATACAAAGTCTCTTTGATCAACACTGCTAACACATTTTACAATTAAAAATATTCGATGATTTTCATAAAATGTTTACAACTTTTAGCAGACTCTTTGTCGAAGTTGTTAACAAATCAATATATGCACACTTTATCACCATTCTTATCGAGTTATCTCACAGTGTTAAGCTTAAAATATATAACCACACAAATTTACTACCACTTTGCTGCTGTTTTTTACTCTACCACCGCATTTTGTAATAAGTTTTAAATTGATTTGTATAATTTAAAAGCTAAAATTTGGAGATGGAACACTTAAGCACGGTCTATGGTCGTCGCAGCTTCGTCGTACCTATCTAATGCACGACTACTTTAGTCGTGCCGGCCACCCTAAATATAAGTACATATGTATGTACATGGATAGTAAATATGTATATTTATGCGCACCAATGAGCAAAATAACTATATACATTTGTATGTATGCTTGTACATAAATTTTTTTTGTAACTCTGGGTCCAATGCGGCATATCCTTTTACTGCATTGTACACATATGACCTTATTTCGGTCTTCTTTGTAAAAACAAAAAAAAACTTTACCTTTGTAATGCGATTTATTTTTGTTTCTTTCTTTTTTTCTCCCAAAAAATGGCAATACAAGTCTGTCTGATTCGATTTGTTGTTATGCGTGTTGACTACTGGCTCGGGTGTTAAAATGATGGATTATTGATTTAGCCGCAAATGCTGCAAACGCTGCTATCTGGGGGAATTGTGATTTTAGCCAAAAGAATAATTTTGATGCTCTGCGTGTAGTTGGTGTTTTGCTTACGCTTTATTTGGTTTTTATATACTTTTTACTTATGAACTATTTATTACATCCATTATATGAATAAGCCGGTTGCCGATAAATTATGTTTTTCTCGGGATTTTTGTTTGGTCTGTAATGATGGTAAGGGCGTTAGCTAGTTAAGTTCTGTATGTTATGTATTTACTATGCAATTTTATTGGAAAATTTCATTTTCTAAAAATTGCATAAAAAATGTATAATAAAATTTTACGAACCACTTTAATAAACGTCGTTCGAATAAAAGAGTAGCGAAAATTTTTCTATGAACCCGCATGAAAAATCGATTTTCGGTCTGTCACCAAGAAGACGGTTGGTTGTGTCTGCCGCTTGTCTTGCAGTTTTATTTGCGTTCTGCGCTTATAAATTTATATATTTAATGTACTTTCATTTTATTAAAGATTTTTCGACATACGCCAGTGCAACTTTAGAATTTTTTCACAAATTCGTTTAAGAAAATCTTATAAAAACACACAATTTTATATCAGAGAGAATACACAAAAACTTGGACAGAAATTGGCACCGCGCTTGTCAATTGAAAAATTTGACAGCAGCGAAAATTTCTTTGATTGCAACTGTGAGAGCGCTTTATACGTTTACGTGAATGGTTGAGGGTTGCTGAATGTATCGGCGAGAACGAGATGTCAATAGTTAGATGTGCGCAATAATTACTACAGTAGATCTCAAAGCGTTAATTATATTATAGTGGCACTCAAATAGGTTTGCTTGCAATGTTATCCAATTCATGGTTGATCCGATTCGATTTTTCCTTAAAAACCAGAAAAATTTTTTTTGCCATTGCGGGTGAAATCCAAATACGAATCTTACAAAACGTCAAAATAGGATGAGTTCTAAATGTTGCTGAGCACATATAATGCAATGTACTTTTTCAGCAACATAAACAGCCGCATATATACATACATATGTACATACATACATATGTATACAATGTTTCTAAACAAAAAATTTTTTTTAGCCTTAAAATTTTTGAAATATGCGGTTTTGCGATACAATCGTACTTTTTGAGAATATAATTAGGAATTCACATACTAGCCGAGTAGTTAGCAGTTTGTGCTACCATGTCAAGGATCATGAGTTCGAATTCCGTCAAGACCAAAATCCTCTAATCGATAATCGTCCGTACCTGGGGAAAGTATAAAAAAAACCTGAAAGCTGCTTACAAGGCTATCGGCCAGGCGTATATAATGCTGCACTGATTTGGACTCCGGGGTCGAGGAAGACACAGTTGAAGAGTTACAATCTTGGATATAATAATAAAAAAAAAAATCAGCTACTCTGTCAACATATTCATTATCTCTCTTCCAAACACCACCAATAGTAGTCACAGAGTTTGAGCTGTCTCGAGAGAACTGAGTAAAAGGTTTGGTTGTGGTAGGATAGTCAACTCCTACTTATTCTTATTCGACTCAGACATACTGAACATATTTCCAGCTTGGAATGAGTCCCTGCGCGACCTAACCACCTCATTGTGAAGCCACTAAAACCTATTTATCGAAGAGCTCTTTCGGTATGGTCCGACCTTGTTTAAACATCTCGTTTCCTGGGTCTTCCGTTAGACCTCGATGAGATCGATTAGAATAGCCTACTTCTAAGCAAGGTTAGCTATCCACTACAATAATTACAATGGTAACAAGATCAGAAGAAATATCCACCTGAGAGTTGCACTTTCACTTATTTAGACTTTTTTATTTCGAATACTTGTACGACTAAGCTGAGTTTTCATACTTTACTTATTAAATATAAAGAGTATTATGCATCCTCATAGAAAGCACTGAGTCTTAATCAAGATTATTATCTTTCCTCAACAATTTTATTCAACCTTTAAATCTTGGTTTTTTAATTTTAATTATTCTTTTTTTTTTTGGAATTGTTGCTTGCACATAATTTGCATTGAATTCTATGAAAAATTTGGTATGTGGTGGTTGGCTTGTTGTCCTTCAACTTGTAAAGGTATTTTATGTCTCTTACACTAAGTAGAAATTTCTATGTGAAATGTGTAAGTGAAATTATGCTGACAAGGACATGTTGAGAATTTAAAATATTTTTTGTCTTTCATGCCAATGAAAATGAAAATCAGACTGAAATGAGAGTATGCACAGGGAAATTGTTGAAAAGTGTATGTAAAATTGTTTGAATGTGTTTGAAGGTAGAAAAAAATCCGATATATGTGTATGGGTATTATTTTCTCAAAATGGAGGTGGTTACAAGTAAATATATTAATAGTCTTGTACTAGAAATTGGATAATTGATATTCAGAATCTTTTTTTATGAATTCTTTGTTAGCAAACTGTGATGGCAGTTTTTGAATTATTCGCTTTATCATTTCTTTAAATTTTCAGGTTGTTTAGACTAAAAGTTTTGGAATATAACGCTCAGGATGTTTAATTGCCATTCAGAGTTTTATTGGCATCTCAGGAAATGAAGTCTCATTGGCAGTAAAATAGAAGAAGTGAAGTGTTTGAAAGATATTTTAATGGAATATATGATAAAAATATCGTATATGCATATACATATAAGTTGTTTTTAAGCATCCAGAATCCGAAAACATAACTTTAGAGGTTTGTACTATATTTATTTATTTATTAATTTATACGTTCATAGTTTATTTAATTCGGAAGTGGAATATAATTGACTTAACTCAGTTTAATTTGTACTATATTTAATTATTTATTTATTGAAACTTATTTAATTCGAAAGTGGAATAAATTTTATTTACTCTTTGCAGGTAATATATATTTCTCGAATGGAAAATACTCGCCTTTCTCGTTGTTTTCTTTGAAATTAAACACCTTATATAGGCAGTTAGAGTAGTCGAGTGGTTAGTAGTGTGTGCTACAATTTGGAGAGTCATGTGTTCGGATTCTTACCAGACCGAAGCCCAAAATTTTCGACCCTTAATTTAAAAAAGATATTACTTTTTGTTACAGCGTCGTAGTCGTTCGGAGGCAACTTAAAATAGTCTGTAGCTCCATACACTTGTTGGAAAAATATCAGGACGTACACCACAAATTGGAAGTGAAGGTCGTCCGGAATGCGCTACAACGGTTAAAAGTGCCAATTATAACTAATATCATGATTCCACTTGACTTCTCTTCGTCTTGCGACGATCATCACAAATGTTTTTAAGAAATCACAAAAATAAAAAAATTTTAAAATTCCGACTACCCTTACCTTAGCTACATCTCGTTCATATGTTCATTAAATATTAAAGTTTACTTGGCTGCCTCTTTTTCAAGCAAAACTCAACTAATCAACTTCTGCAGTATTTAAATTTTAAAGTCATGATTAATTCAAAGAGAATTCATTCAATCACAGAAGCTTAATAATAAAACAACAAAATTTACGCTCTACCCATTTCAACCGCCACCTCAAAAAAATAAAAACCTGATAACCGAACGCGCAGTTTTGAATTTCAGACGCAACGTCCAAAAGAAAAGAATACACAACACTTTATCAGGTTGCGAAAAAAACGACCGAAATAAGTGAAATGAAATCAGAGAAAACAAAACTGCGGTGCGAGCCATTGAAGTGACACATGGGACCGCTAATGACGGTCTACCACAAAAGCTCCCAACCAAAGCGCCAGCAGCAGGCAACAAGCAACCCGAGCCACACTCAACGCATCATCAGCTCAGCGTTGGTTGGCTAGTTGATTCTTCACTTGCGGATTTTTCGCGTAGATAAAGTTATCGCTGTCCGTTGCTGTTAGTTTACGTAAAATAAAAACCAATTCGATTTCAATACTTTGAATGTTTTTGTTTTTTTTTTTTTGAAATACTTTTTTCCTCACATTTCACTCTACAGCATAACTGCCGTCAATGGACTACCCCTAAGTGTCAACTGAGACTGCGGTGTACGATTAATTTCAGTTAAAACAAATGGCCAACATGGAATCTGATACTCTACACACAAATGTACAGAAATACGTACATATGTATGCGTGCGACAGGCAAGAAAAAATGACGTTAAAGTTGACAGACAAAAATCAGAAAAATCAGATGAAAGGACGAGTGCGAATGGAAGCTCAGTAGAAACTGCTCAATGAATTGAAACCGAGTTTATAGGCTTTTGAATAGAGTTTGCTTGCACTGGTCATAAATTTGTTTTACTTGCATTTTCTTTCTAACGTTTTTATTGTATTGCTTGTTTCTAAATTTATCTTTTTGAAATTGATTTTATTGCTAAAATTTAAACATTTTGACAGTTATATTGACAGTTAGTGTGCTTGATAAGGGTGCTTCTTTCTATTTTGTGCATATCTAAGCTCATTTAAGCAGTTTTATTGCCTTTAAAGTTAGATTAATGGTTGTAGTTAAGGAGAAAGCAGGAATTATTCTTTCATATCTATTTATTTATAAATTTTAATATCTTAAGGGTCATCCAAATGTCGCTGAGAGTTTGTATGTACGCCAACGATTAAACGACGATTAAACGGTTGTCTGAAAACGTGGTGTAGGTCCGTGCGATAAAATATTTTTCGAGTTAGTTCAAGATTCTGCATTTAATTTTTAATTTACGGTCGATAATAAGTAATAATAAGTATTATGGTCTGTCAGTTCTTTCGGTAAAACAAATAATTTTCAGTGAACCGCTGAAGTGATTTTCTTCCGAGCTACTCCTCCATCTACATTTTATTCCTAGCCATTTTCGAACGGTCAATGGATTTTTATTGATACACTCGGATGACTTGATATTCCCTGCCGGGGGGCGACCGCAATTAAAAAAATAAATTTTCTATATTTTGCATGTTGGCCGGATTCGAACTCTGGTAGTATGCGCTGATCGCACAATCATGTCAGTATCTCTTTTACATGAAAATAAACTTTGTCTTCTTCTATATCCATTTAACCATTTCCGTTTTTACTTGCTCTTTCAAAATTATTCATTATGTGCGATTGGAATGAAATTTTATTTTTATCGTTCTCTCCCCTAACCTTTGGCCTTAAATCTTCCGGAGGGTTGTCAAGCACCATAGTGTATTCAATTCATCCTCTGTGTCACTGTGCTGACGATTTGCGTAAAGTTTGTGCTGTTTTAAACTTTTCTTCGTTATTTACAATACTGCAATATAACAATGAAACTGTCTTAAAGCTATTTATATGATAAAGGGTATTCATTTTGAGTACATACTATGATGAAAAAAGTTGCTTCACATATTTAAATTATTCACGAGAAACTTTTAGATCTTTCATTAATTTTCAGAGATTCATAAGGTAAGTGAAAGTTTTATATTTTATTATTGTTTCAAAAAAATATAAATTATTTTCAATTGGGAGAACCCACCTCATATTTGGTATACATTTTTTTTTAATTATATGGACAAAAGTGGAAGTAGAAAGTTAGACTTTTTAAATATTTTATTAAATAGTATTTTAATTGTGTTACCCTGTTTTTGTGTATATATGTATATACTTCAATGCATCTTGCAACGTTTACAATGCGGCTCAACTATTTTAATTTCACATGCTTAAGTTTTGTTGAAAGTACAAAAGTTTCACTAAATTGGTACTTTGTGAAAGTGAAATGAATTTAATTTTCTACTGCAGCCTAGACAAATAGAAAAGTTGGCCTCAAGTACTTGTGCATATACTGAGTGGTGACAAAGATTGGTTGTATGTGAATGTTTTAGTGAAAATAATAATAATAATGACTTCTCTTCTACACTTCTTTCATAGTGAAAATTATAAGTGATTTTAATAAATATTTAAATATTAAACAAGGAATAGGTTAAAATAAAAAATAATTCAAAAGTGGAATAAAATTGGTATTGCTAAGTCTAATTTGTATTATATTTATTATATTAATTTAATTACTTTTTAAAGTTATGCAATTCGGAAGTGCAGTGAAATTGTATTAATTGTACTATAGTGTATATAATCATTTATTCATATTTTAAATTTATTTCATTCAAAAGTAGAATAAATTTGGTATCATTAATGTTGAATTGTTTCACAGTTATTTATGAATTTATATTTTAAACTTAATTAATTAAGTAGAGGTATAAAATTGCCTTAATTCAGACTTTTTTGTACTATAGTATATTTATTAATATGTTTTAAATATTATTTTTTTCAAAAGTGAAAAAGCTTTCATAATTAGAATTATCTTTTACTGAATTTATTTATTTAGTTTTATTTAATATTTCTTTAACATATTTAATTCAGAAGTGGAATATACAACTTGACTTGCCTAAGGTTAGTTAATGAATAATGCGTTTAATTTACTTTGTTAAGTGAAATTAATTTTTGGTATATCTAAGTATAGCACCACTCCAAATTCGAAACTATTGACATTCCTGCTAATTTTTTGTTTGATTAAATTTTTTTAAATAATGAAAATGATACATGTCAAGCAGGAGAATCAGAAACTTCTACCAACGATTCCTCGATTAAGCACACAACAATTTTTGGACCGTCAATTCTCAGACAAATTCGTTAAAGAAGCAGGGAAATACGCAAAATATGGAAAAGTTGGCAAACAAGAGTAAATGAGAAATTAAATTACAATACACTACTTGTTGCCAAAATGAAAGAAGATATTGGGCGCCGCGCACTATTGCTTTATTTTCTTACAAATTATAATTTGATTTCTCAGAAATTGGGGTGAGCTGCTTAGTTTGGAAAAAGAAAACAGACATTTATTTAAGAAAATTACCCAAAAAAATGTAAGCAATGGATTTTGGATTTTCTCTAACATTTTTATTTTATTTCCAAAACAATAACGATTTTATGTTAGAGAACACTCTAACAAGTAACAAGTGAAACCGACTTGTAGTAGCATTTGTTTAATAAAAATATTTATAAGTATTTTAAAATATGGGGAAATTGACTTTGCATTGCTTTTACACAATATTGAGAATGGGAATTTTTTCAGCTTTGAGCTCATATATAAATTAAATAGAGTACTAGTTGACGTTTGCGCTCTTCGGTGCTAAAATGAGGGCAAGTTGAGAAATTTCCCTTATTGAGGAAATTTCATTTTCGCGCTCGAAATGCATGAGAAATTTTATTTGTGATAGTATTGTTTTTAAATTTACCTTTTAGTTTGCACACTGCGACTTTTTGGTTGCTCTTTTTTTACAGACAACTTTGTGTTTGCTTCACTTTGCTCAGTATGTTTATTTGAGCTGAGTGTTTTTTTTGTTTTGTGCAGAAGTTTTATAAATATGGGTTAAGTAGTATGCGTTTACGCTTAAACGGCGTTATATGTGACATATTTTTTAGTTTTATTTCGCTTTGCTTTCTATAATCTTTTAACGCCCACTATTTTTGACACCTCTTCTAAATTGGGTACTTTCTGTAGGATAAAAATATAAGAAAACACTTTTCCCAAATAAGTTACCAACTTCCGTACTTTCTATTTTAATATAAACAATTAGACAATATATGTGCACCTATTATATATGTATGTATCCTACATACATACACGTATATTGTATTCTCCTTTCAAAAGTATTACTTTTTATTATCTTCGTGTTGCATGCACAACTGTTTACATTTCAACTTTGTTTTCACCATTTCTTTTCTTTACAATTTCACTCAACATCATCATTATTATTATTATGGAAGTTGTCATTTTTTCACAATTGATGCTGCCCCGCCGACAACGCAGCTTCTGTTGCTTTTTCACTGATTGATGTGCTAAAGTTTTTACTACAATCTCATATTGCTCTCTATCACTCATTTCGTTCGTTCTTATTTTTTTTGTTTTTTTTTTTTGCTTTGATGCAATATGTTTTCCTAACACACTTTTTTATTTACTTTATACTTTTACGTTCTCTTCTCTGTTGGTATTTTACAAGCGCCGTTTCTGGCATCCGGTTGTGGCATATAATGTTGGCGTTATGCTTTACTTTTAACCACTCATCTTGTGGATAGGTCATGTTTACTTTCGTATTTATGTATGTATGTATGTATTTGTTTATTTCACTTTTTAGTGTAGTTGTTGATATGAGGAAATTATTTCTTGTGTCATATACTCTTATACTCATACATTGTATATGATCCTTGAAGAATTTTTTCTTGAAATAATTTTTTTATTCAATAGTATTTTTTTATAATTTCAACATAGATATATTGGCTTCAATATCATAATACGAAACTTTTTGGATATAATTTTATATGGATTCTTATGGATGATTATATATTGACTTTCTTATATAATATTATATTACATAATAACTTTTTTAATATTACGTGGCGTATACGTAACTTTTTATATTTGATCTGGCTGTACCCAGCACTGCTTCCCTGCGACACATACTCGTTGAATGTTTGGAAAAAGAAACATTGGATATCTTTTCACCATAATTTTACTATATCAATGGGTAAATTTTTGGTTCGGTCTGCCAACCCTAGAACATGCAACATAGAATTGTCCATGGGCGAAGAGATCCGTATTTAAATGTATGCCACACACTTCCAAAGATTGATCCAGAGTTTTGGCTAAACCAAGAATTTATTATGTTCGATGACACACCCGCTATGTCCAAATGATTCAAAATTTCTGTTCGAAATTGACTTCCTGAGAAGATGAGATGGCTCATCTGCTTCCACATCGCTGAGATAAGTGCAGCCTTCCTGCTAATCTAAGCAAAAATCCACATATGAATAGAATTTCAGGTAAACCGAAATATAAATAAGATTTTTTCGAATAGGTCCAGCCCCTGGCCCACTTTACGAAAAAACTTTTTTCGAAGAAACCTTTTCAGGAACCATTGGGGATTTGAGGATCTTTACAAATGAAAATAATATTCATACATAAATATCTATATTTATCTTTGGGAGTAATTATACAAGTCGGCAAAAAATAGTATAAAAACGTCCAACAGTAGCCCGCCATCATGTCTTCCCTGGAATCTTTTTTATATTTCCTTAATATAGTGAAATCGTGCTCTCTGTTCTTTGCTCATATCTCTTAAATTTTCTGTAAGATAGTCAAGATGGGATAGAAAAATATACTTTTTTTTATATCAGTCAACTTCAAATTTGAAATGCTTTTATATTGTTCTAACAACTTTTTAAGGTTAGGGCCATTGCCTAAAACCGTCTACGAGTTCTCATTAAAGACAAATCACTTAACTCTCTGAGAATGTGTCATAGTTATAATGAATCAGGTGGATTAGCCGTAAGCCACCTTAAACGACCGTCAAATATTCAACCATAAAAACCGCCATTGTGAAGCAGAACTACTTTAAGAATAATCTATGAAAAATCGCTTGGGTGTATGAAATTTTATGGTACATGTTTCCATCATAACTCCGATATTGGAACAATAAACCAAGTCGTCCTCTTGGGCAAAGTAGGAATGAATTGCTTCTGGTAAAACCCAAGGCATGAGAAAGACAATACTGGCAATACATTTATCTGCTTCTGAGTCTTGATCCCAGAATCTTAGCAGTGATTTGGGAAGATTCAAGACTCCTCCTAAATAATTTAACACGTCATTGGAAAACAATTACGCAGATCTTCAAGACCAAAATATAAAATACACATTCTGATGAGCTCACATACTTCTGCACAGTCTACATTGCACTATTTATATTCAACCACTATCGGAGCCCGCACGTTCAGGCCGAATTGAGTTGAGTTGATGCGGTTGATAATCATGTGACGGGTACGCTTAGACCTGGGTTCTTATCTACTTCTTAAATGTGCGAACCTTTTCGAGTGTCTTATAAATGTTGTGCTATTGCCTATGCTAGCTAAAGCTACTTCAGCGATGCAATCAAAGAAGTTTTATTGCGAAAAACTTGTGTCATTTGATACTTAAGAATGGATAGTAATAGAGGTATATCTTTCTCTTCTTCGTCTCTACAGCTTTGAAAAAAAAATTCAGTTGCGTTGTATTAGTATTCTTTTACCCAGAAACCCTATTAGCAGTCTGTTTTTACACTAGTCGTTATACTAATGGGGAACCAGTCTTGAAAGATTAAATTCCTTGCTTCTTCAGCGTCTAAAACAGATGATATTAGTTTTTAGCGAACGTCAGCTCCAGCAAATACATAGATTGAAGCTGATCGACTTCACTGGTGGTTGAAAAATGGCTTTATGTAGTACTAGATTCGTGAAGGAAAAAATTCATTCAGCCTGTCTATAGAACGAGAAACTCACATTCTGAACGATCTTGTTGTGATAGTTGGACAACATTTCTCCAATGTTCTTGAGTACTCAACAGCAACCCGGATAACTATCTTCCAACATCAAAAATACTCGCTCGCCTCTGCGCAGTATCTACAATGTGTTGCCCCATAGATAGAGATGTACCAACTTCGTAAGAAGATTTCATTTTGTGTTTAAAGTTGTTGCTTCTCTAGATCGTCCCTGCACTAAAGCCTGGGATGCGCCGATCACGACTGTTTTGCATTTACATTTTATTATTACTTTTGTCGTGGTGTAATTGCATTGAAGAGATCTGATGGTAGCTTGGTACAGTGTTTTGGCACTACTCTGATCTCGAGTTTTGAGTCATCTGTAAATATGGTTTTGACTTTCTGTTCTCATTCTTTCAAAGCTGAGTTTACACTCGACTCTTTAAGAAGTCGAGGGAGAGCTCTCATAGAAAAAGGGAACTCTGAACTTTGTCTAGTTTTCCCCAGAAAATGTTTTTTTTCGACAGTAACATAGTATTGAATAGTATGAGTCTAAGTACTGGCTTGTAAATTTAGTGAACCATATAAGCTTTTATACCCCACCTCTTACTAATCACCGATTTGCAAGTGTAAAGTGAAGTGTAGCATTCCGCAGTCTTTCTCCCGTGTTCTGAGTACTGTTGAGTCTACTATCTAAGATTATTCCGAGATATATGTATGTATGTATATATGTATTACCTTCGACGGAGAGAGTAATTTTCATGCCTTTAGTAGGGGTATTTATACCCCTTAGTAAAGTGAATTGAACTTGAATTGCAGTTAGTACAAAATACGAAGCTGCTGGGGTTTTTTTGAGGGTTTGTTTTAACTTCGGGTGTTGGAATGATAAGGCTACTTTGGGCGCTTGCGTGCTACATACAACTAGCCGCGGAAGAAATAGGTTCTTCTCCAAATTTTACTCTGCTAGTTGGATGGGAAACTGCTCTCTCTCTCTCTCTCTCTCTCTCTCTCTCTCTTGTATTTGAAGGATTAATTTCATTGTCAGGCGAGCGAGTGGTTAGCATTACGTACTAACAGTCGGAAGGCGAGGTCTCAAGTCCTAGTTCGACCAATATCCGAAATTATAGAAAATTTATTTTTCTAATTGCGTTCGCCCCTCGTAAGGGAAGGGAATTTCAAGCCCTTCGAATGTTTTTCTGAGGAGGAGTTCGCCCGAATATCATGGCTAGATACACATAGAAGTTCGATGTATGGGTGCCATATCAGTTAGTGAGGAAAAATCTCATGAACCGAATTCCCATCTACAAATCATCCACTGTGAACTGTTTCCCTACAGCCAAACTCTTAATTCGGACCTTTACTGTCAGCAATCGGACCGAGTGAAAGGGGGCTCAGTGGGTTAGGGACTCAAGAATTTACCCGTAGTAAGGCATGCCTGTCGTAAGAGGAAACTAAAATCCAATAGTTCCCGCGACAGTTCGATCTTTATACCCGAACGACCCGGATTTTTACCCGCCAAGGACTGTCCCTTCCGCAATATTCCCCGAAAACCAATCCGGGAATATTTTGCAGTTACAAAAATAACAACAATGAAGGTAGAAATCGCCCAGCTGTGGCCAAAAGGCAGCGTACCCCTCGAGAGTGACTCGCCGGAATCTCCGAGTGCTTAGTTGGGAGGTTCTTAGTCATCTAACGTATAGTCCGGAACTAGCACCAAGTGATTACCATCTATTCCTGTCTATGTTAAATGATTTGGCTGGTGAAGAATTTGTCTTCAAGAGAAGCCTGTAAAAATCGATTGCCGTAATTTTTGCCGGTAGAGTCGAGAGTATCTTTTAAACAGGCATATACAATAGTTATTGACCTATATTTATCTATATAATTTTATACATACAGATGAACAGATTTTGAGCTGATATTTCTTCCCGACTGCTTCTTTTTTACAGAAACATGTAACTGAATCGTTCAGGAATTTCATTCGTTTTTTTTTCTCTAATTTACTTTTGCTTACATCATACAAAACATAAATGAAATAATCAATTACTTTAACCAATTAAAACTAAAACAAATTACTTTGAAAAATGTAACAACGAAGTACACAACTCCCCCCTCTCGATAACGGTTATGAAGCAGTGAATTAATAAATATATTGCTCTTTTACCCACACCCTCGTCTAACATGTCCAACACGCCCCTCTACCAATCTAATTTACGTATTTTTCTATTTTTTTCTAGCAATAAATAATACGTGAGAAACACCATTAACTAGTGAACGAATGAAAACACTTTACAAAATTAAGTTAGAAAATAAAAGTGAAGAAAAAAGGGAAAATCAAATAGAAAAATGAAACCGGCAAAGAAATGCAAATGAACGGTAAATGAAAACAAATCGCAGCAACTTGTTAACAAACGAAGCAATAATACGGAAACTACGCGAATAAAAAATTACAATTGCAATATACCGTTACAAAGCGCAGTTAACAGTGTTTTTTTACTAATTACATGGTGTATGTATGAACACTTACACAAATACCTATACCAAAAAAAAACAAAAATATATATATATGTATATATGAGCAATAATAACTTTTGCACATAACAATAATAACAATAATAATAATAATAATCGGAGCAATAACGAAGTAAAATCGCGCGATGCCCGTAAAAATGTCGGACGGTTGAGGTCAAGCGCAGTAGGGCTGCCAGGCTGCCAAGTTGCCAACATTAAAAGTATAACAACACAATGTGTTACATACGAAAATGGTAAAGTAACGACGAAAAATTTAAGAAATAAAATGAAAAAAAAACAAAAAAATAAAAATGGTGTGTAAGTAGAACAAATGGAAAATAATCTCAAATTATACTCGTACATACATGTGGAATTACATAAATACATAAAAGTATTTAGTAGTGACCCTGTAGGGAAAAATCTAGTTGTTGTCTACAAAACAACTGGTTAGTTTCTTTGCTTCTACTAATTAATTTTCCCATACAGAGTTAACCATTTTGCGGTTTCGAAAATAATATAAAATGCATTGAAATTATTTTCTTTTTATGAAATTTTTATTTTTTTTTAGTTTTTATTTTTGGCATTATATTTGATACTTTACGTCATTCAAATGACCGCCTTGCGAATTTTTTGCGAACTTCGATCTGTTTGAGTTAATTTTCGACCACTTTTTGGTATAAGAGGATATTGGGCGGTATCTCAGCCATAACTTGACGAATGTTGGGTTTCAAGTGCTCAAAAGTTAAAGGTTCATGCACAACGGCACGTTCTTTCGCGAAGCCCCTCAAAACAAAAAAGGCCAATGGTGTCAAATCGCACTCTCTCGGTGGCCAATTAATATCGCCAAGACGGGAGATTACTCGCCCGGAAATTTTCTCTCGCAATAAAGCAATATTTGCTCGTGATATGTGTCTTATTAAAACCACATATTGTCCAAGTTGTGTACTTCAATTGAAGACTCAAAAAAACTCGGCTATCATACGACTATAACGCTCTGAATTGAACCGTTGTCGTTATGAAAAACAAATATGAGGTCCAATCATACCTCCGGACCAAAGAGCCAAAGAGTAAGTTTTTTTGGGTGCAATGGTCTCTGCTCTATTATTTGAGGGTTTTCGGAGCCCCCAACATGACATTTTGGCTTATTTACCATATGTATCCTCCGAGTGAGAAATGAGCCTCGTCGCATCGAAAATTTTCAAAGCTAGAGTATTCTTAACCACCTGGACCACGTGTCCTATCCAGCGTAGTTATTGTCTCTTGATTCATTGTCCATGCTTTCGCACCGTATAGCAGTATGGGAATGATGAGCGACTTGTAGAGTTTGGCCTTCGTTCGTCGAGGGAGGACTTTACTTTTCAATTTCCTACTCAGTTCGAAGTAGCACCTGCTGGCAAGAGTGATTCTGCGTTGGATTTCTAGGCTGACATAATTATTGGTGTAGATGCTGGTTCCAAGATAGGTGAAGTTATCTACAACTTCAAAGTTATAACTATCAACTGTGATGTGGGAGCCAGGCTTTTGGCTTATTTTAAGAGGGTCTGGACCAGAGACCAACTTATTAGAAAAAATAAAATCCATTTGTCTGAAAATCGGTATGTAGGTGGCCTTTTGCTTAGATTAACGGGAAGACTACTCTCTTCTTCGGGAGCCAACTATTTGGAAATATAAAGAATACTTTCTTTACGAAATAGGGTTTACCGAAAGATGGACAGTATGGTATGGTATGTTCGTTTCACATTTTTATTATTATACGGCTGCGGGTTACGAGCTATTCTTATAAGTTGAACTTGAGTGTCAATAAGCCTAGATCCGAGTGGTGCGTTTGGCTTACTTCGAGGCATTCATATTGACAATTTCGTGAAAGACTTTGAGAAGTGATCCGCATGCACAAAAATTTAGTGAGATCACTATATAAAGAAAAATTTAATTATTGAATTATTGAAGCTAAAAAGGGGGTTCTTTCAACGTTCTTTTCAATACAAATTAGAATTAAAATTGAAAAGAAATACAGAAAGCCGCAGCAAAGCTACGGTCTGCTACTCCTGTCACGGGTGAGCTGCTAATCCAATAACCAACTGGTATTATTTCATCTCTAAAATACTAGTATTTAACTAGAATTTTTCGACACCAGTCTACCTGGCTGCGGTAGCCGAGTGGTTAGCATTAGGTATTGCCATTCGGAAAGTTCGGGTTCAAATACTGGTGTCTCACTAACATCCAAAAAGTTTTAGAAAATTAATTTAAATAAATTTTCAAATTGCGGTTGCCCCTCGGCAGGGAATGTCAACTCCTCCGAGTGTATTTCTGACAAGAAAATAAAGGTTCCTCATAAAAAAACCATCAGCCGTTCGGAAGCGGCCGAGTATAAATTCCCTCTATTTGTTAAGACACAAAACCACAAATTAGAGGAGGAGCTCGGCCGAAACTCGCTTCAGCGGTTATATATATATAGTCCACCTGCTCCCTGCAGGGTACATAGAAATGCCTACATACTCGTACATATACCATATACGTGGCATAGGGTGTGTGCTGTGAATATTTGTAAGAGGTGTGAAACTTCATTTGCATAAATGAAGAATGGAAAACAATTGTTGTGGAACGAATTAAAATAGCTACAGAGCAGCGTAGAGTAATTTTTTTTTCGATTTTTTTGTTGTTTTTTTTTTTTGGCAAGACACGAACGAAAGCAAACGTAACGTTATGTAAGTGAAAATGTGAAAATAAAATATGGAAATTGTTACAAATGCAATGTGAAATGTATGCAGAGAGCGAATGTGGAGTGGATGGTCGAAAGGAAGAGAAACAAATTGATTTAATGCTCAAGTGGTAATGAAGATAGAAAGCAAAAGTAAAGCTGTAAATATGGTGGTTTCGGGACTTAATGAAAGTTACCAAGAAAGTACGAGTTGTGCAGTTGTCTGCATTAAAAGAGAGAGGGAAAGAGGGAGAGAGAGGGAAAGAGAGAGAGAGGGAGAGAGTTTCATAAAACTAACGAAAACTCATGAAAAAGTTGTATCCATCGAATGTGTTGTAACTTTATGATTTTCATTAAAAAATTAAACTTTGAACAGGTAAACGCTTTAATTGTTTAAGAGGTAACATTATAATTCGCTCCAACTCTGGTAAAAAACCTAGCTAGAGGAACCATGTTGAAAGCACGGCCAGTAAAGGGCTCGGGATCTGGGATACAGGAAAAGCCTACAACCTCACATTGTATATTGACTTTTCTCAAGCGTCGTTCGACCCATACTAACATTTGGAGCACTAGAATGATGGGCGACATTAAAGACGAAGTGTCGCATTAAGTCCTTGGAACCTTTGCAACGTACTTGTCTAATTGTTATAGCAAGCGCGATGGGGAATATCGCAACTAAGGCTCTGGAAGTCCTCCTTGACATTCGCCCAATTAATATAGAAGCTATGTATGAAGCAGCGCTGATAAGTTGCATAAATAACCTACAGAATTGAGTATAGTCCCTCAATTATGATGGACATAGCAGAATTCAGAAAATTACACCAGAACCCGGACTAAATGTAAAATGTGAACGAAAAACGGAAGAGCGAGGCAGAAAGTGGTACCATGGGAAACACTCAAGATATCCATACCTATTCTGATGGGTATAAATGCGAGGCAGGTACAGGGGCAGGGATCTTCTATGATCACCTCAATATCCAAAGTAGCTTCAAACTCAATTACTACAACTCTGTATTCCAAGCAGAGATTGTGAACAACAGGAAGATCTATCAGAATTTTGGTAGACAGTCAAACGGCAATTAAGGCAGTTAACTGTGTCAACGTAAAGTCGAAATGCTTGAGAACAGTCAAAGAGGCAATTAACAGACTATCGCGGGAAGACACCACTTGCGTCTCAGGTCACATGGGTGTAGAAGACTATGAAAAGAAGGACGAACTAGTTTGCGCTGGCGCCACCGACTGCCTCAGATCCTTCAGCATCCTGCAAATATTGTTTAAATCAGTGGAACATAGAGGAACACATAAGGTCCTGGAACACTTCCACCGTATGTAGTGTCCACAAAATATTGTATTGAAGTGTGAACAGACCAAACTATTACTAACGTTAAGTAAACGAGTATTCTTCTAGGTACATTGACGTGCATCCACCCTGAGATATCATATCCACAAGCTAGGTACAGTGGAATCGGTTGAAGATGACGAAACCCTAGAGCATTACCTTTGCGAGTGTCTCATCTGCAGCTGATTGAGACGTCACATCTTTCACGGTGACTCCAGGTCCAATCTTACAGAGGTGTGCTCACATGGTTGGAAGCAATTAAATCAGTTTATTAAGTCAAGAGAGATGTTCGCAAAAGTATAGGTAGGTTATGGTTATGAGGAGCAACCTTCTCTTTTAACCAAACAAATATTTAAAGCCGAAGATAAAATGTAGTTCATTAAAAATATCTAACCAAGCGGTTGCGTTTTCTCCTCTGCATCTTTATTGGAAACATCAAGTGAAGCCATCTCGCGATCCAGCCAACACTGTAGAGCTCTTACTCTTCCTCTGCTTCCCTTAGTGCATTTTTCATCGAATACTTTTAAAGGTGGAATGTTTTCATCCATCCAAGTGACAAGAGATCACACAAAATAGAGTCACTTGTCGGAAAGTACGTTTGATATGGAATAATGTCGAAAGACCCTTTCCGGTGTTGTGGGCGATTGCAACGCTGCGAGGTCGGCAGTCGGCAACATTAAAGCTCTTATTCCGACATTGTCTAAAACCAATTGTAACTCTAGCAATTACGTGAGGAGCTCGAATTTTCGTTCCACAGTTCCCTTATATCGAGTTGTTGATGAACGCTCTTAGAAAGCAGAAGTGAATGTATAGTAGGAACCCTTGGGGCGCCTCTTATGATTGTAGCACTTAGACGTCGAAGCTTTCTTGTGTTTGTTGACGACCGCTCTTTGCTGCAACTTCGTAACTAGTAACTTACACCGTTTGGCGCCTGAATCTTGTGCTGAAAAACAATCATATCTCGGCGCCGGTGAGGTCGATCAGTCTCAGCCCATCTAGGAATTTTTCGATCTTTGTGCTGATGATATACAATTTTTATTTAAAATCGCCAAACGTGTTTTTTACATCATTCCGCCCGGGGCTGGTATCCCCGGCACTTTGATCACATTGTTCTTCGCTTTTGCACGACTTGTGGTTAGACGGTGTTCCACAGGGTTGAAAGACAGGGTTCTATCCAGGGCAATTGCGACATTAAATTCGCGCTCCTTCATGTGGACGCTGTAGTACAAGTCACGAGCACTTCCTGTGTTCCTTTCTTTTTTATTCGTTGCAACTCTTGGACGGCGGTGATGTCAGCAGTTAACTTTGCAAGTGAAGGGTGCATCACTGTGTTACACTTCTTCCATTACCGTTACAATGAATAACTATTTGCAACTTCATTATAAAATACGCAGCAACGAAAGCTAAATACTCTCCCCTTGGATCTCCTTACTCTCCCGCTTAGAGTTCTCTACTCTCCACCTTAGCGATTTCTACTCTCTCAGCACGAAAAATTCTATTTACCATAGTTTGACATTCGAATTGTGAACGTGAGTGACAGCTATATTGATGCTTCTAGCACCGATTGGTATTGGTAATGGCATTCACTGTAAATACGAGTGTAACATAGAATAATTGGAAAAACTCAACTTACTTTCAGAATACGCAAAACTCACTGCTTGGCCTAGGTTAGTGAGGGCAAAACGCTGCAATACATATAAGCGAGAAAAGAGAAAGAGTGTGAGGAAGAGAGTGAATGAAGCAGAGTGCATAAGCTAAAGTTGCTGGACACACCACACCACACCACACCAGCCGCCCACTGTGCCCACTAAGGTACTTGTTATGGTATTATAGCTATGAATATATATCTCTTTATACATACATAGATATGTATATATATGTATAAGCCAAGAGGTATGCATATAATAGATAGTTCGTGGTACTAGTTAGTTACTTCCTGTGCATTCGAGTTTGCCATTGAAAGCTGCCGCAAGTGACAAGTGCCACGGAAAATGTAATCGAGTGTCGGTCACTGATAACAAGACTTTTCCAGTAGTAGAAGCAGTCGAAGCACAAACACCAGCAGCAGCAGCAGCAGCAGCAGCAGCAGCAATAGGAATCCTTGTGCGTCGAATGAAAAATGTTGAAGAGGCGAGAAAAGCAAAGGTGGATAGGTAGGTGGCCTTTTGGTGGCCTGTTGGTGGCAGTGGACCAAACCAACAGCATGATAGCAGTTAAGATAAGTTGACTAACTGCCACATACATATATACATAAGTACAACTTGCAACTGCTAACAACACCGGACTTTGATAACGGCAAAAGAAAAGAAAAAATAGAAAATTCGCGTTGAAACTAAAAAAAAAATACGGAAAGGAAATGAGGATGAAAAAATAGCAAAAATTGCGAAAATTGCAGTAAAAGTGCCCAAGGTTGTCACAATAACAAAGTGTGTTTGTTATGAAAACGATGTAAAAACTTAGTAGCCCAAAGGACAACGTGCACGAAGGAGGACATTCAAGTGAACGGAACGGCCAAAGCGCACACGGGATCATTTTTCAAATGACGCCAAGGAAGTTGGGTAAAAATATGCCGCCATTATAAATCACAGCACTGATTTGTGGACGCGTTAAGAAATGGGTTTGAGGTGTGTGAGGTGGGTTGCCGTCGGCTCGGCATAGCTATGTCATAAGCACACACTTATCTGCACATTATTGGCATGAATATACTTTTACTATACACTAACTGCAAGGAGGACTCTTATTTTCCTTTAAGTCATCTGGCAGCATAGCAGGTAAACAGGTAAGAAATATCCCCCAACTCACCTCAAAGCCATCAACTGCCTGCCAACAGCTAGACAACGTAAAGTAGAAATGGCAGAAATGTTAGAAATGTAAGAAAAATATAAGAAGCCATATAGTCAAAAACTAAATGGCCACAAGGCATTTGCATGAATCGTCCGTCCGAGAGTATGGCTACGGTTTTCGAAGGAATGCATTGCATTTTGTGCAATTTTCTTTCGTTTTGTGGTTCAACCTCAAATGCACTCGGCGCTAGTATGCAAAATACGAGTGGTGGGAAAAAGACGTGGGGGAAAAAATTAAGTGGAAAAAGACAGAAAGATAGACAGATAGCATGCAATTTTCTATTCTTCTTTGTCACACTTTGACTTGCTGCCGGCATTTTCTTTCTTCCCCCAGTCGTCGCACGCTTTGTCGTCATCTTGGCCATCGTCAACTTTTGTCGTCATAGTCGTGGTGGCCCCACTGGCTCAAGTCACAATTTAGCCAACAATTTTAAAGGGTCAACACAATGGAATCGAATGTGGCAAGAATTGTATGTACTGAGAAAATTCAAGAAAATTTTAAGGAGCAGCGGTATTCAGCTTTAAAACTTGCAAGCTTTCCAAAATTTTTCTTCTAAGTTTTGATGTGTGTTACCACTATTCGAGCTGCTAGTTTGCCTTTCACAGTAAGCTCTCATTAAAAATATTTCGGTAATAGCAAATTAAAGTCTATGATATATGCTTATATTCCGAAGAAAAAGAAACTTTCTGACTACACCATCCTTGGAGGAGAGGTAGTTACCATGACTCCTCTATATGTCAGACGTATAACCTTAGGCATCAACCGTAACCATCAACCGTAGCCATCAACCATAGCGATAATCAAAGGTAATCACCCGATATCGTCACCAACTACCGTTCCTATTCAAGAGTCCCATAGTTATTGCGAGGCGACATCTTTCGATTTACTAAATCACGCTAAATGCTACCTCACTGCACACATACAGTTTTTCTCTTTCTCTACTTCTCTCAATGGCATAGCTGATCGCCAACATTCCTCTTCGATGTCCGAGCGAAGTCGATGCTATAAATACCTTCCTTATGCATACTCTCGAACGAGCGACCAAAACTTTTCGGTCTACTAGTTTGGACGTTCATAATAAAAGAAATACAAAAACAACGGATAAAACATTGACAACGGCATTGACGACGAAAAAACTATCGATTACAGACTTCAATATGGAGTCTAATGAAGAAACCATCCTGGCCTTCAAACGTAAGGCGATTGAAAGTACTTTAGGAGATACCAACTATAGTGCAACGAAGGTTATAGCAACAAATACAGCGGGTACCAGCCAAAGAGTCCAATCCTTAAATAAGCAACCAACAACCTTGAAAGCTATCATCAGTACCAACCAAAGTATACTCAGGTAAGAAAGATGCGGTACCAGAAGGCAACTTTCATTCACGAGAAGATATCCAAAGATCAGGCTGTTGACGCCTCTGTTTATGAAGGAGAGATAAAAAAGCACAGCGCAAAGAACTACGAAGATTTACTTAAAAATTAGGAATTGGAGTAATCCAAAGACTACCATTAAAACATATACCAAAATAGGAACGAATCTAAACGTCCACCAATAAAAACTCCATCTAAGAAACCTAAACTAGTTTAGACAGTGCCGAGCCTCAAGTAATAGCAGAGAATTTATGTGGCGACGCTAGGGATAAACTGCAAGTAAGGGTAATAAACGCCTATTCCAATTCTGCGTCTCCTATCCTTGCTGAATCAACGTCAGGTTGTCGCGCTTAAGACTAAGTTATGTGCTCGAAAACTAGGCGGCTGCTCACTCGGAGTTTAACTCTTCGGAATCCCTTAATCTCTTATTATGAGGTTATCAAGAGCAAAGGATATCTCAAGGAGACCTCGTGTGCGTTTGGCTTCCTCTCCACGAAGAGTAAAGCGAAAAACTTTTGACATACATAAAGTTCCAGAACAATGTCGTAGCCGCTATCGAAGACTAGCAGCGAGTTAGCAAAGTCGCGAGCATCGACGATACCATGTTTGTTAGGAATAAGACAAGAGCAAAGAACCTATTGAATAGCTCCAGCATCGGTATGCATGCGTCAAAAGTGGGTCTGCCCCATAAAAACCGTTAAAGAAGTGGCGAATTAGAAGATAACAAAGAAAGAATCCATTAACCATTTTCGATACGAGAACCCAGCTCTCTAGGAAATTTGACACAGAGAACCAAGAGGAACAGACATATAAGACATGTCTTCCGTCTATCAGAACATAATCGATCTGGTTTTGGATGTTTCGATCCGGGGACAGCAAAGTAGTTTGATGAGTTTTCTTGTGTTGGAATTTAGTACTACAAACAACCATATTTCGGGCCCGGCAAAGTTGATCAGCTTCAAACCATTTGGGTATATTTCAAGGTGAAGGCTGAGTTTTCCAACAGTTGGATCGAAGAAATTTTTTTCCAACTCTGACGTTAAAGTCGCAAACCAGCGATATGTTAAAAAATTTCGCTTTAGTGCGGATTGTGCAGAGACATTCATCTACTGGGATAAATGCCAGTACTCTGCAACGAAGTCTCTCTCCCACCACGAATACGACACCAAATTTGTGCTCCTTTATATGGTCGCTGTAGTATGTTTTAGAAGGACCCACCGTTGTCCCGTCCATTGCACTTCTTGGACGACGGTGATGTCAACCTTTAATTTTATTTGGACATCTACCAGCTGGGCAGCGGCACCTTCCCAATTAAGAGACCGGATATACCAGGTGCATCCGCTCAAATCGTAATCCTTAGAACATTTGCGGGGGTTGTCGTCAAAGGGAGAGTCTCTCATCCGAAACTTTCTTACATTTTTCAGTGGAATTTTTTTTTCGCACAACCGTATGGGATTCACCTTCTCAATTTAGTACGCCCCAAACGGATGTTTATTGGCACCCAGAAGACACTTGGTCTAAAACTGGAAGTCGTGGCTTGAAATAGCTATTATTTGCATCTCTTTCTCTCTATCTCTGCTTGAGGCACACCAAATAAATAATAAAATGAATTATTGACTTTGAACACCTTTTTGAAAATCCACTGCTAAAGAAGAACTTAGAAGTCCGTACAGTGCTCTCTGCCGACTCTCATTTTGTTACGAACCGGTTGCAGATTTTCTCAATAGCTCATTTACTCACTACTCTCCCTCTCAATTATCTCTTAGAATATCATACCTGCCTATAAGAGCATGTATATTAAAGTTGTTGCTGTTTAAGTCGGCAACAAAAAAATATATAATTTGAAATGACAGTTTGAAGTGCTAATCGGGCTTACTTTGTGTACAGTGAAAAAAAAATTAAAACCCAGAAACTACAAATAATAACAATAATATGCCTCATGAGAGGTGCAATGTAAGAATCTATGTTAATTGCCGTTTATATGTCATTCGTAATAAAGATTTAATTAGTATAACTAAAAAAAATTATTGTACTAAAACATGTGTAAATTGTTTATTGAATTAATATGTAATTAGAGATGTTTCATACAGGTTTATAAATATTTTTATATATGTATGGTTATGCATTTATATTATATATATATACAATATGTGTATGCACTTATTTAAGAAATAAATATATTAAATTTAATAGCAACGCAATGAACTTTACAAAATGATACACAAAGCAAATATTTGTATTATAAATATATGTACATGTATATAATATATATACCATTATGTATGTATATACATATATATATTATGTGAGGAAATATCTGACTGTATCGACTGCAACACAGTCAATGACTAATTTTTTGCCAGACAACAAACAAATTGTTGCAAAAACTTTGCTAAAAACCGCTCGCCACAAGACGAGTTTACTCAGTTCACTTTTATCGTCGTTGGTGTAAAGATGCAGTCAGTTCTCAAGCACAGTTTTGCAGTTGTGCTGCTAATCGCATTAAATTGCGTTCTACTTTGCGCAGGTATGTTAATTAACGGAGTGCATATAGAATATATATGTAATAAATATTTAAAGAACATGATAGAGTGTTTTATAAATTATTTTAATGTATCATATTTTATTTAATTTAATTTATTTATTCAATTTAATGTATTTACTTTATTTATCATACATTTATTACTACTTTATTACTACATTTTTATTATTTATTTGTTTTAATCTATTTTATTTTATATAACTTTATGCTGTATTTTTAATTATTCAATCTTATTTCATTTTCCTTTTTTTGGCTTAAATTTTCTATTTTGTATATTATATTTGTATTTTATGTGAATTATTTCATTTAAATTATTCATTGTATATTTTTCAGTTTTTCTGTTTTATATTGTTTTTATCACATTTATCATACTTTTTATTATTTATTTTTATTTAATTTTGTATTATTTTTCTTTGAATTATTTAATTTAATTTATTTTAAATTTATTTTAGTACCTAATTTTGTTTAATTTTACTTTTTTTAATACAATTTATATCATTTTATTTCATCTTCTTATATTCTGTTATTATTATTATTATATTTGCAATCAATTTAATTATATTAATTTATTTAGTTCTTCTATTTTATTGCATTTTATTTGATGTAATTTTATTTCTGTTCCATTTTGTCTTATTTTTCTTTATTTTAATTTAATTTCATTTGTTTTGTTTAACTTCATTTCCTTTTAGGTAATTTTATTTCTTTATTTAATTTTGTATATTTTATTTGTATTTTATGTGAATTATTTCATTTAAATTATTCATTGTATATTTTTCAGTTTTTCTGTTTTATATTGTTTTTATCACATTTATCATACTTTTTATTATTTATTTTATTTAATTTTGTATTATTTTTCTTTGAATTATTTAATTTAATTTATTTTAAATTTATTTTAGTACCTAATTTTGTTTAATTTTACTTTTTTTAATACAATTTATATCATTTTATTTCATCTTCTTATATTCTGTTATTATTATTATTATATTTGCAATCAATTTAATTATATTAATTTATTTAGTTCTTCTATTTTATTGCATTTTATTTGATGTAATTTTATTTCTGTTCCATTTTGTCTTATTTTTCTTTATTTTAATTTAATTTCATTTGTTTTGTTTAACTTCATTTCCTTTTAGGTAATTTTATTTCTTTATTTAATTTTGTATATTTTATTTGTATTTTATGTGAATTATTTCATTTAAATTATTCATTGTATATTTTTCAGTTTTTCTGTTTTATATTGTTTTTATCACATTTATCATACTTTTTATTATTTATTTTTATTTAATTTTGTATTATTTTTCTTTGAATTATTTAATTTAATTTATTTTAAATTTATTTTAGTACCTAATTTTGTTTAATTTTACTTTTTTTAATACAATTTATATCATTTTATTTCATCTTCTTATATTCTGTTATTATTATTATTATATTTGCAATCAATTTAATTATATTAATTTATTTAGTTCTTCTATTTTATTGCATTTTATTTGATGTAATTTTATTTCTGTTCCATTTTGTCTTATTTTTCTTTATTTTAATTTAATTTCATTTGTTTTGTTTAACTTCATTTCCTTTTAGGTAATTTTATTTCTTTATTTAATTTTGTATATTTTATTTGTATTTTATGTGAATTATTTCATTTAAATTATTCATTGTATATTTTTCAGTTTTTCTGTTTTATATTGTTTTTATCACATTTATCATACTTTTTATTATTTATTTTTATTTAATTTTGTATTATTTTTCTTTGAATTATTTAATTTAATTTATTTTAAATTTATTTTAGTACCTAATTTTGTTTAATTTTACTTTTTTTAATACAATTTATATCATTTTATTTCATCTTCTTATATTCTGTTATTATTATTATTATATTTGCAATCAATTTAATTATATTAATTTATTTAGTTCTTCTATTTTATTGCATTTTATTTGATGTAATTTTATTTCTGTTCCATTTTGTCTTATTTTTCTTTATTTTAATTTAATTTCATTTGTTTTGTTTAACTTCATTTCCTTTTAGGTAATTTTATTTCTTTATTTAATTTTGTATATTTTATTTTAATTTACTCCTTTATTTTCACTATTTTTTTATTAATTCATTTTATTATATTGTATTATATTTTAGTTTATTTTGTTTTATTTTATTTAATTGAATTTTTTATATTATTTAATTCAATATTATTTTTTTTAATTTTATTTTATTTTACTTTAACTTATTTGATTTTATTTTATTTTATTTTGTTTTTTCTAACTATATTTTTTATTTATTTTTATTTCATTTTATTTAATTATTTATTCTATGTTTTACTTCTTTACATCTTTATTTTCATTATTTATTCATTTTATTTCATTTAATTTTTTTTTTTAATTTTATTTTAGTGTATTTGGTTTCATTTTGGTTTATTTGGTTTTATTTTCCTTTATTTTTTATTTTATTTCATTTAATTTCATTTTCTTTTATTTTGTATTTTATTTCATTTCATTTTATCTTATTTTACTTCATTTTATTTCATTTTATTTTTTTTCTATTTCTTTGTTTAATATAATTTATTTCATTTATTTTATTTTATTTCACTTCTCTTTGTTTATTTTATTTATTTTGTTCTATTTCAATTTGTATAATTTTAATTTTTTTGTTTTATTTCCTTTTATTTATTTAATTTTATTCTTTCTTTTCTTTTTCTTTTTCTTATTTCATTTACTTTAATTCATTTATTTTAATTTGTTTTATTTCAATTATTTTATTTTTATTTATTTTACTGAATTTTTGATTTAATTTTATATTATCATAGTTAGTTTTATTTTATTTTATTTATGTTATTTTGCTTTATTTTATTTTTTTATTTTGTTTAATTTTATTTTATTCATATTTTTTTCGTGTTATTTTATTTCCTATTTACAAATTTTCTGTTGCAGCTCAAGGCGGCAACGGCGGTTGGGGTGCTGGTGGTGGCGCCCCCGGAGCACCAGGTGCTACCGGCGGTAGTGATGGCGCCCCAGGAGCGCCAGGGGCTCCCGGCGGTGGTAATGGCGCACCAGGCGCTCCAGGTGCTCCCGGCGGTGGTGATGGCGCCACAGGAGCGCCAGGAGCACCCGGCGGTGGTGATAGTGCACCAGGCGCTCCAGGTGCTTCCGGTGGTGGTAATGGCGCCCCCGGAGCGCCAGGAGCACCCGGCGGTGGTGATAGTGCCCCTGGAGCGCCAGGAGCCCCCGGTGGTGGTGATAGTGCCCCCGGAGCGCCAGGAGCCCCCGGTGGTGGTGATAGTGCCCCCGGAGCGCCAGGAGCCCCCGGTGGTGGTTATAGTGGCCTCGGAGCGCCAGGAGCATCCGGCGGTGGTTATAGTGCCCCAGGATCGCTCGGTGCTATATTTTATATTTTATATTTCTTATATAATTTATAGTTTATTTTATTTTATTTATGATATTTAACTTCATTTTACTTTATTTTATAAAAATTCCCTTATTTTGTTTTTTTATTTTATGTTATTTAATGCCATTTTGATTTTTTTATTTATTTTCATATCATTTTTTATTTCAGCTCAAGGCGGCAACGGCGGTTGGGGTGCTGGCGGTGGTGCTCCCGGTGCACCAGGAGCACCCGGCGGCGGTGATGGTGCCCCAGGAGCGCCCGGTGCTCCTGGCGGTGGCCACTATGGCCATTACGATCACGGCGATAGGAGCTCAGCTGGCTTCGCACAACTACAGTGGCTGTTGATGTTAATGCCAATCACGTTTCTTTTGAAATATATTTAAATTATGATTGTATTATTTACACATACATATAACTCAGTCTAGAATATCTACAATCATGGATGCTAGCTTTAAAAAAATAATATTTTTGATTTCAATTTTTATTAATAAATATTTGCCGTATGGTGATATCAATTTACATATGTACATATGTACACGTATATTCATTGATACTTAATTCACAAAAATAATATGTATTTATGCATTTAAATATATTGTACTTAATTACATACATATGTTTGTAGCTGTAATGAAATTTGTATTTTCATTTCGCACCTATCAACTGTAGACAGCTGACAAGAATACAAATATTCATATTTACATTGAGCAACTGCGTAACTGCAACTGGTTATAACGAGTTAGTATTATAATATATTAGTCAGTGCAAATGAATTTGGCGATTGCTTATATATAATATAACAATGTATTGACAATTATTTATATTTATTTACTCATAATTGAAGGTAGAACTGGTCACATAGAGGTGCTAAAATAATAGGTTAGACAAGTCAGGCGACGCTAATCTTAGACTTCTGGCGGTGTCAGTGTGATTAGTTAGCGCAGATAAGCAGCAACATTGTTTGCATCTGGATTTTGTTATAATTACTCGGGACTAACGAGGTAACTCTAACTTTGACAGGTGTTGCTTGTTCTCCTACGATGTCATTCATAGAGGTTGAGTAGCTAGGACTCGATACTTCAGTTTGGTATGGAATTTATATTTTTGCTATGCTTATGCCAAATTTATGCTTTGTTGTATTTGTATGCATTTTTTTTCTTGTAACTTACAGTTTGGCAGGCTTTGAAGCTAATTACAGTATAAAGAAAAAAATATATTTAAAAAAAAATTTTATTTTTTTTATTTTATTTTTTTTACTACTTATTGAGAGGCTTTCGATATCAAAGCAAATCAATTAAATAAATTGAAATTTTAATAAAAAAAATTCCTTAGCATGGCAACTCTATGCGATTATTGCTCTTGACTAAAACATTTCTTAATAACTACGGTTCGATAGGTGTTAAACGAAATAATTACAATAATTAACACATACAATTAATTCATTTTAATTTGTCTAAACATTTGGCAACTCTATTTTAAATAAATAATTTCGATTTCTTTAAAAAAAAATTAATGATGTTACTATACGATTGATTTCTATATATATTTCTATAAACTTGTAAAAAGGTAAAAAAAACAATTGTTTACACATTAATTAGCAATTTTTATGATGAGGATAGACTTTTATTATTCTAAGCAGGAGGTGGCAACTCTGATATTTTATTGTTATCTTTTCGTTTTGAGAAAATACGCCTTCAAACATCTTTATCTAATACCAATCATTTGATATTTGCATCATTATTTTCTACTCAGAAATAAATAAATTTTATTTTCCGCACAGCTGGCAACTCTAAATTCTAAATTGAAAATATAAATATTTTTTAATATTAAATTCATCAAAAATGTAATGCCTGACTCCAATACTTTTTCACCCTCACAAAGGAATTAGTAATAATTCCAGTCAGACATGCTATTTGTTGCCACCACTGTATGTATAATATCCACACCAACTTTGTTTTGGCAATTCTTTAAACCGGTTTTCTTATATTGGCAGTCAGTCGCAAGCTATTATTGCATTTCTACCTTTTCTCCAATAACGTCGTCATTTAGCGGCATGTGGGATGACTGTGAGACACGTGCTTCTGGGGCAAAATTCTCTTTCAATCGGAACAAGTTTTGGCATACACACACACATATACACAAACGCATGTAAATATGTATATTTATTGTTTTATTTGTTTGTTTCGTTTTGGTCTGCTGATTAACCGCTAATATTTTAATTTAAATTCGTAAGCTGGGCATTTACGCTTTCAAATTTGCATTTGTCAAATCACTGAACTTGATGTGGAAAAAATATTTTAAAATTTAATAAAAAAAAATAAAATGTGTATTATTTATACATAGCATTTATTTAGCGATGAGTGCATTATTCCCTTTTTTGGATTATGAAATTACTTAAGTTAAAAGAATGAATCACCACAGCCTGCCATTGAGCGTTCAGTAGCCTTCTATATAATCTGATTAGAATTTAAGAAATATTCTCACTGACATCATAATTTCTAAATTATAATATTTAGCTTTCTATACATACCATTGTTAAAAACCAGAATGAAGAGCTGTCTTCGGCCATTCCCAAGCCTTTGTACCCAATCATTTGTATGGGCGCTATAGCATAAGTCTTCTGATTCGAATGATATTCGCTGGCAATGTTTCTTTGTATAGGTATATGTGTGTAGAATACCAAACTTCACGCTCTTAGTTACTTTCTTTGGCAGAGTTTTGATCCAAAACCTCAAATCTAAGAAAAACGGTTGTATGGGGGTCATAAGATATAGTCTCCCGATTTCGAAAATTTTCATCATCAATATTTAGTTCATCATACGTATGCAGAATATTAAATTTCACGCGCTCGTAGATACTTTTTTCTCGAAAAGTACATCAGCAGTTACAAAGTGTCAATTATATAAAGCTCACTCTTTCGAGGTTCTCTACTTTTTTTTTAAGAAAAAACACCGAAAATTCAAATTTAATGGGGAGTGTTTATTATCATTCGAAAGAACATTCCTTGGTATTTATCTTTTGAAGATTATCTCTTTCAAATCTTGGCCGCGGCTACATCTCAGATAGTCCATCCGTTGAGTCCAATTTTCGGCGACTCGTTAGAGTATTTCGACTGGTAACTAGCCGAAAGACACCCGTGATATTTTAATCCAAGACCAGAATCGATGCGGGATTGTCCGCATGGACTTTAGACTTTACATATCACCAAAGGAAAAAATCTAACTGTGGGATATCACATGATCTTGATAGCCATCGACCGGCTCAAAACGTGAAATTATCTGTTCACCGAATTGTTCTCTCAATGAATCCATTGATTGATGTGATGTGTGTGAAATGGCGCCGTCTTGTTGAAGCTAAATATCGAAGAGACCATGAGCTTCAATTTCAGGCATCAGATAGTCGGTTATCATGGCGCGATAAGGGTCGCCATTAATGGTTACTTACTCACCTGCATCATTTTTCAAGAAATATGAACCGATGATTCCACCGGCGCACAAACCACACCATACCGTTGTTTTTTCTGGATGTAATGGCTGCTCTTGAATCTTTTCAGGTGTCTCTTCATAGCAAATGCGGCAATTTTGCTTGTTTACATACCCATTGAGTAACCAGAAATGGGCCTAATCGCTAAACAAAATTTGACTCGAAAACGTCGGTTCTTCTTGGAACTTTTTAAGAGCCCATAGAGTAAAGCGTTGTCGTTTGGGAAGGTCGTGGGGCTCAGTTATTGCACAGGCTGTATTTTCTACGCTTTCAATTTAAGATCTCGACGTAAAAAGTGCCAAGTCGCTCCATAAGTCAGTCCGGGTTGCAGCGAAGGGCACCGTATTTACTCTCCCTGGTCTTCGTGTACACTCTCATTTAGCAGCTTCTTGATATGCTTCTTGTATATCAGCAACAACGCACCGAATAATCTCTTTCAAGATGTTTAATCATCTAGAGCTTATCTGAGTAGACAAGCGACTTCATATAACTCCACAAAAAATAGTCTAGCGGTGTTAAATCGCACGATTTTGGATGCCACGTCCCAGGTCCACGACACAAGAAAATGCGGTCATCAAAAGTTCCTTCAATAAATTAATTGGTTCGTTGGCTCTCATGTCGGGCGCCGTCTTGTTGGAACCAAAGTTCGTCCACATCAAAAGGTTTCGATACAGGCATTTCCCACTGACTGTAACATTATGGCCGGCTTCATTTTTGAAGAAGAAACACACACCAAGCAGTGATTCTTTGAGGATGTAAAGGCATCTCAACGCTTGTGGATCATCATCGCTCTATAAGCGACAATTTTTTTTATTTCCGTTCCCATAAAACCGAAAGTGTGATTTATCGATGAATAATAATTTCTTGTGACAATCGAGATCGATAACTACATCGATTTGGATCCATTCATCGAACGTTCGTCATGCTTGATGGTTGAGTTGGATTTAGTAAGCTCGCAAAACAGGATCCTTCCTCAAAATCGTGCATAAAGAGGTTGAGCACAGTTTCAATTAATGCACACGATGGCGGTTGCACTTATTCGTGTATTCTTCGATACTCTTGCATTCTATAAAATAATGGAAAAGTTGATTTAGAGTTTTAAACATTTTGTTTATTTTTATTTTATATTTTCTTTACAGGCCATCAGTATGCTCAGCTGCTGAAAGCAAGTGTTCAGTATCAAATTCATAAATAAATAAAATACAAAACCAAAATAACTAAAAAAATTTGAAATAAAATATTGGCATATTTTTAACAAATGCGTTTCATAGAATTTTTTCAACACTGTATTCTATGATTTCAAGCAGAAATTTATGTTTTTGTTTATACGAACTATCTGCCTACAAGGATTGTCCCTCAAAAACAAAAAAATAAAAAATAAAAACGTAACAACATTTTTTGTGTGTAAATTTTAAAACTCTTCAGTGATCTTCATACCAGTATTTTAAGTATCAAGCCATACTAGTTAAATACTAGTACCTTCATGTTGAACTTCTACTACGCAGAAAAAATATATAAATTTTTTCCTTCCATGAAATTCCAACTGAAGAAGATGTTCGAATAGTGATAGTCTGCATGCAGAATATCAATGTAGTGAAAGCTGACGGCTTACCGATTTTATCGGAAGGATCAGGTGGAAAAGGACCTGCCTTCTCTATGTGTCTGCAATTTATGCCGATTACTTCAATTAAAGTGTGCGAAGTTTGTTTTTTATATTTTGGGATATGGCAACAGTAGCTTTGCAATATGGCAAATCACAACTTCATAGTATAGTTTGACATTTTTTATGTCATACATACTCAGAACGTTTTGACATACGAGCACTATTTGTGTTGTTTACAGTAACTTAAAATATTTATCTCGGTCAAAAAATGGAACTTAATTCAATTTTTTTATCGATGGTATCATGAATCCAACTGAGCTCGTAGAAAACTCAAAGTGGAATTTCGTGAAGACCGTCCAGAATCAGTTCTTGTTCCGGAAACTGATATTGCAAGATTGTCATGTGAGCTATCGAGAGATTGAGAAAACTGTAGGCATTAGTAGGACTAGCATACATTCAATATTACTGTGACTGCAAAAAAGATTCTTAACGTTGGATTCCACATAATTTATTAATCGCTCAAAAAAGAAAGGCTCGGATTTTTTGAGAGAAATGTTAAACAAAAATACCATATGTGTTTTGCTGATGTTATAGCTAAATTAGCCTAAAAAGTCATCGAGGTCATCCAACGGGAGGTTTACGAAGTAAGCTGTTTCGATTGGTTCGGACCAGAGGGAAAGAGGAGTTAGATTTGTAGGTTTTAGGAGCATATTATGACCTGCTTCCAAGGAATCAAACGATTAATTCGGATGTCTACTATGAACAACTGAACAAATTGAATACATCCATCAACGAGAAGCGGCCAGAATTGGTCAATCGTGAAGGTGTCATATTCCACCAGGACTGAGACAGCTTGGCTGGGAACTTTTGATGCATCCACCATATAGCCCTGACCTTGCACCGTCAGACTACCATTTGTTTCGATCTTTGCAGAACTCATTAAATGGTAAAACTTTCGAAAATGACGAGGCTATAAAATCGCACTTGGCTAGTTTTTTTGCAGATAAAGGCCAGAAGTTCTATGAGCGTGGAATAATGAAGTTGCCGGAAAGATGACGAAAGGGCATCCAATAAAATGGAAATTATATAATTGATTGAAGTTTATTAAAAAATTTAAAAAGATTTTGGGGCAACCCAATATGCTGAGTATATCGGCGTCAAGTATGGATGTGAGTTCAAGCCCTTCATTTGCAATTGGTGGTGGTTCGACTCCGAGAACGCGGTTCACTGGTAGAGACGTCAAGAATGTGTTAACGGACTCTCAGCGAATAGTGTTTAAAGTCTGTGGGTAAGCCGTTCTGTCCAGCTGTTATTGTAGATGGTGCTGAATGCAGTTCTTGTATTCAAATACTCCCTTCCTGATGTGCCTAGGTGGCGGTTCCACTTCAAATAAGCGCCTTTACTACTCTCACGACAACCGGATCTACGACTCTCAAGAGAGCCAGTTCCGCGCACCAGAGTTGATCCGTGTTTTATCTGGCCAAGGGTTATACCCCTTTCGGCGACATAACCAAGTTTAGGCCCACAGATAATATTAAGCTCTTGCCATCATGACAGGTGATAGGCCGTAAGTAAACAGCAGTCGACTGAATGGGTGTTTAAAGATGAGCCGAATTCAACAAAATTTATTTGCACACGTCTAGAACAACGCAGAACAGAAAGTTCTTCAGCCATTTGCTTGTCAGTTGTCTTTCAATAAAACAGGAAATCTAACCGCCGAAGACGAATAACTTGTTTTGATTCCCGTACGTAAAAAAAAATAGACTGAGAGGTCAACGTTTTTCGACACCGCGGCTGTTAATGCATTCAGAACACATGTTTTGGAGATAACTCAAACTCAGAGTGGCCAAAAATGCTTCGAATATTGATTCAAACTCATGGAAAAGTATAAAACAATAAAGGGATTTTCTCTAATCTCTAATCCCAAAATATAAAGGTCAGCCCATTTGTGTTGCCCTTTATGGAGAAAAAAAGATTTGATGCCTGACAACGATAAGTTGAGCTCCTAACAAGTTGGGCTTGTTTGACATAAAACTTCCAAAGTAGTTCTCAACTAGTTCTTATGCCACCGCAGATGAGAGCTGAGTTAAACATTTTGAAGTCACATAAATACGATAAAAGCGATAAGTGGATGATAAATGATGGTCTAGTAAGACAGGAACAGATGGTAATCTTTTGATGCGAGGTCCGGATTATAGAGTGAATGCAGGGGAACCTCCCTACCAGGTTCCCGAAACTTCTGGCGAGTTACTGTCGATGTTTGTGATCTGGCATTGTACTGATGAAACACAATTCCCCTACTGTTAGCCAAAGCTGGTCGCTTCTGAGCGATCACTTCCCTAAGATGGTCTAATTGCTGACAGTACAGGTCCGGTTTAAAAGTTTGACCGCAGCTCATAGTGGATAATCAATTCCACCAAACATACAATAAATCCTCCCTGGTCGTCCATTCTGGCTTGCACACCGTTTGTGTCAACTTACTGCCCGTCGACCACTACAGTTTTCATTTGACGTTGCTGGAAGGGATCCACTTTTCATCACCAGCCACCACCACCCGCTTGAGAAATTGGTTGATTTTTTACGATTCTGTAGCTGTTTTTTATGCATCTTTCTATCCTTTTCTGTACCAAATATGATGAAAATCCGAGGCAATGTTATAAGTTCCCAGCTACAGTACAGCGGCTGCAGAACATACAACTTTTTGGAAATCTCGTTTTTCGTGGGACACTACTTGTATTGTGTACACCAATGTACATTTGAAAAACGTGTCGCTTAATAGAAAAGGAAATGAAAGTAAAAGTGAATTGGAAATAGAAAATGCATAGTAAAAGAGTGAAGGGCGTATATATTGTATTTTTGTATGTACATATGTGAGTAGGTGCAAAGGTGTTGTTGTTGGAGTATTCAATATTTGGTGTGACCCAATCGCTTTGGTGTTTATTGTTTTAGGCATGCCACCAAATGTTTGAACATATAGACATATAAAGTTTGTCCACAGCAGTAGATAACTGTTTGTTTACACACATACACGTAGTACATATATACACGTACATACAAAGTACTGCTTTTATTGTCGGCCCTCTGGCATTCAATTCTCAGTTAGAATTGACTATGACTATCTACAGCTGTTTATTTATTTGACTGTTTATTTGTTCGTCCGTTTGCTTGTTTATTTATCTTTCTCTTCAGCCATTTACTGCCATTTCGTCGATTGACAATATCTCACTCACTTGAAAAAGTATGTTTTGCGGTCGTTGCGGTCGCGCGGTCTGTGGCTATCAAATTGTATGAGTCGGAGGAGGAGGAGGAGGAGAAGGGTAGAGTCTGTGTACGTGTTGCTCACTTCATGTGTACATACGTGTATGTATGGTTATATAGAGATGCGTCATCCGGCTTATTACTTTATTTTCACCAAATTTTATATTAAATTTAATTTATTAAAGAGTTTACAATGATTTTTTTTATAATATTTATTTTTTTTATATCTGACGTGTGAGAAAGAATAAGTCGCAACTCGTGACTCATACACAACTTGCAAAAATTAATTAAAATTAGGTTAACTGTAACAATGAGTAAGATCTGTAAATGTAATGATTCGAGTCCATGTTTGTACCTAAGAATGTGCGCATATCTATAACATTTTATATATGTCTTCCAACTGTCAGAAGAAGGTCATTTTGGTAAGTACTTCGACCTGAATACAGTCACATAGCACGATAAATACTCTAAATATACTATACAACTATATTACGGACACCGACGAAATCGGTCAACTCCAGCTAAATATACCTTCTGCTCAAATATAAACGAGACTGACTCAATAAAACAAAAACGGTTAATTATTCTTCAATATTTATTTTATCCCCTTCAAAATAGTCACCATTAGAGGCGATACACATATGCCAACTTTTTTTTCCAATCTTCATAACACTTCTGGTAGGCCGCTTTAGGTATGGCTTTCAGTTCCTTCTTCGAATTCTCTTTTATGACTTCAATCGACTGAAAATGCTTTCCACGAAGCGGCAAATTGAGTTGAGGGAAAAGAAAAAAGTCACACGGTGCCATGTCGGGTGAATACGGTGCTTGCGGAACAATATTTACGTTGTTTTTGGTACAAGTCGAGCAGACACACGTCTCATGCCCAAAACATCGTGAATAATGCTATGAGCGGATCCATTTGATATGTTGAGCTCACTAGCTATCTCTCTTTCAGTCACACGACGATTTTCCAAAACAATTTTCTTTACTTTTTCGACGTTTTCTTCGTTTATTGACGTTGCTGGACGACGATCATGAGGCAAGTTCTCCAGCGATGTACGGCCGTCCTTGAACGACTTATAACAATCAAAAATACGTGCACGTGATAGGTAAGACTCCCCATTTGCCTTCTGCAACATTTTCATTGCGTCCATAGCACTTATTCCATTGGAATAACAAAATTTCAAACAAACATCTTTGCTCAACATTAATTTCCATAGTAAAGTTCGAAAAACACACTCGAGGTTGACTTGTTTGTACTGCCGTACAAAAAAAACTATGAGACAGATCGCGCTCAAATTTGACATGTAAACATATAACAGTCCTGCCAACCTAAGCAAAAAAAAGTATGGCCATATGTCTTGTCCTTGTCGAGTTATGGATAAAGTCTCGTTTATATATATACCAGGTAGTTAAAATTTGCCGGATTTTTCAATAAAGAAAACACTTAATTTTCAGAGGAATCTCAAAATTTTTTTATTCAAAGTATTGATCATTGGTTTCTACACATTTCGCCCATCTCTCAGGCAAATTATGAATACCATTCCAAAAAAGTTTTTCTCTTGCGAGGCAAACCATTCGACGAGCCATTTTCCGACTTCTTCAAAATTAGCGAAGCATTGCTCTGCAAGGGAGTGCCCCATCGATGCGAAAAGGTGATAGTCGGACGGGGCGAGGTCTGGAGAGTACGGCGGGTGCGATAATATTTCCCAATTAAGTGTTTTTAATGTGTCTTTCACCAGTTTAGCGGTATGAGACGGTGCGTTGTCATGTTGTAAGATAACTTTGCCATGTCTTCGGTCCTATTCCGACGGTTTTTCGATCAACGCATGATTCAAATTGATCATTTGTTGTCGGTAGCGATCCGTGTTCACCGTTTCACCACACCACACTGGTCCCACCAAACATAGAGCATTGTCTTACGGCCAGAGGGATTGGCCTTGCAGTCGATGGGCCAGGGGAAAGCCATGTTTTTTTCGCTTCGGGTTCTCAAATTAAATCCATTTTTCGTCCCCCGTGACAATTTGATGTAGAAAAGATTTCCTTTCGAATCGTTGAAGCAGCATTTCACAAACGGTTTTTCGATTTTCCATTTGTCTATCGTTCAGCTGGTGTGTCACCCATTTTCCATACTTCTGGATCTTTCCCATGGCTTTTAAACGTTAGTAAATTCCTCGTCTTCGAACTTTTTCGCTGCAACAGGATGTTCATTGTCTGTCAAATCGAAATCTCCACTTTTAAATTGACGAAACCATGTCTCACATATTCTAATCACTGGAGCATGTTCACCATAAGTTCCTACCAGCTTCAGCTACTTTTTTCTTTTGCTGAAATAAGAAAAGCAACGAATGCCGCAAATGCGATTTACTTGGAACGAAACTCGACATATTCACTGAGGTAAACAAATATGACGCTATTATTTTGGCGGAATGTGACTTGCGTATTTTTGTAGGTTAATGTCAATAGAATTACATACATGTCAAATCATAGAAATTTATACATATTGCTAGCGACATCTACTAGTAAAACCGGCAAACTTCAACAACACCTGGTATATACATTTATTTTAATTGGTGGCTTGTAAACAGTACAGGACTTGACGAAACTGCACCTATTCAATTACAACAGTCCTTGGATATCAGCGTTAGCTGGCTGTATGCTATACTGAAGGAAGACTTCAGTCTAAGCTACATACCTAAATTATTGAAAGAATCTTACCTAGGCGTTGATCTTCGGGTTCTTTCTTATAGCTATGATGCAGGGTCGTAAGATCTGATATCGCGGCGGTGTCGGCACTTAGCTAAGTCAGCAGAGGAACCCCAAAAAGTGGAGTCCTCTCGCCTCTTCTATGGGTCTTGGCAGTGAACAAATTGCTGGAGTAGTAGAGGGCTGTAAGGTCATAGCGTCCATTGCTCTCTATACCTGCAGAGGTGCGACAGGCTGGAAATAGGTTATGCCAGCACTCGAAAAAAAAATCAAATGTCTCCAAATTCGATAGAGTACAGAGGGCAGTGCTCCTGTGCATCAGCGGAGGCCTTCGTACCATACCAAACGAGTCTGTGAATGTCTTTTTAGATCTACTCCCCATTAAGATTATGGGGCTGTACAAAGCTGCTTGCGCCGAAGTAAGACTACCAATGGTGTCTGGATGGAGAGTAATAAGCCAGCCATACTGCATTAAGAGCCTTGGAATCTGTAACAGTAAAATCTAAATCCGTAGGGAGCTGCCGCAGACCACTTAACGTGATGACTCTCTCTCAAACTAGGTAATGAGATGGCGGACGAACTTCCCGCGCTCCACTCAAAAAGTCTCAAGAAGAATTGGAGAAGCCTCAATGCGTGTAATGTCACCAGGAACGGAAGAAGGTCACGTAACCTAAAATGAAAGAAGATGTCTACAGGGCATATTCTATTAGGCAGGCTCGCTGTAGAAGCTGCAGACAAGAAGAAGAAAGTGAAAACTTAAGGCACTTTCTCTGCGAATTCCTGCACTTTGGAGGAGTAGGTTGAAGTCTTTGGGGGTGGCAACCTTTGGAGACTTGAGCGAGATAGCGGGGGCTAAGATGAAGCGACTGCTCAGTTTCACATGCTCCACACATTGGTTCATTTAGCGGGTGGGGCTCATTAGGATTCCCAGTGCTATCAGAATGTGTGAGCTGTATGATTTTCGGACGAGCTCCTCCTCCAAATCGTGGTGTACATCTTGATGTTTGCCCAACCAACGAAGGGCAAAAAAGTGAAAGACGATGCCAATGCCGACAATTGTACCCGATGACGGAGTTTCTCCAACCTTTAATCTAACCAAGCCTGTCATGACTTTTTTTGAATGGTGATGGTGTCAGCTTTACTTCTTTTTTAGGGACCGGACGTTCTGTATATATGCCCTCAAAACGTCGTTCTCAATATGTTTGTCATGTGGCCGTCATCTAAATTGGAAGTTCTCCTCCTCTCTCTCTCTCCCTAAATTAGAGGCTACGAGGCTTTTTAGATTTTTCCATTGCTTGCTTCAAAATCGACGACTGCTCGCAGCCGCAGCTCAGATGCATAGACGTTGCAATTAGACCTCATTGGTGTGGCTCCACTGAAACTTCCTATATTTTAGCCGTGATCCAAGACACCACACGAAGTCTTGCGCCAGAGTGGCTGACGTTTCCATGGGTACGACAAGGACGCATCTACGTGGCAAGCCTTGTAACTATAACTGCAAGTCCAGAAGCAGCTCTACGCCCTATTACACCCCCGTTTCATTCCCATTTAACAAATTACTCTCAAATGCCAGTCTGTTTTTTTTTTTTAATAAATTGTTAGGTGATTCACCAATTAAATCAATAAAAATGCTACATTTTTCCACTTCAATTGTAAAGATTTTCCTTTACCGAAATTTCATGTAAATAAAAATAGAAAATTGCATAGCTTCTGTACTAATAGAATTTGCAGTTTTATCTTCACTCAAATAGCCAATTTTCGGAGCCACTTTTTGTCAATTGACATCAGCCACTTTAACCAATTTAATTTCCTCCACTGCACGCCCACTTTTGCATGTGCTTACCGAGTATTTGATGTTTTCCAAGAATTTTGTAAAATCATGCTGGTGTTATATATGTACGTGTACCCCATATATGTATATACATATATGTATAGAAATGCAATATTGAAAATATGATATAAATACAAATGTATGAATGAATATAAATATTTGTATGCCTTGAGTGGAGGATTGAATGAATAATATATGTATATACATATTATGGTATACTCATATAAAAATCAATATATAAGGATATCCATTTTGCGGTTACTAAAATGCATTTTAAATAACTTTTTTTCATGAAATTACTTTTTTAATGTGAACTTTGAACCTTGACATTATACAGTCTTGGCCAAAAGTATTAGGCATCCCACTAAAATACAAGTATTCTCAAATGTGGCTATCAAAGTTACCACTTCTCTTTGCAAATGTATTACATGGGTGTTTAACTGTTGATTAAACGAATAAATTGTGTAATATTAAAAGTCATAGCACTCTGGGTAAGCTAAACCTAAAAATTGTCATTATTAAGAAATTCATAAAATATTTTCGCATTTAAAATTTGAAAGTGAAAGTGTAAATTACATTTAGTGAAAAGTTACCAATCTTATAAAAATAGTTCATATTTACCGAAATGCCTAAAAAAATGAAATTAGTTACGATGATAGAGTTAGAATTCAAGTTCTAAGTGAAGAAAGTAAGTCTCAGGTTGCCAATTTGGTGGGATGTTCGCAGTGCGCGGTCCAATGTGCTTTTAGGCGATTTGTGGAGACGAAATCCCACAATAATAAATCAAAAAGTGGCAGAAAGCGTCTAACCAGTAAACGAGAAGACCGAATACTTATACGCGAGTCTCTCAAGGATCGCAAAAAATCTTCTTCTGCCCTTGCAGCTGCCCTTTCGGATGAATTTAGTAAACCAGTTAGTGCTCGAACAGCTATAAGAAGACTTCTGGAAGCAGGTTTGAAAGGATGTAAAGCCCGAGAGAAGCCGTGGCTCTCAGAGAAGAATAGGAAATATCGTTTGGAATGAGCTCGCTGATACCAAATTTCACGGAAGAAGATTGGTCGAATGCTCTGTAGTCTGATGAATCAAACTTTGAGGTAAGCTTAGTTAATAAGATCGTCTTAAAGTAATAAGAGTCATAGCTTCTTACCCTATAGCAATTCTTATGAAAACATTATTTTTTATATCATCCAGATTGCGTGGTACCCACTGTTAAGCATGGCGGAGGTAGCATTATGACCTGGGGCTGCATGGCTGCTGATGGTGTCGGCGAAATGTTCGTTTGCGAGGGTCGCATGGACAGTCAATAGTACATAAATATATTAGAAGCTGTTCTTCTGCCTTCGTTAACGCGCATTTTCGGCGATACTAATTTAGACGGGGGTTCAATTTCTGCAAGACAATGCTCCTTGTCACAAATCAGCGACTACGATGCGTTGGTTTAGAAATAACAACATTGTTTTGTTAAGGGGGACATCTGAGTAACTCAAAAAAAATAAGCGGATTTTCTGGAATTTGTTTTGACCAAACGAAAGAGCCAATCGAAATTTTGTAAAGTAGGTTTTATAATATGCGATCCGACGTACAAAATATGATTTTTTGAAAGAAATCGAAAACAAAATGGCGGCTGTGCAGCATTTCTTCGTAGGCCCTATTTTTGGGAAGGGGGTCCATGGCCGGAAAGCTAACGTCCTTAATTTTTGATCTGGAACAAAAAATAAAGTTTTGTTAGTTTCTATACATCAACAGCTATCGACACACGTAGGATTTTTTCGATATATTGATTTTTCGCAAAATGGTGCGTGATCGAAAAAAAAGTTCAAATTTTCACGAGGAAAAAAAGTCCAAAAATTGTTTATAAAAAAAAAAGTAAGCAATATAAAAAATTATACGTGTGTCGATAGAGGAAGGAATTTTGAATATACTGTCAAAATTTCAGATCGATCGGTTAAGATTTGCTCGAGTTATGTTTCCGGCCGTCTAAAAAAAAGTGGTTTCGAGAAAAACGCGTTTAAAGTTATTATATATATATAGAATATGCCTATGAGGCATTGCCGCAGAATGGAAAATTTGGACATTTAGACACTTTTGCCGGATTCTATCTTGTGGTATATTATTTTTAAGATCCTAAAGCATCTTTTAAACGAAAAAAAATTTTTTGATTTTTTCAAAATTTTACTCAGATGTCCCCCCTTAAGTTGGCTATTTTAAAACGCAAGATTAAGGAACACTGTATAACATCAAAAACTGCCTTAAAGAATGTCTTAATTAATGAGGGGCACGCTATAAGGGCGGACGAATGTGCAAAGCTTGTACGCAGCTTGCCTAAGAGAATTGCTGCCGTTATTAAATCGAAGGTCGTGTTCCTCAATTATAAGCCAAAAAAAAGGTTATCATTCGACCATAATGCTCCAAATTGACAGCGACAGTCTCGCCGTTGTCGTTTTGAAAGAAGTAAGGTCCAATCCGACCTCCGAACCAAAGAATGCACCAGACAGAAAGTGTTTTATGTGCAATGAGATCTCTTCAATTACTTCATAATTCCCGGAGCCCTAAATGCGAAAATTTCGCTTATTCATGTATCCTCGGAGTGAGAAATGTGCCGCGTTGCTTAAAAAAATTTGCTCAAAAAATCGCCATCCATTGCATGTTGTTTAATCACTCAATCGTCGTATCAGTTGTAGTGTGAGCTGGACTTTATATGGATGTAGGTGTAAGTCCAAGTACGAAATACGCCATAATGGAACCGTAAGAAAATCCCAGCTCTTGAGAACGTCGAGAAATCGACACATTCGTGTCTTTAGCTTCACTTTCATTTACCGTAGCGACATTTGAGTTGGAACGAGTGACACGATGATGATTCACAGGCTATAAAATAACTATAACCGATAAAGTCTCTTCAAATTTCTTAGAAAATGTTCGACGTTTATGTGCTCCCTAACCTCAGCTTAAAGCACGAAAGGTGACCAGATCTGAATCACCATTTTTGTAGTTGTTTTTAACAATTTTAACGACTGTTAATTTCATTAATGTCGGACTTTTAATTAAAACAAAACATGTTTGGTTTGACAGTTAAGTTTGACAGATGTCAAAATATAGCTTTGTACCTTTTGAAATCACAAAATTGTTAACTCTCTATATATGTATGTATGTACTCGTATGTATAAATTTACAAACGAATGTACATTATTATTTGTTAGAAACCAAATACCGTTATAGGTACATGTGTATTTATATGTATGTATGTATGCATAACTTTCTACTTTTACTTATATTTTTCATTTATGAATTTCTAAACCACAAGAAATTTTAGCTTTTTTTGAACATTTTTTCTTTTTCTTTTTTTTTTTGTTGGAATTTTATTTTTCTCTTCTTTTGCTTTATGCATTTATTCAACTCCCAAAAAGCATTTTTCGGCAAACGAAACGAAATATTGCAAAGAAAATCATACAATAATACATACCTATATCCTATATGTATTTGTAAATATTTCAGATGGGAAATCGAACTGTTGCAGTACGCTGTAGTCGCAACAGGCCATTGACAAACTGACAAACTGACGCACGGAAATGAATGAAATGTTGTAAATCTAAAGAATCTTATCAGTTTCTTTTTTTTATATTTTTTTATTTAATTTTTGTTGAAATTCTTGTTGAATATATGTGATAGCAATTTGCTTCTTGAAATTGTTTAGTTGCTTTGGTGCTGCTTTAGATATACTTAAATGTGTGTAGGTGTGAGCGTTTGTATGTATATATGTATGAAAGTATGTATGAATGTGGTCCAACAATTGTATGGTCTTATTATTTGCCAATTTCTATATTTTATTTAAAATCAAAAAAAAAAAAAATATTAAAAAATATCAAAGAAATTGCAGGAAATTGTTGCATCTTCTTTTTTGTGGTTTCTCCTCAAAATACTGCAGATAAAAAAATATTTGAAGAAAATTCATCTAACTAAAGTGGGTCAACAATGAGATTTTGCAATTAAAACAAAATGTTTGCGGCAGATATGATATCTGGGGAGTAAAAATGTGGATGTAAGAGAGACGGCTGGATTGTGGGCTGTGTTTAGTTTTTGGAATGCAACTTTTCAAAAAATAAATGTATCAAACAATCTTGGATTGGAAAGGTGAATAAAAGATGCAAATTTTTTATTCAGACAGATCAAGCTTTTGACTGAAATTTAACTCTCTATGGTCAATATTCTGATGACGTGATTTTTGGCTTTTCCAAAAAAGAAGTGGCGATAAACGTCGGAATGACGACAAGTAATGACGTCATTGAAACACTAAAAGCGTGATGAATGGATGAGGTTAATCATTATATTCTTCATCATTCAAGTCACTGTCGTAATGCTTGCATTTGGAATAAGAACTCTCTTCAAGTCAAGTAAAAATCCCGCCCGATGTGTTGCATTCGATGGCAGGTTTAAGATATTAGTTCGTTAGGCGGAAACTTTTAACAAATGGTGCAAAAGTCTACGTTCTCATCAGAAGCATTTGATATTCTTGATATTTTTTTTAAGCCATGGGGCACCTGCCTGGTGATAGTTGAGCTTCCTTCGACGCTGCCTTTGATTTTAACTTTGCTGGGGGTTTCGACTCTGCTGCTGTTTTCTTACGTTTAAAATTTTCATTTTTTTCTGAAGAATTCGGCTCGCAGCTATCAATTGCTTGTTGGTTGCTACGTTTCGATGGTTTCTTTGTGGGGGCCGCTTGCCCAATTTCATCCGCGGCTGATATAGAGCGGGAAGTGAATGGCACTCGAGAAGTAGAGCACGTGTTTTCAACAACCTTACCATGAGCGACATTCAATGGTTTGAAAATGATACGTTTTCATCGAGAGCGTTCATGAGCGTTTGCCTAAAAAATCTGGACGAAATCAACGTCGATAAAGATGTCAGGGTTGAATGGTTGAATACCAGTCACCGATAATCCTACTGTTATTAGTTTTGGCATCAAAGGAAGTCTAAAATCTTACAAGGAATACTGACAATATGACGAATTTCCAAAACCTGTTGCAAAAATGGGAGTAAACCTGAAAAGTTTTTGAAATACTCTCAACATTTTAAAATGGTTACCTTATTGGAGTTGTTCTTCTGCCAAGTGGAACAGAACAGTCGAGTGGCTGGAACTTATGGCGTGGGCGGGGACAGGAGGCTGTGTACTCCATTTGCCGTCACCAAATCCAAGGCATCAAGCGACAGATGGGATGCTTGATTTTCCAACAACAACAAAATTTGCTAAGCGACTATCGGCTTGACGAATTTGATAAAAATGCCTGATAAAACCACTCAACTACTTGTAGCATTACCTAAGTAACAAAGTCTGCATGTTCTTACGAGAAAACCAAAAACCGGAGGAATTGAATTTTCGTTCGCACTTACAGTGAGAGCCATCATGAGGTGGCTCGTTCAGCTCAAAGCCATGATTTTGCCGATTTTTGTGGGCACCCTTAAGAACCCACTTTCATCTATGTTGGAAATGATTTTTGTACACTTCGCTGCTAGCAGAAAAATTTACTAATAACAAAATCCAAACTAACATAGACAGATGACAAAAACCTATCAATTAGGTGAAGAGAGATAGCTGCTGGTCGTCAACCCACCCTGGTTCTCAACCCAGTCTGGTTTACAAGCCACCCTGGTTTACAACCCACCCTGGTTCACAACTCAGCCCTCTCCACTACATACGTAGGCTGCCATATATAGATCTGGCCAAGGCAACACTAAGTGTTGCCAGGAGCAATCTGATATTTCCATTGGAAAGTTTGACATTTTTTAGCATAACATCACTCAGAACGTTTTGTCATTTAATCGTGAATTGTTTTATTTACAGGGAATTAAAAAATTCATCTCGTCCAAAAAATGGAATTAACTCGTGAACATTTTCGTGCGATCATTTTTCACAACTTTCGACGTGGATTATCACGTCAAGAGTGCATCGATGAACTAAAATCTTTGTATGGCTATGAAGCACCATCCTATAGCACTGTGAAAAACTGGCACAACGAATTCAATCGTGGCCGACCCTCGCTCAAAGACGAATTCCGTGAAGGTCGTCCAAAAACAGCCGTTGTGCCAGAAAACATCGAAGCCGTACGTGAACTGATAATGCAAGACCGTCATGTAACATACCTTCAGACAGAGGCATGCCTTTGCATTTCTCCCACCAGCATACATTCGATATTGCATGAACACCTGGCCGTAAAAAAGGTTTGTTCTCGTTGGATCCCGCACAATTTGACAATCGCTCAAAAAAAGGCTCGTGTGGATTGGCGTAAAGAAATGCTGAAAAAATACGATCGAGGTGCTTCAAAAGACGTCACAGGTGACGAATCATGGAACTATGAGCCCGAGACAAAACAGCAATCGATCGTGTGGGTCTTCCAAGACAAGCCAAATCCAAAAAAAAACCATTTTCGTTGATAAATATTCGTATTTTCATTATTAGGCCAGAAATATATATAGCAGCCTACGTATATGTGTTCAGTGAAGAGCAGTTTTGCAAGTCGAAATTTAATTGTGTTTTTTGAAAAACTTGAAATTTGGTACTCTGCATTCATATGATAGATTAAATGTTGAGGCCGAAAAACTGTCGAAATTGGAGGGCTATAAAATATACCTCTTATACAACCGAATTGTTCTGACATAAGGTTTTTTGTCAAAAATCTCTCAAAAAAGCATCCAAAACAGTGAAATCAGTGCAGAGAATTTTCAATAACGCCCCATGGCTCCTAGTTCAATAATCCGCCTCGTCTCTTAGATAGTCTAAAAAATTGGGTTTCTGACTAGAACTCATCTAAATTTCTTCTATATTTACACAGAAACGACGATCTCTTTGCTTTTCTGATCTCAGACCAAAACTGTAACCAATGAATTAATGTATATCTCGACTATTCTTGTACTGACATAGTCTAAAATAGATTTACGTATTAAACAAACGTTTTTCCATCTCTTGCTCTAAGGGTAATTCGTGGTATTCAAATATCGCCTTAAACTCCTACCGAAAAAACTTGTATTTTCCCAGTAGATTAAATTTCGAAGACTTTATGTCAATTTACGTTAAACAAAATATAACTAGGCGACATTTCTGGCCTCATTGCTGACAATGGTTAATAATAAAGCCTTGATCTCACTGGAAGGTCAAATAGGACAATAGAAATGCTTTAGCCAACGAGAAAGCTGACGATTAGGTCAAGTCAACTGGAATTAATTACCGCAGCTGCAAAGAAAGTGAGATAATGAGGGAATAGTTTTTCATATTCTTTGTAAGTGCACATCCGTAAAAGGCTGTAGACAAAAAGTATATCGGGTATAAGATTTAAGAACGTGCTGTCGAAGGCTGCTTTAAAATCGACGAAAAGGTGGTGTGTCGATCCCCTTTTCATGGGTCTTTTGTGGCATGGTGAATGGTTGGTCAATGGTTTACTTACCAGGTCTGAAGCCACACTGATAAGGTCGAATCAGTTTGTTGACGGTGGGTGTGTTAGTCTTTCACACAATACGCTTGATAGGACCTCGTATGCGATGTTAAGGAGGCGTATTCCACGGTAATAGTGGGATCGCTATTTTTGTGGATTGGGCAGGGCACACTTAGGTTCCAATCGTCGGTCATGCTTTTATCCGACCATATTTTGCAAAGAAGCTCATGCATGCACCTGATCAGCTCTTCACCGCCGTATTTGAATAGCTCGGCCGGTAATCCCTAAGTCCCTGCCGCTTTGTTGTTTTTTAAGCGAACGATTGCTATTCGGGCTTCTTCATAGTCGGGTAACGGAACAACTTTTCCATCGTCATCAATTGGAGTTTTGGGTTCACCATCTCCGCGTGTTTCCTGTTCACTGCCATTCAGCAAGCTGGAGAAGTGCTCCCTCCATAAATCGAGTATACTCTGGGCATCTGTCACTAGTTCACCCCTTTGGGTTCTACAAGAGTTTGCTCCGGTCTTGAAACCTTCTGTAAGTCGCCGTATTTTTTCGTAGAATTTTTGACCACTACCCTTGTCGACCAGCGTTTCAAGCTCCTCGTACTCGCAGCTTTTAATGTCGAACCTTTCCTTTGTTTGTTGATGGACGTTCTTTGATACACAGAGGCGCGTGCGTATCTTTACTGCGACAAGAGAGTGATCCGAGTCGAAGTTAGGACCTCGAAACGTACGCACATCTAAAACACTGGTTGAGAGTTTTTCGATCTGGAGACAGCCAAGTAGCTTGGTGAATTTTCTTGTGTTGGAATCTAGTGCTACATAAAACCATATTTCGGGCCACGGCGAAGTCGATCAGCCTCAGCCCATTTGGGGATGTTTCGTCGTGGAGGCTGAATTTTCTGACAGTCGTACCAAAGATACCTTCTTTGCCCATCCTAGCACAATTTTGACGGAGCAGCGCTCATAAGTGTGTTCGAGGCGCTCGTAAAAGGTATATGGTCACAAAAAAAAAATTTAAAAAATTATTTGTATCGAAAAAATTCACTTAATGGAATTTTCCAATTTTCATGAGAAAAACTATAAAGTTTTTTTTTATTTCTAAACCTTCCCTGATTCGCAGCAAACAACTTTTAAAAATTTCATCAAGATTGGTCCAGCAGTTCTTGAGCCTTAGCGTCACTAACAAACAAACATTAATTTTTATATATTAAAATTTTCGATCTTATAAGTTTCATTTATTAATTTTCGTTTTTATCTACATATTTTCTAATTTTTCATAGACTTGTTTTAAAACGGAATATTCAATAATTTATTTATTATTTTTTTCTTCTTTTACTACTCCAATTCTTTACAAAATTATTAAAAAATATGTGGCTGAAAAGTTTCGCCCAAAAACCAAATACTCTATTTATTTCAGATATATACCGCTATTTAACTTTAGCCCATGAATTTTTCATTATCTCTGTCTATCTGTTTGTTTGTTAGTTGCTCCCACACAGAATTCATTTCGATGGAAAACAAAAGCATAAAACAGCAAACCGCTTAACCATCGAACTAGAAACTTAAAGTGGAAGTTTAGCAATGTATGTGGGTGTTTGTGTGTATGTGGTTGTGCATGAGTGTGGAAGAAAAGTTAAATCTACAAACTTAAAAATATATTTGACACATCAAGTGCTAACATTATCAGTGTTTTATTTATTTTATTGCCCTCTTGACAATGGGTGAATTCTATTTATAAAGTTTCACCACAAAGTGTTGAGATCATCGATTTAAAGAGGTGGGGATTCTTAAAGAGTTTTGTGGGGGAAAACTTATGCAAAGCTGAATTTTTTTAATTTTGTGTATATACTCGTGAATGTGTTTATTGTAGGTAATATTGAAATAATATGAGCGTGAAATAAAAATTAGGGGATATAGAAAAAGAGAGACACTACTTTTTTCTCAAGGGTCTGTTTCAGGTGTTGGACAGGATTTTTTATACGATGTTGAGAAGACCGGTGTAACTAATTCCCGCAGACGACTTCTCCTGTGTTTTTTTCATCACCATAATTAAATAGAATACAGAAATGCTCCCTCCATAGACACAGTATGAAATATTTTGCAAGCCGTAACATCTTTTCTAAAATTTTCCAGCCATGCTCCGATGGCCAGTTATTCTTATGCTGATCTGATACATTCTGACCTCTCTCATTATACCTTTTAGAGTATATGAATTTTTTGATATGGTCTGTTCTTTCTGGTGCTGTTTTACTTTATTTCATTCTATTTTACATACATTTATTTTGTTTCATTTAGTTTAATTTATTTTTTTGCTTATTTTTTCATTTTATTGAATAATTTTAAGTTTGTCTTTTTTGTGTTTCAAATATTTTTTATTTATTTGATACTTATTTTACTTCAATTCATGTTATTTTGTTTTATTTGTTTTATTTTATTTTTTTATTTTTTAAATTTTGTTTTATTTTATTTTATTTTGTTTTGCTTTATTTTATTTAATTTTATTTTATTTTATTATATTTTATTATATTTCATTTTATTTTATTTTATTTTATTTTATTTTATTTTATTTTATTTTATTTTATTTTATTTTATTTTATTTTACTTTACTTTATTTTATTTTATTTTATTTTATTTTATTTTATTTTATTTTATTTTATTTTATTTTATTTTATTTTATTTTATTTTATTTTATTTTATTTTATTTTATTTTATTTTATTTTATTTTATTTTATTTTATTTTATTTTATTTTATTTTTTAAATTTAATTTTTTTGTTTTATTTTGTTTTTGTATTTTATTTTGTTTGATTTTACTTTAGTCCATTTTGTTTTATTTTATTTTTTTGTTTTATTTTATTTCGTTCTCTTTTATTTTGTTTTATTTTATTTTATTTTATTTCATTTTATTTCTTTCATTTTATTTTATTTTATTATTTTTTTTATTTTATTTTATTTTATTTCATTTTTTATCTTATTTAGTTTTATTTTATTTTATTTTATATTATTTTATTTTATTTTATTATTTTTTTTTATTTTATTTTATTTTATTTCATTTTTTATCTTATTTAGTTTTATTTTATTTTATATTATTTTATTTTATTTTATTTTATTTTATTTTATTTTATTTTATTTTGTTTTATTTCATATTATTTTATTTTATTTTATTCAATTTATTTTATTTTATTTTATTTTACTTTATTTTAAATTTTTTATTTTTTATTTTATATTATTTTATTTTTCTTATTTTTTATCTTTTTTATTTATTTTATTTTTTTTAATTCTTTTATTTTAATTTTATTTTATTAATTTTTTTATTTAATTTATTTTTATTTTATTTTATTTTGTTTTACTTTATTAATTTTATTTAATTTTGTCTTATTATTTTATTTTTTTTGTTTTATATTATTTTATCTTATTTTTATATTATATTAATTTAACTTATTTTATTTTATTTTATATTACTTTACTATTTGTCGTTTTAATTTTTTTTATCTTATTTTGTTTCTATATTACATTAATTAAATTTTAGTTATTTTATTTCATTTACATTCATTTTTGTTTGTTTTTCTTTTGTTATTTTATGTTAAAATTTTTTTTTATTCGTTTTTATTTTGTTATTTTATTTACTTGTTTTGTATTTATTTTATTTTAAGTTATTATTTTTTTTAAATTTATTTAATTTCAATTTTTTGTTTTTATTTTCTTGTATATTATTTTATTTAGCTTCCAATTTTTGTTTTGTTTTATATATTCTTATTTATTATTCCCTTATTTTTATTTCATTTCATTTTTTTATTTATGGTATTTATTTTAATTCAATTGAATTTGATTTAATTTTATTCAATTTAATTTAATTTACTTTCATTTTATTTTATATTATATTATTATTATATTTTATCTTATTTTATTTAATTATAATTATTTTATTTTAGTTTATATTATTTTATTATATTTCATTTTATTTTATTTTACTTGGTTTTATATTTATAAGATATTCGTTTAATGGGTAGTTTAGGAATTTATATACAATACCATTAACTTCAGGTTATTTTAATGTCCCAAATTTAGCTTTGTGTTTTCCCTTATTTTAGATTAGGCGAAGGGAAGAAATTAGTAACTTATAATCAGCTAACTCTTTTTCTTCTTATTTCCTGAAATTTATTTGCCAAAGACCTTTTTTATTGTTACATATTATATGTACATACACGTATGTTAATCCGATTGCGCGCGAATAAACACAGCAAAATTTTTGGTGATTAAACTCAGGCGAGGTGACGTAAAAAGTCAATTGTCTTAGCATATATGCATTTTTATATGCATGTGTATGTGTCAATTGGTTATCCGTTTTCCTAAAAAAAGAAAAAAATATGTATGAAAACATGTACTCGTGCCACTTCATAAATATTTATAACTCTATATATATATATGCATATATATTTACTCGTATTGTGGAATGTATAGTAACTATCTCAAAATAGACATACCAATGCAACATATCTGCTATCATATGCGCATATGTATGTACGCACACTATTCACTACACCAATCACACACCAGTGACCAGCGCTTGGCCATCATCGCGTGTACAACAGGTCGTATGAGTGTTATTGTGGCTGGCTGGCTGGCTGGTGTACGATACGGAAGTGCGAGCGACGACCACAATTTCAACAAGATCAACAACAACGGCAACGGGGAATATAGTACAAAAAATAGCATACATACATATATGCGCATACAATACATAAATGTATGCAAGAAAAGAGCAGCCAATGTGATAACATTCACGAGAAGGAAAAAAATTAATATAAAATAAAATAAAAAAAGAAAAAACAAAATATGAAATAAAATAGAAAAAAATATGAAGAAAGAAAACATGGTAAAATAAATGGAAAATAAAGAAATAAAAACGCATAAAATGGCCGCATTTACATGGGAAACTACAAAGTTATATAAAAGAAAAAAGAAATTTGCCAAGAAAAAAATGTTTATTTAAAAAAAAATGGGTTAAATAGCACACACACACATACAAACACATATGTATACACAGCAAATATAAGGGGTAATATACAGAGATGAACATGCATTCCGCTGACCAAATTTAATAATGTGCGCGAGAAAAGTGAAAAACCAGTTTTTTTTCGAGTATGCGGTAGATATCCAGATATGTGAAAATAAAATGCAACGAAAATAAACGGTTTGGCGATAAAGTGCGAATGTATGCATAATGGTAGTAAAGTTGAGAATTGCATTGCATGTTATTTAATTGAAAACAACAATTTTAAAAGCCGCTAAAGTGCTGGAAAAATATTTATATAAAAATGTATGTAAGCATGCACATGTACATACAAACGTGCGTTTATGCTCGCTTGAAATGTTTGAATATTTTCATGCATATATGAGTACTTTCATATACATACTTGTATTTGCATATGCACATACTATATATGTACATATAAATATACTATCAGCATGTTCATCAAAAATTAATATTTAATTGAAAAGTGTATTTAAAGAGCTATTTGGATGGCTCTCTCTATGTGTGTATGTGTAGGTATATGAAATGTAGGTCAACATATGTTTTCACTTTTTCCCCATTTGTTTTTTGATAATATAAAATTTGAATTTAGAGTTGTGTATAAATTTATTAAAAAAAAAAAAAATTGTGCCACTTTCAATTGCTTGTCAACTAAATTAAGGTTAAAATATTCTCTCCACAAGCTCGAATCTGAATGTGAAAATTATTAATAAAAATTTAATTTTTTAAATAAAATATTTTTTTCATTTTTTCTTTTTAATGATCATTGAGCTATTGTAAATTTTGTCAATTAAAAACCTAACTAAATAAAAAAATAATTGACTCAAAAGTTACCGTCGGCCGTGGGGGAAGTTGTAACCATCGATTGTCTCTGACCTTTATGTTAATTAACATACCTAAAGCAGGGGACCATGGAGAATACTTAAGGACGTACCGCCGAATTATTGTGGAGCTATGTGAATTGTAGATAGACCAAACTGTTAGTACCTTTAAGCAAAGGAGAACTTTGTATTCTTGTGGGGGTTTATTGACTATGCTTTTACCCTTAAGCTATCATGCCCTCAACCGACTGAGTACAGAGCATGCACAGAAGGTAGCGGACCGCTGAAGAACTATATTTGTGAGTGTACTGCCTTCAGCGTCAGATTGAGATGTCACATTTTTCACAGTGTTCTCAGATCCACCCTTACGGAGGTTCGTGGTTGGAAGAAATTAAACCAGTTTATCAAATCGAGCGAAATTTTCACGAATAGATATGAGAAATTAATATTTAATCATAAAATGATATAGCCTAAATTTGATGAAAGTTATAAGGACTCTGGCATAACCGAAGACTGCTTCTTACTTGTTGTTATTTTATTTTATTTTGTTTAAATTTTTTATTTTATTTTACTTCATTTGATTTTATTTGATTTTATTTGATTTTATTTTATTTTAATTTATACTAATTTATTTTATTTTATTTTTCTATTTTATTTATATTATTACATTTTATTTTATTTCAGTTTATTTTATTTTCTATTCTTTTGTTTTATTTTATTTTTTTTACTTTATTTTATTTTATATTATTTTATTTTATTTGATTTCATTTTTTATTTTATTATGTTGTGGTTTGTCTTATATTATTTTGTTTTGGTTTAATTTTTTTATTTTATTTAAATAAATTTAATTTAATTTTATTTGATTTCATTTTATTTTATTACATTGTGTTTTGTTTTATATAATTTATTTTATTTTACTTAATTTATTCTTTTTATTTTTTTTTAATTTATTTTTTTCATTTTTTTAGTTTGTTTTAATTTTTTGGTTTATTTTATTTTATATTATTTTGTTTTACTATTTTCATTTTATTAGATTTCATTTTATTTTACAATATTGTGTTTTGTTTCATAACATTTTATTTATTTTTATTTTATTTTCCTTTAAATTATTTTATTTTATTTCATTTAATTTTATTTAAATTGATTTAATTTATTTGTTTTATTTTATTATGTTTTTTTTTAATTAGTTTTATTTTATTTTAATTTTTTTATTTTGTTTTTTTTTTTTTTTATTTTGGTTTATTTTATGTTTTTCAATTTTATTTGTTTATATTATTATATTTAATATTATTTAACTGAATTTTATTTAATTTATTTTAATTTGGTTTAGTTTAACGTAATTTGATTTTATTTTGTTTTATATTGTTTTATTTTATTTTACTTCAATTTAATTTAATTTTATTTTTTTGTTTATTTTATTTTATGAAATTTAATTCAATTAATTTTTATTTTGCTTATTAATTAAATTTATTTTTGTTTAAATTTTTTTTCTTTATTTATTTCAGTTCAATTTTACTTTATTTTATCTTGTTTATTTTATCATGTTTATTTAATTTAGTTTGTTTAGGTTAAGTTTATTTTATTTTTCTTATTTAATTTATTTAATTTTTATTTTGTTTATTTAATTTGATATAATATAATTTTATTTTATTTAATTTTATTTAATACAGCTTAATTTTATGTAATTTTAAATTTTTTTTCATTTTATGTTATTTAATTTAATTTAATATATTATAATTTAATTTATTTTTTTTTTATTTGAGTTTATTTAATTTAATTTCTTTATTTTTTTTTTATTTTCTTATGCTTATTGCCATCACACCCCCTTATCGTGTTTCAAATTTCTGAAAATTATTATTTTAACTTTCCTTAATTGCTTCGATATTAGTTTTTCTTATATCTGCACAGACTTTTTTGTTATAACTATGGGTTTGAAAATAATAACACTCTTAACACAATTTTATGTATATATTTCATACTTCAACATCTGCTTGATTCGACATCTGCCGACTGTTATTCATTTTCTATAACTTCAAAAATCACATTGTTATTTTACAGTTAAACTCAATCAATGCATTGAAGCGTAAAATCAAATTTCCAATTGCATAACAAGTGCATATGGTAAGTTAGTTATATGCCATATGTTGACCTAAATATGCATTCGTCTTCTTTAAATGGTACAAAAATAACTGCATACTCCTACATACATACATACATACAAAGAATTGTGTATACTACCCCACCGACCAGCACGCCACGAGCATATGATGTCGACATCATCACTGATATTTTCCACATGTGTTAGTCATACGTTTTTGCTCACTTTAATGTCATCGCATCCAATCCAATCCAATCCAATTCATACATTCAACAGCAAGTGCTCAATCACTGCAGAGGTACTTCAAGTTACCTGCCAACAATTGACTGGCATGGATGTATGCGCCTGTGTGAGTATGCGTATGTATACTACACAAATGAATTGTGCTAACTTTTCAAGTGTTTTTCGTTTAGAGTTTACAGTGAAAGGTTTAATTTTTGAAAGTTGGAGTTTTGAAGCTGACTTTAGTGAGCATGTAAAACCCAAGTATTGAGTTTATTTAGTGTTTTTTTTTTGGTCTTAAAATCTGAAATTCTGAATTATTGTTAAATACTATTTTGTAATATTAAGATATTTGTTTGTCTAATTTTTTTGTTAATTTTTTTTGGCATCAGCAAACCCCCCCTTACATAAAGAGTGTAGCGCTCCGAAAACATATTTGCTTGTATATACTATGTAGGTATATGCAAACATATGTTTGAACAAATCAAAAATTTAAAATTGAATTTTCAATTACAAGTACTTTTTGCTGCATGAATGCTTGCTTTGGCGTACGACATGGCGTATGTGTAACATTTGTATTTTACATTTTTTATGTTCGCATATACTTCATACTCGTACATACATATGCTTGCAAGTGTTGCATGTTTGAGAAAATTAAAAGTTTGATTAGCAATTCGATAGGCACTTTGAATTTCTTTTATTTTTTTTGGAAATCTTTAAAACTTTCAGAAAATTTTTCCTTTTCAAACATTTTGGGTAATAAAATATTTTTTTCTTTTATTGTAATTTTATCGCTTTGGTGAAGAAAATTTGAATTGAGTTATTCCGAAAAATTAATATATATATAAAAAAAAAATGTTTAATAAAAAATATTTTTCGTTGACAAGTAAAAAGTAATCCATTATTTTTGCTTTAAGTTGAAGGCTTTATTTATCATAGTTAGAATTAACCCTTAAAACCCCTCTCCTAAAAACCCTCGACCCTATTGGAAAAAAAAAATTGGAAAAATCGATTTTCACAGTTTCTGAGGCCAATTCTTCACTAGCCAAATTATTTGGTAGGTTGCATAGGAACCTACCAACCAAGCTCCCGGAGTTTCTGGCTAGTCACTGTCGAAGTGTGTGTGGCCTTGCGTTGGCTTGATGAAACACAATTCCCCTACTGTCGGCTAAAGCTGGACGCTTGTATTCTTTAGACGACCCAATTGCTGACAGTACCGGTTCGAGCACCAAATACACTGCATAATCTTCCTGGTCGTCAGTTCTGGCTTGAAGACTGTTTGTGCCGTCTCATTGCCCTTCGACCACGACCATTACCATTTTGTAAGTGATCTACTTTTCATCACCAGATCGATTTTGTGACTATTCAGTAGCGTTTGGCAAATAAAAACACAGTCCATAAGGGTTTTTCTCCCATACAGCGGCCTTTTTAGAGTATCCAGCCTTTTTCAGGTGGTTCCAAATTGTATTTTGATGCAATATTCAACTCCTGCGCAATAGAAACAGTGCTCGCAGGATGATGAGACTCGACGATTTCCATTATTTTATCGGCTTTTGCGACCCTCGGCCTTCCACACCGTGGAGTATATTTTACATAAAAATTACCGGAACAAAATCGGCGGAACCAAAATTGTGTTTGATTGACTGTTACAGTATAAGGACCATAAACACTATTCACATTTATATTTAATTGATCTTAAAAAATAACTATAACAATAACCTCCCATAAGTCTTTAATCTCAAAATTATATTCTTTTGCATATCGTAATATTTTATTATCTAATTTGAAAATCATTTTAAGCTCACCCTCAGAGTACTTACCACATCTTTTTGATTTCATTACTTTGCTTCACACTGTGGACGCTTTCACCTTTTTAAAACATAAATTCGTCTTTTTATATAATACTTTTAAGGACAAAAATTAAATCTCATTTCAACCATTTACGAACTCTTTAAACTTTAAACTGAATATCTTTTCAAATTACCAACTAAGCTTCGGCCATTTGCATAATCATGTAATTGAAAATGCGTTTGTAAGCAACATGTGTGACAGTAGTGAACATACACATGTTGCGAGTGCTTGAGAAGTAGGAAAGTAGTAGGAAAGTCAAAATGGTTGGCAGCGGCAAGTGGCAAAAGCGAGCAGTAAAAGTGTGACGACCATCAACGGCCAAATGTCAGTTGGCAACATTCAGGCAAGAATTGTACTTGCAATAGAAAAAGTTAACAACGTCACGTTGAAGTTGCAGCAGTACCGACATTCCTCTTGCAATTTTATTCAATTTCGAGTGCAGATAGCTTGGTCGTATGAATTGTACAAAGCAAGTGTGTGCGTGAACTGAGAAGCTGTGTTAGTAGAGAAATAATAAAGTGTAAATGTTTAAAGTCATCATTGCAGTTTGAAAGTGTTGAAGGAAGAAAGTAGAGCTGTTTCTAAGAAACTAATATGTATATAAAAGGCAGAATTTTAGTTAAAGTAGATATACTCGTATACGAATGTATAAGAATGAGATACTCGTGTGTATTTGTCTGAATCCCACCCAATGCCTGCCTGGTGATAATCAATCGATAACGCCCATTCCAACAAGTTAAACAGTAAAGACGGACATTGGATATGAGTTTCAATACATCCACAAAATGAAAATAAAAACTAAAAAATACTACAAAAATTATTAAAAAAAAAATACAATTATTACTAATTTTTTTGCCACTTACAAAATAAATATTGCTTAACAGAATATATTTCTTAACATCAAATTTAACCGGAACATAAAATTGATATCCTAAAATGAGTATTGGAATATTTCAACAAAAAAGTTGGTCAAAGTAAAAACGTTCGAACAGAAAATGTTGCCGAACGTTAAAATTTTCGAACATAAAATGCTGCTGAAAATAAAAAATTCGAAAATTAACAATTGGTGAAAATGAAAAGTTTTAAAGAAAAAATGTAAAAATATTCAAACATAAAATGTGGCCCAACATACAAATTTTCAAAAAGTAAAACAAGTTTCGAACATTAAAAGTTTATTCATAGAAGTGGTAAACATAAAATGTTGTTTAACATAAAAATCGAACGAAAAATCTTGCTGCAAGTAAAAGATTTTGTAAATGTAAAAAATAATTTAGAAATGTTGCTTAGTATAAAAACGTAAATACAGTTTCAAACATCAAATGTTGCTCAACATAAAAAGTTTCAAACCTGAAATGTTGTTCAAAGTAAAAAGTTTCAAACATCAAATGTTGCTCAACATGAAAAGTTTCAAACCTGAAATGTTTTCCAACCTAAAATCATTCGAACATCAAATGTTGCTCAACATAAAATCTTTCGAACATCAAATGTTACTCAACATAAAAAGTTTCGAACATAAAAACTTTCGAACATAAAATGTTACTCAACATAAAAAGTTTCGAACATAAAAACTGTCGAACATAAAATGTTACTCAACATAAAAAGTTTCGAACATAAAAACTTTCGAACATAAAATGTTGCTCAACATAAAAAGTTTCGAACATAAAATGTTGCTCAACATAAAAAGTTTCGAACATAAAATGTTGCTCAACATAAAAAGTTTCGAACATAAAATGTTGCTCAACATAAAAAGTTTCGAACATAAAATGTTGCTCAACATAAAAAGTTTCGAACATAAAATGTTGCTCAACATAAAATGTTGCTCAACATAAAATGTTGCTCAACATAAAATGTTGCTCAACATAAAATGTTGCTCAACATAAAATGTTGCTCAACATAAAATGTTGCTCAACATAAAATGTTGCTCAACATAAAAAGTTTCGAACATAAAATGTTGCTCAACATAAAATGTTGCTCAACATAAAAAGTTTCGAACATAAAATGTTGCTCAACATAAAAAGTTTCGAACATAAAATGTTGCTCAACATAAAAAGTTTTGAACATAAAATGTTGCTCAACATAAAAAGTTTCAAACATAAAATGTTGCTCAACATAAAAAGTTTTGAACATAAAATGTTGCTCAACATAAAAAGTTTCGAACATAAAAGATTCAATACATAAATGTAGCTCAAAGTTAAAGATTTCAAAAGTTAACAATTGATTAAAATAAAAAGTTTCGAACCAAAAATGTCGCCCAATAAAAATAAGAAAAAGAGTAAATAGTTATGAAAATAAATTGTTTGGAATATAAAACGTTACGCAACATAAAAGTTTGTCACAAAAAATAACAAATAAAAAATGTTGCTCAACATAAAAAGTTTTATACACAAAATGTTGCTCAACAAACTCATTATACATTAAAAGTTGTTCAACATAATAAGTTACACAAGCGAAATATTCGCTTAAGCGTATGTTATAGTCATTATTTAAAATGTCTTTTCACCAGAGTATCAACTGTGAGCGGGCTTCGGTCTTAAGGAGAGAGACTCCGTCGCCGAAAACTATAGTTCATGCCGCTAGACGAATGTCTGTAAACCATTTGGACAATATGTCGCCCCTGCTTTAGGCGACTTGTAGCATTGCAAATACGTGTCCGCATCTGTAAAGCTGAAAATGATATGAAAATGTATATCGAGAGTTTGCAATCACAACGAAGAGCTAAATGATTTCCTGCCGGTCTTGTATTTCTGCTACGTGAGAACATTTATCTAGAACTCGGTGCAAGACAACTGCGGTGCGATATTTCAGACCAAAGGAACTATTGGATCTTGACGAATGAAATGTTGGTACAGGGAAAAATATGAAACTGTAGTAGAGAGATAAAGACGGGTAATCTCAATATGCTGGGACTGACTGCAACACATGCCCTGTGGTCGGTGATGAGAAACCCGAAAATCAAATTTATGACGTTGGACATTTCAACACCGAAAGAATGAAAACTGTTGAGTCTGAGCGTCATGCGAGTTCTGCTTCGATGGTCTAGGAGCTAAACATTGCACAAAAGACAGTTATGAGACACTTATAAAAGACTTGATACACAAAGAAGTTAGATGCATGTATTAACGAACTAAAATCTCATAGACCATATTTCCATCTACGAGTTGCTGTTAAATCGTAGCAAAATCGATTCATTTCTGAAGCGGATGTTGGTGACAGGATCACTTACAGCAACTTCAAATGGAAATGGTCGTGTTTGAAGGAAAATGAGGCGCCACAAATGGTCTCCAAGCAAGAATCGACGGCCGGAAGGTTTTATTGTATGTTTAGTAAGATTGGCAATGAACCAACCACTTATCCCCTATGACCAAGCTCTTAATGTGGACCTATACTATTAACAATGGGACTGCCTGAAGGAAGCAATCGCTCAGATGCATCCTGCTTTGCTCAACAGGAGGGGAATTATGTTTCATCGGGAAACCGCTCGACTGCACATATACACCGATAGTGACTCGTTAGAGACTTCGAAAACTTACTCGTAGTTGGGAGATTCATATGTCTTATCACCTTACGTGTGTTGTTTGCAAATAAATATCATAAAATGTACATCATTCATTCAAACAATATGTTCTTGTCTATTTATCAGCAATTTAGTTCAAAATGGGACTCAAACTTTTAGCTTCAGCTGGAAAGCTTCAGCATATTTTTTCACATTTTTTTCAGTATCATTTCCACACTTTCATTGGTCTCTCTAGCTTTCGTACAGTATCTCCTTGAGCGGCAGACAAAAGTATAACCACATGTGTTTGCTTTGATATTGTAAGTTTGTACGATACTCCTTAAAGTATTATATAGTATTTCCTCTTACATATTTACGTGGTTATTATAAACAGCTAATGTTGTACTAAAGAGAAAATAAAAAGAAAAATTTGTACAAAAAGAAAAGTGTAAAAAACCAACAACTTGGTATGCAAATAAAAGCGAAAACATGTACATATATAAATAAATACTCGTTTACTTACGTGAGGTCATGGTGAAAGTGTTGTGCGAAATATTTATTCCTTCTAAGGCAACACGTCTTCGCTTTTCTATTCTCCTCCTTGAATGGCAGATGTTGAAGAAGCAATTTTCTCTCTTACGCGCGCATCAAGAACCCATAAGCTGGCAATTTTTGAGGAATATTTCTTAAGAGCTAATGTGAGAGCTTTTGATGAGAAGCAGATGCTTTACTTTAATGGTTTACAGTTATTTATTAAAGATGAAATAGTATAGGGTTATCAATTTTGTGGTTTTAAAAGTACTAGACTGTATTTTGACATTGTTCAAACTTAACAATAAAACCAAACATGTTTTGTTTTAGTTACAATTTAGGTATTTATGAAAATTGATCGCTTAAATAACCGCATAAAGCGTTCAAATTGTTAAAACCAACTACAAAAGTGGTAATTCAAACCTGGTCACGTTTCGTGCTTTAAAAAGAGACACTGGTTCACATAATCGTCCAACTACTCAGAGTCTGGTTCGGTTACTGATATTGTAAGTCCAGCTCACACAACAACTGAAGCTAGCTGACCATTCACATGCGTCGATTGGGTACTTGAACAACAAGGAGAAGACAAATTCGAACAAAGAGGCATATTTTCCACTCGTGGGATAAGCAAAATTCTTGCATTTGGGGCACCGAAAATTCTGAAATAATTGAAGAGAAGCCATTAAACCGAAAAAAACTTACCGTCTGGTGCGCTATTTGGTTGTTGTTGTTATTATTGTACCGATTACGTTTACCTTAGGGACAGGTTAAGCAATCTAAGTCGCCGAGGTCATCTAACGGGAGGTCCAGGAAAGGTGCTGTTCCGATGGGATCGGACCAAAAGGAGAGGGCGGGTTAGATATGTCGGTTTAAGGGACATGTGAAGAGGTGGTTAGTGTCGTGCGGAGACTCTTCACATGCAGGGCATACGTTGGGTATGTGGGGTCGAGTCTGGATAGGTAAGAGTATAACCTGCTACAATACCCACACCTAAGTTGTGGTAGTGTCACGCGTGTACCTCGAGACACCTCGAGCTCGTTGTTTGCAATAGGTGGTACTTTTTCTCCGAGCACGCCATTCACGGGAAGGGAATCTTTGAAGGTGTTGACTGTGTCCTGGTGAAAGGTGTTCAGTGCTTGTCTGTACGCCATCCTGTCCAGCGGTTGTTGTACGTGTTGCTGGATGGTGTCCTTCATGTTTAGTACACCCCTTCTGATGCTCCTTAACTCGTAGCATAGATGCTTCGCTGTACAAGTGATGCTTCGGCGACATCAGGAGGTTTCCTGTCGCGGTCCTGAGGGCAGTGTTCTGACAAGCCTGTAGTTTCTTCATCCGTGTCTCGTTCGTCCCCGGCGCTCAAATCGATGCAGCATAGTTAACGACTGGCCGGCCACCAATTGCTTTGTAGGTTGCCAGCAAGGTTTCTTTATCTTTAAACCAGGTACTGCCGGCTAGCGCTTTGAGTATTTTATTGCGGCTCTGGGGCTTTGCGGCAATTGCGGTCGTATGCGAAGTGAAGGAGTTCAGGCTGTCAAGAGGGACTCCCAATATCTTTGGGTTATTTATGGTCGGTAGAAGAGTGTAGCCGAAGATTTAGTTGGTTGAATTTTAAGCTTTCTTGCGGAGAAGAAGTGGGAGAGGTCGGCGAGATAGCAGTTCACTTTCGAACAAAGTTCGTCAATATCCTGGCTAGATGCCAATATCGTGCAATCATCGAGGAATCATCATACGAGGTTAAGGAAACTCCTTTTGGTGGAGGAGCGAGTTTCGAAATGTAGATATTAAACAATAGTAGGGAGAGGACACCAACCTGCGGAGCTCCTTATTTAATTTTCCTTAGTTTCGATAATTCGCCTCGGAATACTACCCATGATTGTCAATCACTCATGTAGCCTATAAGCTACCTCTGTGACCCCGGTGGTAATGAGGATTCCGTTAGTAGTACTGAATGATTGGCGGCGTCAAAAGCTTTTGACAGATCCAGTACTACCAAGAGAGTTCGCGCGCAAGGTCGGTTTTGGTTAAGGCCATTGACTATCTGAGTGTTTATGGTGTTTAGTGCTATTGTGGTACTGTGCACTTTACGGAAGCCATGCTGATGTGCTGCTGGATGCAGATAGTGAGTGAAAGTCGGGAGCAGCAAGGCCTTAAAAGTTTTCGCTACTGGGGAGAGGAGAGTTATCGGCCGATAAGACTCTCCTTTGTTGGCTGGTTTCCCCGGGGTATAGGTTAGGTTTATACCGGCCAGTTGTCATGCCATACGTATAGCTGCTGGTCTTTGGTAATACCAAATGAATGTTCAGTTTAGTTCTAGCTAAAGTAGATACCGTGTAGGATATCAACATTTTTCCAGAAGCCTTGATACCCAATTTGAAACTTCATCTTCAAGGAGGTATTTCGGCGTCTCACTCCTACATTTTCCTTGCACTTCCTGGATATGTGATTGATTACCGATGCTCATGTGGTTCTCATGTGCTACCAATAGGTTGAGACCTGCCATTAAGCCAACAATCGTCTTGCAATCCCTTCGACACCGTGTAGGCCAAAAAAAGCATGTGCCGTTGCTCATAATCTTGGCGATCTTACATGTTGTTATGGTATTCCTTCTTACCCTGATCCGTCTATCAACCGTTTGGGAAATTTCATTACACCGGTACTGGTTCGGTAACCTGACGAATGATACTTTTGGCAAGCTCATCAAATATTTCGATTTCCGTAACATCCTAATGGCCTGGAAACTGGTATATATGCAACCACTTTCCTATAGTCACCACATCTACCGTCTTCCTGCTACTAAGAAACTTGTCCGGCGCAATATGGTGTGAGGTTATTGCCTTAACTGCCGCTTAGCTATCGATTTATACATTAATATTTGTATGCGGTTTTCTATGTTGTTGGCTATCTCAGCAACTTTACGAACCGCAAAGACTTCCGCCTGAAAGATACTGCAATAATTTGGAAGCTTAAAGGGTTGCATGAGATCTAGTTCCGTGCAAAAGATTCCGGCGCCCACTTCGGCATTCATTTGTGATCCGTCCCTGTAGATGTTGCAGGTTTCATCTTGCGCCCCCCTTAATGTTTTTATATGGTCTATTTTGTCCATCAGTTCCCTGCTATACCCGAATGTTCTTGTAGAAAATACCCCCAACGCCGGCAGTCCTACAGCTGACTTCTCTGCAAAGCTTTCCACTGCAATGCCGATTGCAGGCATTGCTGTTTGTTTTTCACTACGTAAAACAAGATTGGCTTGACTGCCGCTTAAGGCCATGAGATAGGACCCATGTAGAACCTTTTTACTTGCATAAAGAGCACCACCTTTTTCACGCTCTTTTCAACATTGAGTTTCCCCCCGCCCCTTGACAGGGAATGCCAAAATTTTTGACATGAAAATCAAAGCTCCTCATAAAAATCCATCAATCGTTCGGAACCAGCTTATAATAAACTTAAAGTTGCTCTACTTATTAGAAAAACATCAAGACGAACATCACAAATTGGGGGAGGAGCACGGCCGAAAATCGTTTCAGCGGTTATAAAGCATCAAATGGGCAGCCTTTTTGGATCCACTACACTTACTTACAGTGCACATGCGATGAGACAACCTCGGAATCAGAGAAGAATGAGTCTCCCAAAAAAAAACAAAAAACTGCAGCCTCGACCATAAGTTAAATTCCTTCATTTGCTTAAGATCGCATGATGAAGTGTTCAGTAATACATTTTTCTCAATTGACATGCCTTTTGTATAACTGTCAAAGTAAAATTCTAACGATTCATCGATTTTCGATTTATATGTATGGTATATATGTATGTATATTTAATAACTATAAATCGAATTGTTCAACACATTTGATATGGCAATGTATATACCATATGTACATACATATGTACGAGGGGATTGACAAAAGTTCGATCAGTTGGTTTTTTTTCAATTCGTTCTTGTTAAATCTCAAAATATCAAATCCTTTGCAATTACTTTATTAGTTAAAATGGAGATGAGAAAACGAAAAATAGCTGAGTATAGGACAGACGAACTTCTGCCACCAACGCAAACAGAAATTCGCCATGTGATTCTTTTCGATTTTGGGCGTAATTTACAGCCAATACAAATATTCGGTGAATGCCAAATTGCATATAGAACGATTGCTCCGTCTTTAGATACTCTTTCTAATTGGTTTCGAAAGTTCCAGACCGGACATTTTTCCGTAGGGGTCGAGCCCCGAGATGGTCGACCAAAATCTTCCACTGATGACGTCACTGTAGCTCTGGTGAGGTCCAAAATTGACAGAGGCCCACGATTGATACAAGAAATGATTGCTAATGAATTGGCAGTCCATGGTATGGAGCCCACCCACCCGTAATATCTAAGCAATTAAAATGAGCAGCAAAAGTAATGATGTCAGTTTATTTCACCCGATCTAAAATCGTAGCTGCTATTACACTGGAAAAGGGGTCAGACGGTAACTGCAAAATGGTACACCGAAGAGTGCTTCTCAAAAGTTTTAAAAAATTTGTTGGAAAACTGGAAGAAAAAGGATTTGGAGCGCTACTTTTTACATCACGACAGCGCGCCATCCCACTTTGCTGAAATAATGAGTAATTTTATTGCGATCTCTGAGATCGAAGAAATACGTGCAGCACCATATATTCCCCGAATACAATATATCACCCTGTGATTTCTGGCTACTTCCAAAAATTAAAAAAAAATTAAAAGGAAACGTCTTTAGTAGAGAGGAGATAATTAATGCGGTTAATGCTGAACTTGATAAGCTTAAAAAGCCTGATTTGGAAGACTGTTTTCAGAAGTGGATCTAAAGGCTTAAGAAATGCACTGAAATTAATGGCGATTATGTAGAGAAGATAAAAAAGAACAAAGATAACGAATATATACAAAAGGAATTTTTTTTTTTTTTGGTCAACTTACCGAACTTTTGTTGAACCCCTCGCATATATGTAAAAATTGCGAGCAAATGCCAAATCAACGCTCTATTATTAACGCTTTAATGCCAAATTTCAATCACATTTCTTTGTTGTTGTTATTGGTTTTTATATTTTAAAATATTAGGTCGTAACGAAATGGACCTATTTTTCCAGTGGTTAGTGTGGGGGGTGATGAAAAAATTCAAAATGAAAACGCCGTCGAAAGACACAGTGAACTGGCACAAATGGTCTTTAAGTCAGGATTGGCGACTAGAAAGGTTTTGTAATGTGTTTGGTGGGCCAAACGCTTTTTTGGGACCTGTACTGTCAGCAAATGGACCCTCGGAAGGAAACAATCAGAGTCGGAAGAGAGGAATTGTGTTTCATCAGGACAACGCTTTCATTAATCGTTGGAAAATTGTTCCAACTCTCTCCGTTGTTTAAATCTGTTAATAAAAACTATGTTAAAAATTATAGGCCTATATTTAAATTATCGACTTGTTCGAAACTTCTCAAGAAAGTGATAAAGGATACTTTTTTTTGCTGTTAAAAGCCCCAAACCATGCTGGTGTAGGCTAAAAGCATGGTTTTATTAGCGGCCGTTGTACTGTGACTAACCTAGTCTGTCTTTCTCGTTATTGCACCGCATCTTTTAAGAATTGCTACCAAGTTGATTTCGGCTACACCGGTTATTCCAAAGGCAGCATTTTATTTAGGAAGCTAGAGTTCCTAGGTTTTCACACTTCCTTCCTATCTTGACTGAGATCATATCTCTCCGATAGATTCTCTTTTATTGAATTAGAGAATACGAGATTTTATGCCTTTGAGGCCACCTCTGGAGTATATCAAGATAGCATTCTTAGTACTTTATTATATTATATTTTTATAAATGACAATAGGCTATCTTTTGTTAATGAATTTTTGCATCTTGGTGAGTTGTTTAATGCGTGGTTTACCTTCAAAGGCGAGTCCCAAGCGGTTCCAATGAAAAATCAAATTATACCTCGGATGAGAGAACCGATGACGATGTCCACAAATGTTCTAAGGATTACGATTTAAAGGCATGTACTTGGAATGTCCGGTCCCTTTAATGGGACGGTGCCGCTGCCCAGCTTGTTGATGTCCTCGAAAGAATAAAGGCTGATATCATCGCTGTTCAAGAAGTGCGAATGACGGGACAAGGACGGAGACAAGTAGGTTACTATAGTGCTCATATAAAGGAGCATAATGAGCGGTATGAGCTTCGTGGTGGGAGAGAGACTCCATCGCCGAGTACTTGTATTCACCCCGTAGAATTAATATCTCGCCACAATCCTTCTCAAAGCGAAATTATTCAACATATCGTTGATTTGCGCCCACGTCCCGAGGGAAGAGAAGGACGATGTGACTAAAGATGCCTTTTACGAGCGCTTCGAGCACACTTATGAGCGCTGCCCCGCCACGACGTCGAAATCGTGCTTGGGGACTTCAACGCCAGATTGAAGGTATTTTTGGGACAACAGTCGGAAAATACAAACTTTACGTTAAAACATCCCCAAATGGGCTGAGGCTGATCGACTTCGCCGGGCCCGAAATATAAATGTCTGTAGCACTAGATTCCAGCAAAAAAACTCGTCAAGCTACTTGGCTGTACTCTGATCGAAAAACTCTTAACTAGATCGATCATGTTGTGATAGACGGGAGATGTATCCAGTGTTTTAGATGTGCGCATGTTCCGAGGTCCTAACATCGACTCGGATCACTCTCTCGTCGCAGCGAAGATATGCACCCGCCTCTGTGTATCGAAGAACACTCGTCAAGAAACACAAGGAAGATTCGATGTTGAACAGTTGCAATCACAGCATACTGCCGAGCGGTTTTCTACTCGACTTGCACTGCTACTGTTTGAGAGCACTCATCAGCAATCTGGTATAAAAGAACTATGGGACGGCATTTCGAGCTCTCTACGTACAGCTGCAAACGAAGGTATTGGATGTTGCAAAGGTCGCGAAAAAACCTGGTACGATGAGGACTGCCGTGTCGCGGTTGAGAGAAAACAGACTGCCTACCTCCCAACCTTACGATCGACCACAATACGTGCAGGGTGGGATAGATACCGAGAGCTGAAGAGGGAAGCAAGATGCAATTGCAGCGAAAAAAGAAAGAGGCCGAAATGCGTAACCATAAGGAACTTCACAAGCTGGCCAATAAGTGTAATGCTTGGAAATTCTATGAAAAGATACGGTGACTTACGGAAGGGTTCAAGACCCGAGCAAACTCTTGTAGGACCCAGAGGGGTGGCACAAAAAAGGCGATCCCACAGTCTGCGCCAATTACCGTGGAAGAAGCCTTCTTAATATCACACATATGGTAAGATCCTATCAAGCATGTTGTGTGAAAGATTAAAGCCCACCGTCAATAAATTGATTAGACCTAATCAGTGTGGCTTTAGACCTGGTAAGTAAACCATTGACCAGATATTCACCATACGCCAAGAAAGAGGAAGACCTCAGCAGAAGAGTGTTGGAAAGTTCAGGTGGATTTGTAACATCATTGACTTAATAAATTTGAATTTGAAAATTTTAATATAGTGGATTAGTTTTTACTAGGCCAATATAAACGTTCTTTTCATACTTGATTTGCCAATCTATAGACTTACAACCACATACAACACACTCATTATGCTTCGTTCAACAGGCAGATAAAGTATCCACAATCAATTGAAGGTATGAAAGAGTCTTCTTTCCATTACATTCATCTCGCCAAAAAAGAAGAGAAGGAAAAAGGGCTTGTAAGTAATCTCCTTCCTCTAACTACACATTAAACTTTGTTAGCTTAGACACTCTTAGTTGTTGTTGTTGTTGTTGGTTGTAGATGTCTCGCACATTTTGCCCTCATTCAACTCATTCATACGCCAGTTGCATGTATACCCTTCACTACACTGATGGCGTCCATTCAAATGCTCTTTATCTTTTCGACTGCTTTTTCTTGTGTCTCAGATTTTTTTCACCCTTTCTACTGTCTAGCGTCTCCTGGAGTATCCAAGCAATGTCGGCGAGAGGATAACATTCATTGTTACTACGTTCATTCCTCGTTCTTTCATTATAATCGAAGCATTCAAGCGCCGGGTATTGACTTTGTTGATGTTTGTTGGTTTGCTGACGTTTGATAGGCATATTCAGATATTTTCCTTCCTCGCTTTGCCTATTTTTTGTCACCTCTTTTTGAGTGGACATTTTCATTTGATTTGCATGCTTTATGGTTGCTCTAAAGTCAAAACCACACATTTATAACCACTCATCTCCTCCACTAGTCTGACATATTCATTGGAAAATATTTCTATTTTCTTTTTTTTGTATCGCTGTTGTCGTGTTTAACAGAAAAGGTTTTTGCATATATATTTTATATAGACGAAATATATAGATATCCTCACATATGCTCTGCTTTGATGACTTTAAAAAGATGTCTCACCGCTGGATTTGATAGCTTGTTGTCAAAGTTTTTTTCCACTTTTTTCTTTGCTCTTGAAAACGCCTACAGCTCTAAGGCCTCATTTCTCAAAAATAAGAAAAATCATACATACATATGTATGTATGTATGTGCAGCTGATTTGCCTGTATCCTCTCTGTGGTTGGTTAGCCATCATACTCATACATATACCTATGTACAGCCTTGGCCAAAAGTATTAGGCACCCTACTAAAATACAAGTATTCTCAAATGTCGCTATCAAAGTTACCACTTCTTTTTGTAAATGTCTTACATGGGTGTTTAACTGTTGATTAAACGAATAAATTGTGTAATATTCAAAGTCATATCACTCTGGGTAAGCTAAACCTAAAAATTGTTATTTTTAAGAAATTCATAAAATATTTTCGCATTTAAAATTTGAAAGTGAAAGTGAAAGTGTAAATTACATTTAGTGAAAAGTTATCAATCTTATAAAAACAGTTCTTATTTACCGAAATTCCTAAAAAAAAGTGAAATTAGTTACGATGATAGAGTTAGAATTCAAGTTCTACGTGAAGAAGGTAAGTCTCAGGTTGAGATTGCCAATTTGGTGGGATATGCGCGGTGCGCGGTCCAATGTGCTATCAGACGATTTGTGGAGACGAAATCCCACAATAACACCATAAATCAAAAATTGGAAGAAAGCGTCTAACCAGTAAACGAGAAGACCGAATACTTATACGTGAGTCTCTCAAGCATCGCAAAAAATCTTCTTCTGCCCTTGCAGCTGCCCTTTCGGATGAATTTAGTGAACCAGTTAGTGCTCGAACAGCTAGAAGAAGACTTCTGGAAGCAGATTTAAAAGGATCTAAAGTCCGAAAGAAGCCGTGGCTCTCAGAAAAGAATAGGAAAAATCGTTTGGAATGGGCTCGCCGATACCAACATTTCACGGAAGAAGATTGATCGAATGTTCTGTGGTCTGATGAATCAAACTTCGAGGTAAGCTTAGTTAAGATCGTCTTACCCCAGAGCAATTTTGAAGACATGATACAAATCTTATGAAAACATTTTCTTTTCTTTTCTACAGATATTTGGAACACCTGGTGTGACGTTCGTGAGGCGACGGGTTGGGGAAAAATATCATCCAGATTGCGTGGTACCCACTGTTAAGCATGGTGGAGGCAGCATTATGATCTGGGGCTGCATGGCTGCTGACAGTCAAAAGTACATAAATGTATTAGAAGCTGTTCTTCTGCCTTCGTTAGCGCGCATTTTTGGCGATACTAATTTAGACGGGGGTTCAACTTCAGTAAGAAAAACTGCCTTAAAGAATGCCTTAATTAACGAGTGGACCTACTAAATATTAATGCTATTATCACTAATTCATTGTATTTTCACTGTTTTACTAATAAAACTTCATTACGTCACTTGTTAAAACAAAAAAAATCAGTAATTAGTGGTGTGCCTAATACTTTTGGCCAAGGCTGTATATGAATATTATATAGGTATGCGTATGCTGGACGGTAAGTTCATGCACGTAGAGCATTGACAGTTGACACTGTATGGTATAAATGTAGAAACGTTTGTGTTTAGTTCTAAAAATATATGTACAGTGGTAAAAAATCGTATAAGCGCACACAAATTTGTTGAGTTTTTAATAAATAAATGCTTTAATTGTTGAATTTAAAGATGGGAAGTTACTCCCCATAGATTTCCTATGGAGCTCCAATCCGGACTGCATGCCGGCCAATCATGTAAAGGCAATTCCTGGCTCTCCAATCATGCCGTTGCTTGCCTAGAAGCATGTATCGCGGCATTGTCCTGTGGAAATACGTATTCGATTTCTCTTGCTTACCTTACAAATGGAATGGGGTTTTGTTAGAGAAGGTCTGTGTATGCTATGGAGTTCAAGCGGCAAGTTATGTGTACTAGATTAAGCTTGGAAACGTAGCAAAAAGCTCTTCAAATCATGACACTCTCACCGCCGAAATTCCGCTTCGATCGTATCACATTTTTTTGGTTAGATCGTACCAATAACAACTCTAGCAACCTGGCCCGTCTAAATTTAATTTTTTCTCTTTCGAAAAAATAACTTTCTGCCACTCCTTTGTCCAGGACATGTATTTTTTGGCAAATCTTAACCGTTATTGCTTGTGCTGTGCAGTTAACCGTGGTTTGCTCTTCAATTTCTTCCATTTAACGTTCGGAGAAGCCTTGAGCACCCTGGCAATTTGTCGAGACGGTTCGTTGATCTCTAATTTCAATCGATTCTTTATCCTTTAATAATTTGACTGACACGGGTTCTTCTTGCGTCAAATAAGATCTTTTAGGCATGATCTAAATTATCAGTAATAAACATATAAATAAATAAAATTTTACACTACAAACCCACTGCATCTTTTCTTTATTACATTTCTTCTAATAAAAATCAAAAAAATGAAACACTGTAGCTTTTCTTTTAAAATAATATGCATTTTTTTTGATTTGCCTGCTTAAACAAGTACCGTTACATGCCGACTTACTATCGCCAATCATAGGTGTACAATGTAACCTTACAGTAATTGACATATCAAAATCTGTTTTCCGAAATTATGTGCTTTAAATATGCTTTTTCGAAAAATTTCTGTATGGTCTTATACGAATGTCTACCACTGTATTTACAGTAACTTACAAAGGCGTTCAAAAAAGTATTTCTTTCAGTAATACAATTTTCTTCTTTTTTTTGTAGTATAATATAAAAAATTCAAATATTCAAAAAACACTCAAAATAGCTCCTTCGTTACTATATATAGAATAAAAATTTCTATTTTGTAAGTTTTGTACATTTGAAGGAGTACTAAATTAAAGTTAATTGAGAGCGCTGTTGGTGAGTGAATCCCACTACCTATGCCTTTCTGTTCTGAGAGATTTGCATTGAAAGGGATTGTAAATACACTAGGTGCAGGTGGCGTAGTCCAACGGAGCTGAAAATTGTATCTGGGTATGACTTATAGTGCGATATCTGTAAAGCTTAGCCACGTCAGTCTAGTTGCGCTCACTTGAAGTTTGTCATGCAGATCCAGGGAAAGAAAATTGAAGGATTCGACGGTAGAGTTTCTGTAAAGAGGATAGCTAATGGCACTGAAATGTGTCGAGTTTGTACCTGAAGTTGGTTTAACAAGTGCTGGCCGTGACTCCGTAGAATATGATGGATCTAACTACCGCTGTATAAATCCAGTGAATAATCAGTTTTAGGCCTCATCTCTTGTCAATCACCGCTTTACATGTATAGAGTGCAGTAATAGCTTCCCTCCAGCTTCCTGCCGTATTTCGGCTTCAGTTGAGTTTACTGTCTAAGATTATTCCGATATATTTGACTTTGGTAGGGCGCGTGATTTCAAAGCCATTTAGTTTAGGTAGTTTAAAAGGAAATGATTTGTATCTCCTAGTAATAAGAACCATTTCGGCTTTCGCTTATATGACATTCAGCCCACTTACCTTGTATCAGTTTCCTTTTATGTGTAGGGAATTTTGTAGTAAATCACTTAAGATTTATGGGTATTTTCCTGTCGCTGTTAGGGCAATAATGTCAGCGTATGATACCACGTCGGGCTTGTGCTATCTAGTTGCCGAAATAGCGTATTTACTTTACGGCACCCAAGCAATGGAAATAAGATTCTCCCTTGAGTGGTACCTGATGTGATAAATCTAGTATCATCGCTATTTACCATCTCAACGAAATGATTCAGTTTCTCAGAAGCGCTTTCACGAGCCTTGGGACCAAAATGGTTGGCCTTTCCTTCTTATGGATTACGCTGTGTGTGGGAGTAGTATTGGTTCTCGGAACGACCTAAAAAGTGAGCATTCAAAAGAATATCCAGCATTTCGCTGTAAGATGTGATACATTCACCATCTGGATTTTGGTTAAAATTAGAGTAACTGAGCTTTCGGCGGCCGCGTTAGCCGAGGGATTAGCATTGCGTACTGCCAACATTCCCCTTCGACAGAGAATGTCAAGCTCTCCGCGTGTATCTCTGACATGAAATTCAACGCTCTTGATAAAAAAAAATGTCAATGATCTAAGGCGGTCCTTGTAGGGGTAACAGGAGCCGATTCTTTTGGCTCGTTGAAAAGTTCGCCGAGCATTACTTTCAGCAATCTTTTACTCTTACCGAGGGAAGCTACAGATGGACGATGTGTTAGATTGCTGGCCGAGCTAAAACTCTACCTCCATGAACTGTGACTTATTCTTCTTCTTTATTGGTGTTGGCATCGCATCGATTATAGCCGAATCAATATAAGAACGCCATTCTCCTCTTCTTTTCACTGTCTGGCGCCAGTTGGACATATCAAGTGAAGCCAGGTCACTCTCCACCTGATCCTTTGAACGGAGTGGTTCTTCCCGATCCTGACGGAGCATTAAAAATGCTGCTTAAGGTCAGTTTACATAGCCGTATAAGTTTTGCGGGGATTCCAAATTCAGACATAGCAGCATAAAGGCAGCTCCTATTCGTGCTGTCAAAGGCGGCTTTAAAATCTACGAAGAGGTGGTGTGTGTCGATTCTCTTTTCACGGATCTTTTCCAAGATTTGTATGGTGAAAATCTGGTCAATGGTTGACATACCTGGTCTGTAGCTACACTGATAAGGTCCAATTGTTGACGGTAGACTTTAGTCTTTCACACAATACGCTTGATAGGACCTTATATGCTGTCTGAGTGCTGACTGTGGGATCGCCTTTTTTGTGGATTGGGCAGAGCGCACTTATCCGACCATCTTTCATCCGACCATATTTTGCAAAGAAGCTGATGCATGCACCTGATCAGTTCTTCACCGCCGTATTTAAATAGTGCTGTCGGTAATCCATCGGTCCCTACCGCTTTGTTGTTTATTAAGCGAACGATTGCTATTCGGACTTCTTCATAGTCGGGTAATGGAATAACTTTTCCAACGCCATCAAATGGAGTTTCGGGTTCACCTTCTCCGGGTGTTTAATTTGCACTGCCATTCAGCAGGCTGGAGAAGTGTTCCCTCCATAAATTCAGTATACTCTGGGCATACGTCGCTAGATCACCTTTCTGTGTCCTACAAGAGTTTGCTCCGGTCTTGAAACCTTCCGTAAGTCGCAAGAGTTTTCGAGTATTACCCTTGTCGGCCAGCTTCTCAAGCTCATCGTACTCCCGCATTTCACGAACGAACTGTGACTGCGCTAGTTAAATGGCTGTGTTTGCTGTTTGTGCTGATGAAGCTACATTGATTCTGTCCTGACTTTTTGTCCCAAAACTGCAGAAACTTATAGTTCCAAGCAGGTTTTCAGCGTCTGATTAAGTTTCATTTGAATCAGATGTTGCCGAGAGACGACAACAATTATGCCCCTTAAACCTACCTAAAATGCCTTCACAGGCGTTGTTTTTGAGAAGTCACAGTGAGTCAGTTTAAAGCAATCTCACTAAACTTCTCACTATAAACTGATTCTGAACTTTTGTTGCTCACAGAAGTTATGTTTCGGTGCAAATGAAGTCTTTATATGAGCTTAGTTGAGGTTTTAGTATAAACATATACATATATGTGAATGGATGTATATATGAGTATATATATAAATATATGATTTTATACCATCTTGTTGCTTTATATACGTACATACATACATAGATTTGCATCTGCCTGCTTTGTCGGTCTCTGGTCATGCTAATGTCAAATGTGTCACATTCTTCGTTGCGGCAAACATTAGCTGACTTTGAGCACACACATACATACAAACGTACATATGAATGTACAACAGCAGCTGTCTGTATGCTAGCCCGTTTGCCTGGCGGTTGTTTGGTAAATACTCGTACCAGACTGTAAATCCGGTAGCTTAACTGCTGCTGCTATTGTTATAAGTAGACAAACGAAAAGCATCTAACACAAACACATAGGGGTATACAAAAACAAATGCAAATATACATACAAATACATATATACATATGTACATTTATACAAATGGGTACGAATGATTTCAATGGGCAGTCGCATAAATACATACATACAGATGTAGTTATTCCGCCAATATATGGGCGACTGATTTCTAAAGAGAGTAGAACTTGACTTGTAACTAGTCTCAAACGGGTATTGTTGTAGGAAATGGGACTCTTCGATCCATACAGGCCCTGGATGAGCACTTAAAAACACGTAAAAATATAGTTTTTAAAAAAGTATTTATCAGTGTTTTTGCAAAAAAAAATTATACAGGGTTACCCATTTTACTGTTTCGAAAATAAAAGTAAATAAAATTCATTTAAAATTATTTTTCGCCAAGAAAATTCAATTTTGACTTTAAAGTTCGAACCTTGGCATTCAAATAACTCTCTCGCGAACTGTTGCAAACTTCGATACGTTCGTTGTAATTTTCGATCATTTTTTAGCACATATTGGCCGGTAACATAGCTCTAACTTAACGATTGATGGTTGCCAAGTGCTCAAAATTAAAGGTTTATCCGTAAAAACACCGACTTGCACGTAGCCCCACAAAGGAAAGTCAAACGATAGTAAATCCCACGATATCTGTGGGCAATTGACGTCGCCAAGACGAGAGATTACGTGGCCGGGGGATTTCTCTCGTAATATAGGCATATTTGCTAGTGTTGAGTGGCATGTGGCACTATGTTATGGAAGCCACATATTGTCCTAGTCGCGTTCTTTAACTGCATCCCAAAAGAAGTCAGATATCATGCGACCATAACACCCAGGATTGATAGTGATAGTCTCACCGTTGCCGTTTTCAAAGAAGTAAGGTCCAATCACATCTCCGGGCCAAAGAACGCATCAGATAGTAGGTATTTGTTTTGTGTTGTAAGGGACTTTCTTCAATTATTTGGGGATTTTTGGAACCCCTAATGCGCCAATTATGCTTTTTCATATCTTCCCGTTTGCGAAATGTCCCTCGTCGCTGAAAAAATCAGTTTGGAACCACTTGAAAAAGGTTGGATACACAAAAAAGCTCGATGTATGGGTTCCACATGAGTTAAGGAGATACCTCATATAAGGAAGGAGCAGTTAGTATTCAGAAATGATCTTCAAGCCAGGATTGTTGGCGAGGAAAGTTTTGTGTAGTATTTTGTAGAATTGACAAGTTCATCGCATTCGCGACTCGGCTCCCACGTCACTCTTGACAGTCATAATTTCGACGTCATAGATAATTTCGTCTATCTATCAATTCAATGTAATCCCTCTTGCCAACAGGTGCTACTTTGGACTGCGTAGGAAATTGAAGATTAAAGTCCACTCTCGACGAACGAAAACCAAACTCTACAAGTCGCTCATCATTCCAGTATTACCGGAAGCAGAAGCGTGAACGTAGTCAACATCTGATGAGTCGGCTCTAGGAGTCTTCGGGAGAAAAGTTTTGCGAACGATTTATGGTCCTTTACGCATTGGCAACGGCGAATATCGCAGACGATGGAACGATGAGCTGTACGAGCTATACGATGATATTGACATAGTTCAGCGAATGTAGTGACGGCGGTTAAGCTGGCTAGGTCATGTCGTCCGAATAGATGAGAGCACTCCAGCTTTGAAAGTATTCGATGCAGTATCCGCTGGTGGAAGCGGAAGACCTCCACTCCGTTGGAAGGATCAGGCGGAGAGGAACCTGGTTTCTCTTGGTATTTCCGACTTGCGTAATGATTGATGATTCGGCTATAATCGCGTATGCGGTGCCAACGCCAATAAAGAAGAAGAAGAAGAAGAAGAAGAAGAAGAAGAAGAAGAATAAGAAGAAGAAGAAGAATTGGCAAGGAATCATCCACAATAAGCTGCTCCCCTACGGTCAAACTCTTAATTCCGACCTGTACTGTCAGTAAGTGGACCCTCGGAGGGAAGCTATCGCCCAGAGCGCCCAGCTTTGGTCAACAGGAGGCGAATTGTGTTTCATCAGGACAACGGAAGATCACACACACTTCCACAGTGACTCGCAAGAATCTTCGATTACTTAGTTGGGAGGTTCTTATGTATTCACCTTATAGTCCAAACCCCGCACGAAGTGGTTACCACCAGTTTCTGTCTATGGCGTATGATTTGCTTAGTGAAGGATAGACCTCAGGCAAAAGCTATGAAAATCGATTGTCCCAATTTTTTGCCAATTGGGTCAAGGGTTTCTATGAGAATTATATATTTTTCCTCTCATAGAAATGGCTAAAATTTATCGAGAAAAAAGTGCATATTTAATGTAAATCCGACAATTTAATGCTAAAATAATGGATAACTTTTTACTAGACCAGTGTAATATATGAATTTATTTTCGTTTTGTTCATGTTTGTTATCTTTGAGTGGAACGCAATTTTAGTATTGTATAAGCTTGAAAAGCATAAAAAGCTCTACCACAATAAGGAGCTTTCTGAGGTACGGAAAACGACTAGTCCCGAAGCGCATTATTACGATTACTCTCACTGCATACCCGGTCGGGTGTAAATGGGTACAATTAGTCTCTTCATATGACATGTTCGAAAAATAAAGATTCGTTCATTCCATATGAGGAAATTCAAGATGATACTAATCGCATGTTCCTTTGCGACTAGTCCCAGACACAGCCACGGCTTTTTGTATTTTTTGGCAAGGTTTGTATTTATGTACAAAAGTCACTACAAAAGTCACAAGACTGCTATGTACAGTCAATTGTTGAAACCTTTTATAAGTATGTCTATACATACTAGTATATATACATATATATATATATATATTTATACATGTATATGTATTTGTATATTGGCTCTCTGTTTGATCGCAAATGCAAATCATTCATGTATATCGCCTTAAAATAGGCAATGAGGCAATGAAGTCACTAAGATAGGAAGTTAGACATTCATAGGTACATACACACAGGCATACAAACATACATATGTATACACTCGGTCGTGCATTTGGCTGGCAAGTGTTTTGTATTGAAAAACACCATTGACGACTGAAATAGCACAAAATCAACGCTTCGTCATTCACACAATTTACAAAAATGCATACATACATATATATATATACCTATATATGTTCATATGAATATTGAATAATATACTATAAATGTACATATGTATAAAAAAAATAAAGAAAAATGAATCAAAAAGAAAAAATAAATAAAAAATGTATGTGTTAGTAATTTGTTGGAGAAATGGAGCCATTTTTCTTGAATGAGTTTCAGACGCTTATTTTATTTTGAAATTTTTTTGTTCAACATTTTTTTTTTATTTAAACTGTGAATAAAGCTCAGTTTATTTATATTTTTCACTCTTGTTAAATTCCCTTTATGCTGAGTTATTGTGAGAAAATATTTCACAAATACTATAGCTTTGTAGGAAGCAGGGTCGGTCTTGAAGCAAGCTGCTCGCTATATAATTGTGTGCTAAATTTAAACCTACTCGCCTAGCGAGGTTGTGTCCTAACTAAGGGAGCTGCTGCATGGAAACCAGTTCCAATGATGTTAGTAACAACCACTGCACGTGCGTGATCAGATAAATCCCATCCTGAAGAAGAAGCTGGCCGGAAATTCTTCGAAAAGATATGGAGAAAACTCTCATAGATCTCAGAGAGGTGATCTATCAACTGATGCCCAGAGTATACCGAATTTATGGAGGGAACACTTCTCCAGCCTGCTAAAAGCGAGAGACCCGGAAATGGTGAACCCGAAACACCAATCAATGACGATGGAAAAAACTTTGAATTACCAGAATATAACGAGGTTTGAATAGCGATTGCCTGCTTAAAGAATAACAAAGCGGTAGGAACCGATGGGTTACCGACAGAGCTATTCAAATACGGCGGTGAAGAGCTGACAAAGCGCATGCATCAGCTTCTTTGCAATATATGGTCGGATGAAAGTATGCTCGACGACTGGAACCTAAGTGTGCTCTGCCCAATCCACAAAAGGCGTGATTCCATAGTCTGCGCTAATTATCGTGGAATAAGCCTCCTTAATATCATCTATAAGGTCCTATCAAGCGTACTGTGTGAAAGACACCGTCAGCAAACTGATTGGACCTTATCAGTGTGGCTTTAGACCTGATAAATCAACCATTGGCCAGATATTTATCATGCGCCAAATCATGGGAAAGACCGGGGAAAAGAGGATCGACACTCTACACCTCTTCGTCGATTTTAAAGCAGCCTTCTACAGCACGAAGGGGGAGATGTTTCTACGGCCCTACGGCTGGATTTGGAATCCTTGCAAAATTTATAAGGCTGAGAAACCTGACCTTAAGCAGCACTAAAAGCTCCGTCAGGATCTGGAAGGACCTCTCCGAGCCGTTCGATACAAAACGAGGTTTCAGATAGAGCGATTCGTGGACTCCTTTACTTTATTGCTGGAGGAAATAATACGAGCTGCAGAGCTAAATGGATAAGGTACAATCTTCTATAAAAGTGTACAGCTACTAGCGTACGCCGATGATATCGACATTATTGGCCTCAACAACCGCGTCGTGAGTTCTGATTTCTCCAGACTGGATAAGGAAGCGAAGCGAATGGGACTGGTAGTGTATGAGGGCAGGACGAAATATCTCATGTCGTCAAACAAACAGTCATCGCATTCGCATCTCGACTCCCGCGTCACTGCTGACAGTCATAACTTTGACGTCGTAGATAATTTCGTCTATCTTAGAACCTGTATTAACACCGACATCAATGTCTGGATGAAAATCCAACGCATAATCACACTTCCCAACAGGTGCTACTTTGGAGTAAGTAGGCAATTGAAAAGTAAAGTCCTCTCCCGACGAACGAAGACCAAACTCTACAAGTCACTCATCGTTCCCGTCCTACTATATGGCGCATAAGTGTGGACGATGTCAACATCAGTGTGTTGGCTACAGCAAATACCGCAGACGATGAAGCGGTGAGCTGTACGAACTATACGATGATATTGGCATAGTTCAGCGAATGAAGGGATAGCGGCTACGCTGTGTAGGTCATGTCGTTCGAATGGATGAAAGCACTCCAGCTTTGAAAATATTCGATACAGTATACAGTATAATCACATAAGCGGTGCCACTGTTAATAAAGAAGAAAAAGACTACAGGGAAATATAAATGAGATATTCGACTAATGGCTGCAATGCAGGTAACAAAGCTGAGCAGCCACTCAGATCTTCCTAGCCGGGCTGGTTATAGTATAATGTGCAAGGATCGCGAACGAGATTATGTTGGAGGCCTGGCATTACTCCTACATAACACCATGCGGTATCGACTCATCGATGGCGACATGAACTGCAGCGTTATTATCCTTAACTTAGCTATTCGGCGCATTATTGCTGATATACGGTCCCAATTGCTGCAAAACGTGGTTGAAAATTGAACCTCTCGACTGGAATTCATACGAGCCAGCCGTGGCGGCCACTTACTCAAAATCATTACCTTTTTTATTAAAAAGCTAAGTTTTTGGCAACAACATTTATTCGTCTTATTTCTTCTTGAGAACCTTTAGACATGTGACTCTTTAGAAGTCAGCGCCGATTTGATTATTCTATAAAGCCAACACAGCTGATTGCTCGCTATTGCACTAGGTTGCCAGTACAGGCTTATATAAAGAAATTCGAAGAGAACTAAGTAAATTCAATATTTTTGAAAATAAATGAAAACTGAAATTGTTATTAATTATATAATAAATTACAATCTAGTTGAAATGCATATTATAAAGGGTGGTTAAATTGTAAGGGCCGATGTTGAATGTGAACCACACCTAAACGCCAAGTTTTTTTCCGAATTTAATTTGACATTTCTCTATTTCAGACTTACTCAATTTGAACCATGGAGAGATACACAATCCAACAACGTGTTAAAGTTATCCAGACTTATTATGAAAATTTTCGAAGAAAATCAGCTTCAGTGATGAGGCACATTTTCACCTCAGTGGATTCGTCAATAAACAGAATTGCCGCATTTGGGCGAATGAGAATCCAAGAGTGATTGTCGAAAAACCAATGCACCCACAAAGAGTGACTTGGTGCGGTTTGGTGCGGTTTATGGGCTGGCGGCATCATCGGGCCGTATTTTTTCCAAAATGAGGCCGGTCAGGCAGTTACTGTGAATGGTGTTCGCTATGGTGAGATGATAACGAATTTTTTATGGCCACAATTGGAAGATATGGATGTGGACGATATGTGGTTTCAGCAGGACGGTGCCACTTGCCACACAGCTAACGAAACAATGGCTCTTTTGCGCAACAAATTCAATGGCCGTGTTATCTCACGTAATGGCGATGTCAATTGGCCCCCAAGATCATGTGATTTGACACCGTTGGACTTTTTTCTCTGGGGTTATTTGAAAGAAAAAGTATACGTCGATAAGCCAGCAACAATTCAAGAGCTAAAGGATGAGATAATTCGGCACATTAACGGCATAGAAACTCCATTATGCCTCAGCGTCATCGAAAATTTGGACCATCGTATGGAGGTGTGCCACCGAGGTCGCGGCGCTCATTTGGCCGATATTTTGTTACATACATAATTGAGTAATACCAATATATCATAATAAAATAAAATTTCAATAATTTCCTAAATAGTTTGTGTTTTATTCAAAATCAACATCGGCCCTTGAAAATTTAACCACCCTTTATATTTGATTGGCGTTTAGATTGAAGTTACAAATTATGAAATTTGTTGACGGAAATTTCAAATTTGTTTAAAAGTATACATACACACTGACAACCGGCAACATTTCTCCTTTACAAGCTGCAGCCATAACTTTGGACAACGTACCTCTCTTCCAGTCGGGTAGTACGGTTGACAGGTATGTAAAAGGGCTGGTTGGGCTACTACTACAAGTTATATGTAAATTCAAATGGGCTGTATTGGAATTGTATAATACCTTTCACTAATGAATCCGAATTTTATAATAATATACTCATGAATTGTTGTTATTTTTTTGCAGGTTGTGCCATAGGAAGACAACAGCCAACAAAATTTACATCAATATTTTTACATTTTAAAACTACATCTGATTAATTTGGTAAGTCAAGAATATGAATATTACCTCCTTTTTTATGTTGGTCGGATTTCGATATTTATCAAGGTCGGTATTTTATCGAAGATATGTTTTTCCCTACTTCAGTGGTGAAGTTATGTCTAAATCCTATGTTAAAAAGCCCAAATTTTCTACTTCCGATCCAATTAAATGGCAGACGCATCTAAGAAACAAACGTAACGCAAAATATACTGTTGACCACAAACCTACGACAATCTAGACTATCCTTAACTGGTCGCTACAGATTTGCTCATCAGCTGCTACGAGTATAAATTAGTCGACAATAATTATATATATAGAAAGTTAATCTCTATAAATAAGAATTAAAAATAAAATTCTTAGTATCACACTTTGGCCTTGAAGTACAGCCTCCGCCAAAAGTATTAGGCACTCCACTAATTACTGAATTTTTTGTTTTAACAAGTGAAGTAATGAAGTTTTATTAGTAAAACAGTGAAAATACAATGATATAGTGATAATAAGATTAATATTTAGTAGGTCCACCTTTCGATTTAATAAAGGCAGGAATTCTCTTAGGCATGCTGCGTACAAGCTTTGCACATTCCTCCGCACTAATAGGGTACCACTCGTTAATTAAGACATTCTTTAAGGCAGTTTTTGATGTTATACTGTGTTCCTTACTATTGAGTTTTAAAATAGCCCACATGTGCTCAATGGGATTAAGATCTGGAGACTGTGCAGGCCAATCTAACAAAACAATATTGTTATCTCTAAACCAACGCATCGTAGTCGCTGATTTGTGACAAGGAGCATTGTCTTGCTGAAATTGAACCCCGTCTAAATTAGTATCGCTGAAAATGCGCGTTAACGAAGGCAGGAGAACAGCTTCTAATACATTTATGTACTTTTGACTGTCCATGCCACTCTCGCAAACGAACATTTCGCCGACACCATCAGCAGACATGCAGCCCCAGATCATAATGCTGCCTCCTCCATGCTTAACAGTGGGTACCAGGCAATCTGGATGATATTCTTCCCCAACCCGTCGCCTCACGAACGTCTCACCAGGTGTTCCAAATATCTGTAGAAAAGAAAAAATAATGCTCTCATATTGTAAGATTTGTATTATGTCTTCAAAATTGCTCTAGGGTAAGAAGCTATGGCTGTTAATACTTTAAGATGATCTTAACTAAGCTTACCTCGAAGTTTGATTCATCAGACCACAGAAAATTCGATCAATCTTCTACCGTGAAATGTTGGTATCAGCGAGCCCATTCCAAACGATTTTTCCTATTCTTTTCTGAGAGCCACGGCTTCTTTCGGGCTTTAAATCCTATTAAACCTGCTTCCAGCTGTTCGAGCATTAACTGGTTTACTAAATTCATCCGAAAGGGCAGCTTCAAGGGCAGAAGAAGATTTTTTGCGATCTTTGAGAGACTCGCGTATAAGTATTCGGTCTTCTCGTTTACTGGTTAGACACTTTCTTCCACTTTTTGATTTATTATTGTGGGATTTCGTCTCCACAAATCGCCTGATAGCGCATTGAACCGCCCACCGAGAACATCCCACCAAATTGGCAATCTCAATCTGAGACTTACCTTCTTCACTTAGAACTTGAATTCTAACTCTATCATCGTAACTAAATAATTTCACTGTTTTTAGGCATTTCGGTAAATATGAACTGTTTTTATAAGATTGGTAACTTTCATAGCATGCAGATCATACATACCCAACGTATGGGGGTCATTTCATATTCAGTTCTTACTTCTGCCAGTATTACTCGGCTCTCCCGAAGCAGTTCGACTTCTTCGTCTGCTATGGGTGGTGATTACTTTCCGAGAACGCCGTTCACTGATACCGAGTTCAAGAAGGTGTTAATGGCCTCTCGATTATTGGCGTTTAAATCCTGTTGGTACGCTGTGCTGTGCAGCGGTTCTTGTATATGGTACTGAATGGAGTTCTCGTGGTTGAGTAATCCCTTCTAGATGTATCAAGATGGTGGCTCGGCTTCAAGTGAATGTCTGAGGGTTGCTTGCACAGCATAGTTTTATGCTCCTTAGTGCTTAGCATTGATGCATCGCTGTGTAAGTGACGCTCCGGTGACGGCACGCTTCAACTGGCGATGTTATGGCAAGCACCTTCACCTAGGTCTCACTAGTTCCCGGCGTCCAAATTGAAGCGGCGTAGCTTATGACCGGCTGCTGGCTAACGCTTTGAGAATTTTGTTGCGGCTCTGTACTTTTAGGGTAATTACAGATTCGAGGTGACGCAGGGCAGACTGTCGGAATTTTTACACCATCGACTTTCACGAGGAGCTCGTACCGATACTCCTTCGTCCAGCTGATAAAAAGGATAGTCTAGGACTTCGCAGGTTGTAGCTGTAATTGTATTGCAGTGAAGAGGGGGGAAAAGGTCAACATAATCGAAGACATAGTTTCGAAATATAGAAATATACAAAAGTGGGGAGAGGGCACCAACCTGCTGAATCGCTTGTTGAATCTTACTGAATTTGAATGTTTGATCTCAAAACTCTAGCGTTAACTCAGGTAGCCCATAGTCCACCTCATCAACGCCGGTAGTAATGAAGAGTTATCAATTCCCGAGGTTTGACGGTGGCAAAAGCTTTTGATAGATTCAGTGCAGCTAGGACGGTTCGCGAGCGGGGTCGGTTTCGATTGAAGCCATGGATTTTGTTGTATTCTGGGGAGAGGAAAGATACCGGCCGACGTGATTATCGATTGTTCGCTTGTTTCCACGGTCTTAAGTAACAGGATCACTCTATCATACTTCTATATGGCGGGTATTATTAGAGTGGACAGATACTGATTGAGGACTTTGGTCAGGAATTCTACTTTTGGTGGATTTAACATACGCATGTTTATTCCGTCGGGCAGACGGATTTGAAGGCTTTCGCCTGCCTGATCACCCTCTGAACACCTTCCCCGAAGAAATCAGCAAACGGCGGATCACTTATCACGTCATTTTGTCTTCCAGAGGAGCTTTGATTTTCATATTAGAAACACACTCATAGGGCTAGAGCTTTCCAAAGGAATCTAATTAAAACAACATTTTTTCCTATCCCCGTTAAAAAAGGGTCGTTGGGGTTTCATTACATTTGACAGGGTGCATTAGCGTTATGCTTAAAAACCTCAGTTTTTCCCCAAAAAGTATCAAAGAGAACAGTTGAGTATGTGATTAAGATAATTTATTCAACTGTTATAAATACTATAATTTTTACGACCTTAGATTATGCTTTTGTATAACAGTTCTTCGCATACTTTTCTATTTAAAAGTTGTGCTTTTGACTCAACTTGAAGGAGCTTTTATTATATGAAGCTTTTGGTAATGAACTTTTGTCACTTCAACGAAATTAGAGAGTAGGAAGATAAAATTATATATGTAGTTATGTAACACATAACCTCTTCAGAATGTTATAGCAAGTTCTTTTGACTTGAATTTCCCTTTAACTGTTAACACGATATTGGATATTTTCGCTATAAATATAGCAAACAACTAAATCCATAAACTTTAGTAATTATCAAATTACTCTAGACAACAACCTTAACTACAAGCCACACTGTAAGAGCTCGGAGCTTGGCTGGAAATCACTTCAGCAGTTATAAAGCGCCAAATATATATATATATATAAGTAAACTGTAAACAACTTTAACATATATTTATAACACATTAAAACTGGTATAAAATCTCTACAAGCAACGAGTGAATGGGTTTCTCACAGTTGATCCGAATAAGAGCTTTATTTTATTCAGCTCTAACTTACATGCAATACTCGTATGTACATATATTTACGAAAATTCACCTTACTCAACTACTTTATTATTTTGAAATTGACACCACAGTTTGTTCAGTCAGAGTGAACTTCCCCAGATGTGATTATCAATCTGTACATTATAGGTTATATCTTCCACTCAGCTAGACTTCAATGGAAGCTCTCTAGTAAGGTACCTTGTAAAAAAGATTTGGATAGAAAATATTGTGAGAAAGACCTTCATAAAACAGTTAGAAAAATATGTGCATTATCATGAGATTGAAATGTGAGTGTTTTTAAGTGAGCTAGGAGCTTTCAAAAAGCTCAAAGCTTTAAAAATTTGCGTTGAGCTTTGGATAAGAACTTAAGATTTTACGAACGACTTAAAAACATACTAATATTTTAGCATATTTATAAGAAACCAAAGAAAGGATGCTTACTTATTTACTTATTACTCTATAGCAAAAAACTCCACGCTTATCAATGTCCACAAATCATTCTCGGCGGAATGGAAAAACAGTCCGACTAAAACTTTCTACCATAAACACATGGAACATACTTGCTAGCGATGCTTCCAGCAGTATTGCCATCCAAATTGGCTACATTTTCCAACGCCAAATTGAGCTAGAAAGATGTCTCTGAGGTCCATAAAGCTACTTGGCTGTTCTAGGAGCAAATTAACAATGCAATCGGTAAATTGGTAAATTTTGCTGTTGTTGTTGTTGTTGTTGCTGTTGTAGCTGCTTACTTATCCCGCTTAGGGTAGGCTTTGTCAATCTAAGTCGCCGAGGTCATCTAAAGGGAGGTCCAGGAAACGTGCTGTTTCGACGGGATTGGACCAAAGGGAGAGGGGGGTTAGATGAGTTAGTTTAAGGGGGCATGTGAAGAGGTGGTTAGTGTCGAGCGGAGACTCTCCACATGCAAGGCACACGTTGGGTATGCTGGGGTCGAGTCTGGATAAATAGGAGTTTAACCTGCTACAATATCCAGATCTAAGTTGTGCAAGGGTCACGCCGGTCTCTCGTGCAGCTCGAGCTCGTTGTCTGCTATGGGTGGTGGTTTAACTCCGAGCACACCATTCACGGGAAGGGAGTCTTTGAAAGCTACAGACAAACAAAGTCTTCAGCTGAAATATAGTTATGTATTTTTCATAAGCACATTGAGCATCCTTCGAATCACCTTATGATTTAAATGATTTACATTTTCTAAGCATCCCAACTTTATCTAGGTAAGCTTAGGTTGTAGTGAATCCTGGAGATCAGCGCATTGAGGCCACCAAATGGGTAGTTTGTGACTGGTGAACTTAATAGCTACGCTGAACTATTTCACTCAAGTCTCCAAGGATATCCGGCCCTAGACATTTCAGCATAGGCAACCACATTGCGTTGGATTCCCAAATTAAATACCTTCCAAATTTCCTCCCGGACTTCTACCCTACAACTGCTGAATATATCGCTTGATGATACGCCTTGCCTCTCTGTTGTAAGGTACCCTATATTTTTTACATATTTCTTGTGTTTTCAGCAAGATAAGCTCTCGGAAACTTCCTTCATGCCATGTCGATCATATTAACCTGATCACTTTGCAATAAACGAGACTATTCCATCTTGAGCTAGCATCTGCGATAAATTACTCTCTTAGAATGAGTTTACAAGTGGAGAGCGGTACAATCAAACTTTATCAAGATGTGGAAAGTGGAAGCGTCCTCCATTCGAACTCGTCCCCTAACTCGTTGCCAAGTACGCTACCATATCCTGGCACCCACATTAGGTTGTCCAGTTGCGACCATCAACATATTTAGGGCAAAAGAGATCCAATATGATGCCACTTAAAACAGCCCCATTTCAATGCACTTGCACTCCCTTGTGAACTTTACTTTTAACTGACCTGCCTTTAATTTCTGTCACAAGGCTCTCTTCATAAATTGGAATCCAAACAAGGTTAAGTCTACATCAACGGTATCCTCTGAACAGAGCCGCTCGCATTCTGCCTAATCGTGCAATGTCCGCGAACCCAATTATTGTGAAATGCTCTTCCTTTTCAGCGAATATAAGCTATTCACCTGTCTCCGGTTCCATTTCGAGCAGAGTCTTAGGGTAAATAAAGCCTTATTCTCCTCTTAATCTAACCTATCTGTTAAAGTATTACTTGGGGAGCAGTTTGCATGCAGCTAGAGCCATATTTATGCTTAGTCGTGTATCTGGAAGTAAGTACGTCTGCCTTCAGTCTATGTTTCAGTGACCAACGGTTCCAAAGAATGGATAGTATATTCTCTTCAGACATCTCTTTAAGAGACCTGCGATAGAACCCAGTGCTATTATTTCCGCTTAACTGTCATTGAGGATGGAGAGGTCAATATCTGAGTATTCGTTTCTAATGTCTCTAACAGCTACACTGATGACTAATTTGAATCAGAGTTCCAATGAAAGGTTACGTGACTTTAAGCCATATATGTAAGCTTCAATGCTCCTAGCGAAAGTATCATATTTGCTCAACCATTATTTCTTGCCGGAGGAGTCAGCACCGTAAATGTGGAGCGGGTAGAACGGCAGCAACCTGTGCTGTGTGACAGAAAAGTATAACTCTCGAATATTCTGGAATTTTCCGTTGGTTGACAGCACTAAATTTCCATTCCCAAAGCGATGTCATATGATGTGCTGCCAATCTATAGGTAAAATGTCAATCGCTGCGACCTTTCTTGATTTTAAGCGCACCACTAATACATACATAGGTATCAGGGAAGCTCCACCTTATTTTAACCCCAATAAGGGTTAGGGCAGCGTTTATGGCGGTTAGACCACAACGATATCTTGCGAGGTACTACTTTCATTGTTCTTCTTCTTCATTGTTCTGAGCACGGCTTACGCTATTATAGCCTCATCGACAATATCGTGTCATTCCTTCCTTCTCTTCTTCCATTAGATCACATAAAGTTTATGGAAACTTTCTTCTGTATGCTACGGCTATGCGATCGGCCTAAGCAGTAACCAATTTACTAAGAGTATCAATTACTGTGACGCGACAGACGAAAAACTCTCATTTCATAAAAATATTGCATACTTACCGGCGCTTAAAGCAAAATTTTAATTATAAAGTTCCACCGAAGAAATATTTCCTTTTTATTTGAAATATGTATATATTTATTGAATATATTCATTACATTTTGTTACACTCATATGCCTTTTGCATGAGTGTTTGTATGTATGTATCTCTTATATAGGTAATTATTAAATTTTATTTTTTTTTTTACAAATTTATACTCACATTGGTTTGGTATACGTGGGTAGGTAAACTTAAAACTATAATATTATTATATAATATTACTTTACTTGGTATTGTTATATAACTATTTGCATATAAAGCCTTGCATATTTATAGGGGCATAGGCCGAAAGCAAAATTAAAATAATTTTCAAATTAAATTAAATACAAATTGGCGCAAAAAAATGTGGAAAAAAGGTCCGTACATATGGGTAAATTAGATATATATATATGTTTGTGTCGATAATGTAAAGTTTACAAATGTCTATAAAATTAATTCGAATGTATACCTATATACATTTGTTACTTCTTTAATTAAATTTTTTTCTATGCGCACATTTAAGCATGTACAATATATGCTTGTGTGGCATTAATGAACAAAAATCAAGCCTGATAGGTTTACAAAATTGACTAAATTCAATTAGTGTTTTATTTACATTTTTAATAATAATTTCGATTTTTGTTTTTAATAGCTTGGATTCTTGTATGTTTTAAATTAATTTTCAATTCAGTTGGTATATATATGCGCATATATTTATATGCAATTTGAGTTTTCCTATATCTATTTATATGATTTTTTTTAACCTAACTAAATGCATATATTCTTTGATCAAATAAGGTTTTAAAATTATTATTTTTTTTGCTAATATATTTCATGCTTGAAGCGCTAAAAGCTTTTTCGAGATTTTATATTCTCAGAAATTGATAAAATTGTAATTTTTTCATTGCATTTTCTTTTGCTTTTATTTTGAGGCATTTATACTTATAATGTTTAATTTTTATATTTTTCTTCAAATTTTTGTTTAATGCTAAATTTTTAAATAATACTTTCATTGCTGCAGTGTTGAATTTTTTAAAGGAATTTAATTTGATTCACGCTCGAATGTTTTACTTTGATTAATAATATTACTTTTTTTTATTAATTTCATTTTAATTTAGTTAATTTTTTTTATTTTGTTTTTATTTTTTATGTAATTCATTTTAATTTAATTATTTTTTGTTATTTTACATTGCTTTGTTCATATTACTAATTTTATTTTATTTTACTTAATTTATTTTTATTTTGTTTATATTGTTTTGTTTTAATTTTATTTATTTATCTTATTGTTTTCATTTATTTCCTTTTTCTTTTGTTTTAATTTATTTTACTTTATTTCAAAAAATTTTGTTAATTATTTTTTTATCTTATTTGATTTTGCTTTATTTCATTAGAATTCGTTTTCTTTTATCTTATTTTTTTATATATTTTATATAATTTATTTTTTTTATTTTTATTATATTCTGTGCTATTTTATTTCATTTAATTTTTTTTATTTTATTTAATGTTATTTTAATTAATTTTATTTGAAATAATCTTTCAGCTGTTTTATTTTATTATATATTATTTAATATTCTTTTATTTTTTTTTTATTTTGTTTCACTCATTTCATTTTATTTATTTTAATTTTTTTATATTTTATATACTTTAAGTTTTAGGACTTTATTTTATTTTATTATATTTATTTATTTTTATTTTTTTTTGTTTTATTTCATTATTATTGTATTGTATTTTATTTTAATTAAAATTATATTGTTTCATTTTATTTTGTTTTATGTCATCTAATATAATTTTATTTTTTTATTTTATTGTCTTTTATTTATTTTTTAATTTATCTTATATAATTTATATTATTTTTACATTTTATTTTTTTGTTTATTTTATTTTATGTTATTTAATTTTATTTATCTTTTATTTAATAATTATTATTTTATTTTATTTATTTATTTTTTTATTTTATATACCTTAATTTATTATTTTTATCTTATCATATTAAATGTTTTTGTTGTTTTTTTTTTATTTTATTTAGTTTATTTTAGTCAGTATATTTTATTTATTCTATTTAATTTTATTTTATATTATTTCATTTTATTTATCTTTTATTTAATAATTATTATTATATTTTATATATTTATTCTAAATTTTTTTTTGTTTTATTTTACTTTAATTTATTTTTTTATCTTATTCCATATTAAATATTTTTGTGGTATTTATTTATTTTAATTTAGTTTACTTTAGTTAGTATATTTTATTTATTCTATTTAATCTTATTTTATATTATTTTATATTATATTATTTTATTTATTTTTCAATTTTTTCTCAATTCAATTTTAAAACGTTCTATTTTAATTTGTGTTATTTTATTTCATAGTATTGATTTTATTTGTTTCATTTAAATTAATATTATTTATTTTTTTTAAATTATATTTTATATAGTTTTATTTAATTCAAGTTAATTTACTTTTAAATATTTAATTTAATTTAATTTTTCGTTATTTTATTTTATATAAATTATTAATTAATTTATTTGCTTAGGTTTTTAACTATTTTGTTTATTTTTTCTTTATTTTATTTTAATTTATAATATTTTATAATTGTTTTTGGGGCCATGATATTAATTTTTGTTTTTTACGTTTTACGTTTTTTTAATTTTATTTTATCTTCTATTTAATTTTTTCTCAATTTTATTTTAGGTTATTTTATTTTATTTCAATTAAATTCATATTATTTAATTTTTTTAGTTATGTTTTATATAATGTTACTTAATTTAAGTTAATTTATTTTTTAATATTTAATTTTATTTTATGTTATTTTATTTTTTTTCTTTGTTTTTAATCAGTTTTATTTTTTTATTTATTTTATAATTTTTCTTTATTTTATTTTAATTTAATTTATTTTAATTTTATTTTATCTGCTATTTAATTCCATTTAAGTTATTTTAAGTTATTTTATTTTATTTCATAGTATTTTGTTTTATTTCATTTAAATTAAGTTTATTTAAATTTTTTATTATATTTTATATAATTTTCTTTAATTATTTTTTTTTATTTTATTTTATTTTAAATTAATTTTTATTGTATTTTAGTTTCTTTTATTTTATTTAATTTTAGTTTAATTTAATTACATCTATTTTGTTTTATTTTACATTGGTTTATTTTATTTTCTTTTAAATTTTATTTTATTTTGTATTATATTTTATTATTATAATTTTATTTCATTTTTACTTTTTTTAATTTTAATTTAATTTATTTTTTGTTAATATATATTACTTTTGCTTCATTTAATTTTATTTTAGTTTTTATTATTTGATTGTGTCTTATTTTGTTTAATTAACTTTTTTTATTTTATTTTATTATCTTTTATTTTATTTAATTTTTTATATATTTTTTATTAATTTTTTTTCATAATTTTTATTTTTTTTTAATTATTTTTTTTATTTTATTTTATTTTAAATTAATTTTTATTGTATTTGGGTTTCTTTTATTTTATTTAATTTTAGTTTAATTTAATTTCATCTATTTTGTTTTATTTTACATTGGTTTATTTTATTTTCTTTTAAATTTTATTTTATTTTGTATTATATTTTATTATTATAATTTTATTTCATTTTTACTTTATTTAATTTTAATTTAATTTATTTTTTGTTAAAGTAATATATATACTTTTGTTTCATTTGATTTTATTTTAGTTTTTATTATTTGATTGTGTCTTATTTTGTTTAATTAACTTTTTTTATTTTATTTAATTGTTTTTATATTTTTTATTTTTTATTTTGTTTTAATATATTTATTTTTTATTGTATTGCTTTTAATCCATTTAAAAAAATAGTTGTAATTTTGCTTTTTAATTTAATGAACCTCCTTTTATTTATTTATTTGGCAATTTAGTATTATGAAAGCCATAACAGTTATATAATGTTCTCTGAAGCTAATTTGGATTACACTATACTGCGACGGATACTTTGCCTTTTATTGAAATATATTATAATATATAACTTTTCGGACAGTGCAGTTGTCAAAATTTTTAAATAATTTAGATTAATTTATTTAAAAAAATAAATTTGTTTCTAACTAAATTAATATCTTAGGTTGAGGTAGTTTGGAAAAAGATATATATTTGTAGGCATGATAGATGAATTTTACACCAGGGACAAGTCTCCAAAATATAAGTGAGGTGCCAAAACTATAAAAAATAACTATTCTTGAGTTAATTTTTTTTGTGTTGAGGAACATAATTTTTTTTAAGCACTACTAAAAGTATTAATTTTTATTTTTAAACATTTTGAGGAACTATCAATTTTGGTTTTCTTTCGAAAAATTAGATTTTAAAGTTTTTAATATTTTCTTTATTTTAATTAATTTAAAGCTTTTTGATTGTAGGTAACTTTTTGTTAAAAATAGTATTGATTTTGTTTTTCCTTTTTGTGGATTTGGCAACAACTGCACTGTCTGCTCCTAAATTAGTTATTAAAGCACATGTTTTAATTACTATGCCAACAACAAATAGCAACACAAGAAATTTATTGGTTTAATGAGTTGAGCAACTTTCAATTGTTTTCTTTTAGAATCTAGTTTGAGGGACTTTTGTTCGATTTTCTCACCTTACATATACCATATATGCAGCCGTATATGTATGTAGAAGCTAGGTTACCTATTTTTCTTCCATTAAGCATCTTAGTTATTGTTGCATAATTCTGATATGTTGGCATATACACAAATTGAATGATTTCTGCTTATTTATTGTTTTTGTATTAACTTCAAAATGTTTGTCTTTTTGCATGCTAAACTTAACTTACTTGAGCTTTAGTTACATTTTCGATTTTTGTTTTGCATTTTAATGCTCTCAAAAAATTAATTATGCATAATGTCATTTAAAAAGAAAAAATACTAAACACAATTTCTTGGTTTTAGACTTTTTTTTAAATTGGCACAATTATATTGTATGTTATTTTTACAAAAATAAAATTAATTAATTTAAAATAAAATAAAATAAAATAAATTAAAACAAAATAAATAAATAAATAATATATTATAAAAAAATAAAATAAAATAAAGCAATAAAAAAAATAAAATAAAATAAAATAAAATAAAATAAAACAAAATAAAATAAAGTATAGTAAAATAAAATAAAATAAAATAAAATTAAAAATCAAATAAAATAAAATAAAATAAAATAAAACAAAATAAAATAAAATAAAATAAAATAAAATAAAATAAAATCAAATAAAATCAAATAAAATCAAATAAAATTAAATAAAATCAAATAAAATCAAATAAAATAAAATAAATAAAAATAAAATAAAATAAAATAAAATAAAATAAAATAAAATAAAATAAAATAAAATAAAATAAAATAAAATAAAATAAAATAAAATAATATAAAATGAAATAAAATAAAATAAAATAAAATAAAATAAAATAAAATAAAATAAAATAAAATAAAATAAAATAAAACAAAATAAAATAAAAAAAATAAAATAAAATAACATAAAATAAAATAAAATAAAATAAAATAAAATAAAATAAAATAAAATAAAATAAAATAAAATAAAATAAAATAAAATAAACTAAAATAAAATAAAATAAAATAAAATAAAATAAAATAAATTAAAATAAATAAAATAAAATAAAATGAAATAAAATTATATAAAATTAAATTAAATTAAAGTGAGGAATAATATCTCGAACTCTCTTAATTACGTGGTAAATATTTTAAACAAGAAGAGAGAGTCGGCGGTAATGTATTCTCACGAATCTCTCGTAATGAACTCTCATTCAGACTAACAGATCATTGCAATATCTTCAGGTGGATATCTTTGCTATCATGGAGGCAGCAATAAAAGCACTGAGCTCGTTCGCGTTTAACTCCAAAATCGTACTGGACTTTTGTCAATACCTACTGGGGATGGCTAAACTAACAAGGTATCATCCCACTACTCTACTCTACAAAGAACGTGTTTGTATTCCTTCTACCAGTATAAATTGTTGGTCAAGTAATTTACCAATGAACCGGCCACGTTAAGGTGAAATGAAACTACAGCTTGCGGTAAACCTGGCCGAAAAGTGAGCAAAAAACCACTAGAAATGTGCAACTTAAAAAGAAAGGTCATGTCCAAAATAAAAGAAGTTCTGATAGGTTACTGTTTGATCGGACGGCTTACAGATATACCTTGAGCTCCTTATATGAGATGCTCCAGGAGCTGCAAGGATGATGATGAGGAGGGAATTGGTAGACATCATCCATGTGTAAGGGATATTGCAAGGTTTCGAAAAGTTGATACCATACTGCTGTATGATCTATCTAAGATAGCATAGATTTCTAAGTTATGGGTCTAATGAAGTTCATCAGAAAAAATCTAAAAATCAAAATCTACGATACTCAATTCTAATGATCAATATTTTGTGGGATGCGATTCATGATTCATTGCTAGCTATCCCAACCTAATTTGCTATTCAGTTACGTTGCTCAATCCAGGCATCCTTTGATCAAGCCACACTGTGGTCAGGTGGCCTGTTGTGATACCTATGGGGGGTCTATGGAAGACATTCCTCTCACCTTTCTGTAGTTATAGTAGCGATTCGCCAACCGCGCTTAGGAAGAGGATAGATCAGTCTAAGTCATGGAGATCATCTAGGTCCAGGAAACGAGCTGTTTCAACGAGTTCGGACAAGGGAGAGAGGGGGGTTAGATGAGTTAGTTTCAGAGGACATGCAAAGATGTGTGGTTAGTGTCGTGTGGGAACTCGTTGGTCGAGTCTAGATAAGTATGAGTTTAGCCTGCTATAAAATCCAGACCTGAGTTGTGCCAGTATTACGCGAGACTTTCGAGGCAGCACGAGTTCTTCGTCTACTATAGGTAGTGGTTTAACTACCAGAACGCCATTCACAGGGAGAGAGTTTAAGAAGATGTTGACGAACTCATGATCATTGGGGCTTAGTGCTTGTCTGTATGCCGTCCTGTTCAGCGGTTGTTGTAAATGATGCTGAATACAGCCCTTTAAGTCGAGTACTCCCTTTCTGATATGCCCGGGTGGAAGTTCAGTTTCTAATAAATCTCTGTTGGGATGAAATATCGGACGATGGGACTCCCCTTTGTTGGCTGGTTGCCCCATTTTAAGTAGCAGGACAACCCACCCTACTCATTTTCCAAATTTCAGATATCTTTAGGGTGGTGAGAAAATCTGTTCCCGCTGGTCGTAGATGTTTTGGCATCAGCATGCTTTGGAGGCTTTCGCCTTCCTGATGACCCCCTGAACGTCTTCACTTGAGAACTCAAGCATGGCGCTGGTGTTCAGCAGACGGCCGGTCTTTTGTCGCCGGTTCTACTTACCGGATTTGATTCACATTTTACCCGGCCAAGAGCTGACCCCCTGACATATGATTATTGACACTTGCTGACGCTATATATGCAAGGTAGTTAAAACAGAAATGATCAAGGAAACGATGTCAGGCTGCACTTTGGTGCGGGACGGTGGCAGAGGTACTGCTCCACAATCTCTTCCTGGTCTATGCCTCCACAGCTGCGATAGAAGTTATTGGAGAAGTAGTACGTCGTCTACCACGAGTCTCTGCTGATATTTTTTTTCAGTATTTAGGTATAGTAGCTCTTTACTTTCTTGCTAGCCGATGAGTCGAAGAGCAAAAAATAATATTTTATAAAGAGAATAAAATTTTGGAAGCATATAATATTTTTCAATAAAATAATAAGTTCACTATAACACATAAAATAATAACATAAAATACTTAAATCTATACGAAAGAATATAAAATTTCAAAAACTTCTATTGTGCCTTATTTAGGTATGATTTCTCATAATATTCACATAATATTCTATATTAAAATATATTTTACCTTCACGGGTATTATTTGTTCTCACTTGTGCCATTAAAAAATAAAAATACACAACCTTCCTGTATGCCTTAACACTCTCTAAATACTACTCAATTATCCACGTACTCGAGACGTGCTGTTGGCAAACCCTCTTCATCCTGCTCGAATACGACAATTTTCCGCTTCTTTCTTTTCACTTTGTATTCCTCGTGATGCACGGGACTCACCGTCGGATCGATGGTGTTCAGACTACTTAACACTGCTGCTGCTTTCTGTAATATCGTTGCACTGTTTCTAGAATTACTATTAATTTCACGATCGTTGTCTCGTTTCGATTTGACGTTCGCTAACGTTCTTATGCGCTCATCATCGCTGGCATTGAGAGCTTCACGTTTTTTATTTACACCTTTACTATTATTATCATTATTATTGTTCATTTTATTTGCTAAAGCTTTAGCACTAACCTCTGCCCTTAACAACTCACCTGTACTTTGGGTATGTTCTTTTCGTTGTTGTTGTTGTTGTTGTGGTTGTGATTGATATTGTTCTTGTGATTCAGATTCATTTGGCAATGCGGGCAGATCACAACGATGTTTCAAATGTTTATAAACCAATTCAACACGCTCCACCAAACGATTGACATATTTCGTTGCGGTGCGATCGACGACCGACGGCGCTTTGATGCAATCATTGCCACCGAATTCACAGACCTATGAGAAGAAACGATGTTGCGTGGTAGAGGGGGAAGAATAATAAAATAAAGTTCTTCTGTAGTGCACAGTGGCATGTAGTGAGGAAACATTTTAAGAGATCACGGTTTGAAAAAATAAAATGAAGTTAAGAAAAATAATTGTCTCTACATGAATTGCTCGGATTTGAAAAAGAAAGCTTTATACAATAAATAAAGGATATTTTAAAGTCCTACACTTCCACTTACACGATAATGCTGCAATATACCATCTGTTGGTGGCACATTTAATGAACCTTTCGCCGGTGAAAATTCCCAAACAAAATGATTACCAGCTTCGATAACCGATTCGGGTTTGCAAATGTATTTGGAGCGTTGCTTCTGTGGATGGAGTTTTAAGCGCCTGAAAGTACGAATGAAGAGAAGAAGAGAGGAGAAGTTAGAATAAGTTTGAAGCAAAGAAATATTAGGCTAAAAGGTTAGATCAGAATTTCAATTGGGTATACGGTGATCGTTTTCTGGACAGCAGCCGACACAAAGAAGATTGGAAACCAACTAAAAAAATAGTTGAAAATCTACAACATAAGACGAAATATCTGCATTCACATTCGCTTCGTGTCTCCTGCCACTCTGTTGACGGTCATAACTTCGATGTCGTAGACAACTTCGTCTATCTAGGAATCAGCTTCAATACCAACAACAATGTTCACTGTGGAATCTAACGCAGAATAACTCTTAGACTCAGTAGGCTAAAATCTTAAATCGAAAGACCTGATTTTTGGACCTTTACATACTAGTAGCTCCAAAGAAAGCCGTAGAAGATTTAACACTGTACGAAATAGTTCAATGAATTAAGTAAAAGTGCCTAAAGAATGGATGAGAGCACTCCATCTTTGAAAGTTTTCACTGCAGTACGCGCCGCTGGAAAGACGTGATAAAGAAGGAAATGACTATACTCGTGGCCTTAAACTACGAGGAAAAGAAATACTTTAAGAAGAAGAAGAATATTCTGCCATACTTTAACGGTATTGCACTCAAACTGAAAAGTTTCCTTCTTCTCTTCTACATTAACCTTCTTCGTTAAGGCCATTGAATATAAAAAATATCCCTGCCGGATCCAAAAAATTAATTAAGCTTGGTTCAATTTGCAATCTTTTAGAGAGAAGAATGGAAGTGTAGCATCTAGTGAAGCCTTCATGGCGACTATATGGTAGGTGGCGGCAAGACCAATGACCGAATGTGGAAAGCTCTTAGCAATAAGAGTGCTTTAAAAATATTTTGTACCTTGCAAACTTTTAAGTCTTCTTCCGATCTAACTATAGAAGACTAGCTTTTGGACTGAGACTCAAAGCCTATGGTATTAGGATTTTATAAATTGGGATGTAGAAAACAGCGCCATTACTATCGAGAATAGTCAAAGCGGGAGCCGTCAAAAACCTGAGTGGTCAAAGTCCGAGTCGAGTGTCACTGTCTCTCTCTCTCTTTCTCTATCTTTCTCTCCCCCTTTCTCTCTCTCTATCTCTCTTTCTCTCTCTCTATCTCTCTTTCTCTCTCTCTCTCTCTTTATCTATCTTTCTCTCTTTATCTTTCTTTCTCTCTCTTTATCTCTCTCTCTTTCTCTCTCTCTCTCTCTCTCTATCTCTCTCTCTTTATCAAAAATCGGTTCTGCGGTTACAAAGCCAACTCTTCTTCTATACAGCCGAGTTAACAACATTCCCCATTCATTTCTTCTTTCCGCTGCTTAGCATCAATTGGAGATACCAAGTAGAGCCAGGTCCTTCTCTACCTGGTCTTTCCAAAGGAGTGGAGGTCTTCCTCTTCGTCTGCTTTCATCGGCGGGTACTGCAACGAATGTTTTTAAAACTGAGGTACTTTTAGCCATTCGGACCACATGACCCAGTCAGCGGAGCCGCTGTGTTTTGATTCGCTGAACTATGTCAATGTCGCCATATATCTCATACAGCTCATCGTTCCATCGGCTGCGGTATTCGCTCTTACTACCATAAATTTTATGCAAAACTTTTCTCTCGAAAACTTCTAACGTCGACTCATCAGATGTTGTAGTGGGATAATGTGGTTAGCCCAGCTTCTGGGTATGCAGTCACAGTCTCGGTGCTATACTCAATACTTACCATTGCATCCACGTTGCGTACCCTAGAAACGTGAGCAACTTTTGTACAATATGGGGTAACCAACCCGTCTTGGGTTACTGCGAAAAGAGAGAGGAAGCTTCAGTGGAGCCACTACGATATATTCGGTTTCAGGGTTCGCTGAAGTCTAATTGCATCGTCTGTTCATTTGAGGTACGGCTGCGAGCGGATGTCTGTCTTGAAGGAAGGGACTCGCTTTATAAATGTGCCAACTATATATACGTGTAGGTAGATAATGCGCCTGCCCAGCCCAGTGAGTTTGTGAGTTCCTTTTATAACATGTTGAAAAAGTGGTAAGAACGATTTATCATCTTCCAATGCATCTGTGTTGACAGAGTTAGTCACCTATATCCAGCCTTGACACCTTCTTTAGTGACTTATTTAAGAGATCAGACCTCAAGGTAACCAACCCTAAGAAGATTTATAAGAGAACCGAAGTGGATTTCTTTGGATCAATATCTTGGTACCACAATGGGGCTATCTACTCTGGCCTAAGTAACGTGATGTCTAACCTAACCTAACGTTTGAAGACCTTTGAGCTCAAAATCTCCGATTTTGCTAATTTTCGGCTACAAGATATATTTAAACATATGCAGAATACCTCGCTTCATTTGCAATGAGGCATAAGATCCCCGCTATCAACCTACCGGCACTGCATGGTATTCAACTTAGCCTCGGGACGTAGGCTAAACTTCTAGGAGTCGTCTTAGACAAGAAACTAAACTGGAAATATACTAGGTAAAGTAAAAATTTCGTTCGGTTTTTATCTAAGAGATGGCGTTATTTTCCATAGTACTAGTGTTACGTGTCGCATCATGTCATACTATACGGCGCTGAAAACGTGTTTATTCGCGCTAAAAGTTTGTCTTTGACAGTTTTTCGATTGATTGACTCAGTACGTTGTGAGCGCTCGTCAAAGATGGACACCAGCAAAGAGAAAATTCGCTAAATTTTACAATTTTTCTTCGATCAAGGCGAAAAAGCAGCCAAAGCGGCTGAAAAAATTAATTTAGTTTATGGGCCCGTTACTGTAAACGAACGTGTAGCACAAAAGAGGTTTGCTAGGTTCCGCTCCGGTAATTTCGATGTCAAAGATGCATCACGCGTCGGAAGGTCTGTCGTCAAAATTTGCAATAAAATCATGGAAATAGTGGAAACAGACCGGAACGTGAGCACTTATTCAATATCTTGTGATGCCTTATTAGCTTTGGTAAACTCTCAAGAAACAGAATAGTGTAGAATGTATGGTTTTCTAGTTTTCACTGGTATTAGATGCGGAGAACCTCTGAGGGATTTAGCTGAGCTCGAAACCACTAAATACATATTAACAGCGAAGTTCACCACCTTCGGCTCTTTACTTACTAATTCTAGAAGCTCATACCTACTTGCCTACGCAGTCTTCCTATCTCCCACTCGTTTCTTACAGCCCATACCCTTTTTTGCAATTAACATTTTTATTGAACACTTAAAGCGTTGTTTTATCACCTCGTACTCGTGCAACCCCCGCGAACTCTTGACTAAATTAACATGTTCAATACGCATTATTGCCTTAAGTACTCACCTGCGTGTCTTTCGTTGTGTCACCAATGAAGCACGTAGCGCGGGATTCGTATGAGCGTATGGCTCTTGATGGCCCATCCGCGTGGTGCCATGGTATGAGTGCGTTTGTGTCACCAAGGGATCATCGGGGAATTGTAGATAGAAGAAAGCATTTTGAAAGGAGTAAGCGCCAAGGCTGCGATAACGGAAGCGATGATTAAGCGAGCTAAACAACAGCGGGAAGGTAAATTTCGACAAGAGAAGACAAGAGTAGACATGATGAGATATAATAAGATAAGAATAAGATATGTACAAGATGAAAACAAAACAACAAATAAACAACAGATAAGTAAGTGAACGTTTGAGTTGAGGTTAAGCAAGCAGGTGGCAGGCAGTCGAAAGCAATTAGTGCGGATATAACGTACGTCTTTCGCTGTTTGTCTGCCGGTGCGTTAAGACAGCTTACAGCAGCTTCGGCAACTGTAGCACCAAAGTGTTGCACGCTCATAAAAGAGAAGGCGGCAGAAACAACCAATACAAATAGACAAAATACTACTGTTGCTACCTCGGCTCACTGACTGACAACAGCTGCCTTGCGCCGAGCAGCTTCCGTCTGCCTACTTTGCCTTACCTTTACTACAATACTAGTCTTGTTTCTTTTTTTCCCATATGCTACTACTTACTTAATTAATTCGTTGAGCGTATCGTTGTGCCGCGGCACAATGAATTCATCCAAATCCACCATCGCCAAGTATCGGTAGCGATGCATCGTACGATAGAGGCAATCATTGAGCGCTGCAAAAAGCCCTTCGGTGCGTATTTCCTTTTGTGAGCGCATACGCAAATTCCATGGCAGAATATTAATTGTGGGCTTAGCATAGTTTGTACTCTTGTAACGTTTCGTTGGTGGCAAGGTCGGTTGTAAAAGTGGTGGTCGAGGTGGTAACTGCGGTTGTGCTGGTGGTGGTGGTGGTGGCGGTGGTTGTAGTGCACCGGTTACCTCTGCTGTCGCTGTTGTTTGTTTTGTTTGTGCTGGTGCTGCAGCGGCTGCGACTGGGGCAGCGACTGGTGTTTGTGCTGCCACGCCTGTTTGATTACCAACATTATTATTGGGATTCGTGCTTTTGTGGGAAAAATTCTTTCCATCGTTGTTTTTATTATAATTGTTGTTGTTATTGTTGTTGTTGATATTATTATTGAGATTATAGTAACCGCTAAGCACAGCTGCGTAGGTTTATAATTAAAGAAATGCGGTGAGTAGAAAATTAGTCACGAAATGTAAAGGTTTGAATGAAAATAAGTTGTAAAATTGTATTTGAATAAAGAAGAAGCGCCGCCCCCAGCTGAAGTTTTTAAAGTCTTCATTAATTCTCGTAACTGTAAAATCGGATGAAGGCGGCTATTCACCGATTTCGATGACTTCCGTTGTTAATGTTTCTTTAAAGATAGGAATGTACCTTAACTTTTGAGGGATTTTTGATACAAAACCTCACATCTAAACGTAAACTTCATGATAAGTACTCCGATTTCGCGGATTTTCAGCGTCAAGATATATTTGAACTTTTGCAGAATACCTCATATCATTTGCAATGAGAAATAAGATCCCGACTATCAACCTACCGGCACTGCATGATATTCAACTTAGCCTAGGGGCATAGGCTAAACTAAAACTAAACCTGTAAAAAGTTCGTTCAGTTTTTATCTAAGAGATGGCGTTATTGTCCTTAGTCCTAGTGTTACGTGTCGCATCATGTCATACTATACGGCGCTCAAAACATGTTTATTCGCGCTAGAAGTTTGTCTTTGACAGTTTTACGATCGATTGACTCAGTATGATGTGAGCGCCCGTCAAAGATGGACACCAGCAAAGAGAAAATTCGCTATATTTTACAATTTCTCTTCGATCAAGGCGAAAGAGCAGCCAAAGCGGCTGAAAAAATTAATTTAGTTTATGGGCCCGATACTGTAAACGAACGTGTAGCACAAAAGTGGTTTGCTAGGTTCCGTTCCGATAATTTCGATGTCAAAGATGCACCACGCGTCGGGAGGCCTGTCGTCGGAAATTGCGAAAAAATCATGGAAATCGTGGGAAAAGACCGTCACGTGAGCACTTAGTTAATTGCTGAGGAACTAAAGATAAGCCAGAAAACCGTTTGGAATCATTTGCATAACCTTTTATTCAAAAAGAAGCTCCATGTTAGGGTGCCACACGAACTAACGCAAAAAAAATATGATGAACCGAATTTCCATCTGCGAATCGCTGCTGAATCGCAACAAAATTGACCCATTTCTGAAGCGTTTGGTGACTGGCGATGAAAAGTGGATCACTTACGACAACGTCAAGCGAAATCGGTCGTGGTCGAAACGCGGTGAGCCGGCGGAAACTGTGGCCAAGCCAGGATTGACGGCCAGGAAGGTTTTGCCAGGCCACACACGTCTTTGGTGACGCGCCCGAAGCTCCAGGGGCTCGGATGGGAGGTCCTAATGCACCCACCTTATAGTCCGGACCTGGCACCAAGTGATTACCATCTTTTCCTGTGCATGGCGAACACGCTTCCGAGTTTTTTGCCAATAGGGACGCAGCATTCCACGAGAGGGGTATAATGAAGTTGGCATCTCATTGGTAACAAGTTTACGAACAAAACGGCGCATATTTACTTAAATCGGACAAATGTACACAAAGTTATCATATTTTGAAAAATCAATAAAAACCGAACGAACTTTTTACCTTGACCTAATATATTTAAAATCATGTCAATAGGCTTGGTGGCATATCAGACGGCAGCAATAACTATTCTTCCCAGGGAAGAATGGAAGGATAGTTACCACTTCCCGGGTAACAACCTGAAAAGATATAGATTAAAGCTTGAGGAGAGAGTCCGTAGAGGTGTCTTCTCAAAGACACCCTCCTATGGAACTCTCTTTCGCTACCTGACAACTGCAGTGTTTTTCAGGTTAAGATACCTACTGGACTGATGCCGATCTCTAGAGAAGACTGTCTTTCAAGTGGGTCCCTGATCACAAGAACATCAAGGAAAATGCGGATGAACTTGCTATACAAAGTACGACTAAGTAAATTCTTCTCGATAAAGAACGGATTCTTATAACCTTTGCCATTTGCAAACTTTCTTCTCAAGGAATTTATATACATATGAAAAAGCTGATTGGAGGTGAAAGGAGACTATAATTTACCGTAAGTCCAGATGCACGTGGCCAAATGGGACAAGAAGAATCATTAGATATGTACTCCTTAAAAAGAGGGGCATATTCGAAGTAATAGGAATTCTGACTGATGCCACTGTCTGATATGACGACATGTGGAGACTCTAAGGGCTGATAGGATGATGAGGAAGATAAACCGATTGTCCATCTCTCATACGACAGCCCTTTTGGAAACTTACTGCTGAATGATCTATTGAAAATAGCCGACCTCAATATCTCACCGGCTATACCCAATTCGTAGCCTTGCATACCTTGGAAACATTAGCGACCCTTGTGGATCCTTGAATAAAGACTTTTGTGGAGCAACTCCGTTATATCTGATTTAAGATTCGCTGAAGTCTAATTGCAGCGTTTGTGTACAAATGGTGTGGCTGCGAGTCGGCGTCATCTAGTGAGTTGTGTGACGGGTCAGGTCACTTAGAAATCAGCTCCACTAAAAAAGAGACAACAACCTCGGATGTAAACTTTCAGTTTCGATGAAGACCACGCAAGACATACTAAATACTAAGAATTGAGGGCTTTCATCTGAAATGTCCGGGCGAGATAAGAAGGGAAACGAGTAGGTCCTTAATGTACTGCAGTGGTAATTTTATTGGAGTGAAAAATTTGATGTCAGATTCGTCGTGTAAGAGGGACTCATTTCTCTATCCTTGGCTTTCTCCCCGGTGGCCAAAGTTCTTCAAAAAAAGAATTCCTTATTTGCGCCCACACCCCGGCGGAAAAGTAGGACGATGGAACCATGAGCCCTGCTCCCGCTATGATGTTAAAGTTGTACTTATTGACTTTAAAGCCAGTGTCAGGTATCTTCGGCACAACAGTCGGAAAACTTAGTGACGAAAAAAGCTACTTGGCTATCTCCGGATCGAAAAATCCGCAACCAGATCGATCATATGGTGACATATCTCCAATGTTTTAGACGTGCGGACGCAGAGTATACTCAATTTATATACAAAATTCTTATCCAACCTGCTGTATTTTGCTGAAAATAAAATACCCGGAGATGGTGAACCCGATTCTCCAATCGATGACGGTCGAACAGATGTTCCATTACCCGATTATAACGAAGTTCCAACTGCAATTGCAACTGCCGGAAGAACAACATAGCGACTGATGCCGATGACATGCCGACCGAGCTCCTCAAATATGGCGCCGAAGAGGCCTTAAGATACATGCAGCAGTTGCAGAATATGCTCGGACGAAAGCATACCCGACGATGGGAACCTAACTGTGCTCTGCCCAAACACAAGAAGGTGGACCGTACAGTCTGCTTCCTTAATATCCCACATAAAGTCTCATCGAACGTATCGAGATCTGGTAAATTAAACATTGACCAGATATTCACCCTACACAAAGGAAAAAAAGTCGACTCCCAGCATCGGAGCTGCTATCTTTGCTAATGCTAAGTAACACCAAGTGCTCCGGCATGGATCTGAAGCTTTTAGTTGGCGCGAAAGAGCAAAAAGATTATGGGGTCAACTATAGCTGCGCGAGCGGGGACTGTGGCGCTTTTCGTTCTGAGCTTTGCCTACAATTTGGAATAGGCGGTCTTATATTTTTACAATTGAAGAGACCTAAAGACCACAGATTGTCTCGGAACGGTTGATAGATTTTCGGTATTAAGTTATTATCGGAAATAAACTCAAGGGTAACTCAAGAAAAACCCGTAAACATCCACGACTCTCCTCGCGGCGAGAAGCTCGCTTTGCTACCTACTCGGCTATTGCGGCCGCTGTATTAACTTACACTTTATAAAAATATATAATTATATATACGTATATACATCATATCAAAATAAACTCACCATCCACTTTAGCGGCATCCTGTCCCATTAGGCTAACACCTCTGCCCAACACCTCCGCCAAATCCACATCCCAAGCCGTCGAAGTGTTCGGTATGTCACCATCAATGTAGTGTTGCAGCACGCAAGTGGCGTGTGGTCCCAAGGTGTGATTATAGAATGTGAAATGAGCAACACCCATGAGAGCGTAAAACTCCAGAAATTCCATTAGATACAATGGCTGATCGTAATTGAAATGGAAGGGCTTCACACAGATGGCGATTTTATCCGGTATCTGTTCATCGGTGGGCAAACCGTATGGCAAATACTCCGCGCCCGCTGGTGACATGGTTGCTGGTCTTTGGTAGTGTGGTTGTTGTTTATGCTGACGCTGTTGTTGTTGCTGCTGCATTGTTGTTGCATTAGCGTGTGCAGCATTGCTGCTATTAGCCGCCGCCGCCGCCACAGCTGCCGGTGGCGTACGAAGATGCGCAAAGTCGGGATCCCAATCGGTGTTGCGTAATTGTAGAAGATTACCCGGTGGGGTACGTAGACGTGCGACAATGCTTACATAATGCGGCACTTCCAGTTCGGCGGGTCGCACAGGACAAAGTACAAAGACAGCGCTATATTTGAGATTCCAATTTTCGCGTATAACCTGAGGGCGCGCACAAAAATAAAGAGAAGGTATGAACAGTAAAGAGGCGGAACATTTGCAGTTTTGTAAAATTAAATAGTTGTTTAAACTAACAAACTAACGAGCGGCGAAACCAAAACTAACCTTAACTCGCGCCATTACAGTCGCCGATGTGTATGATGGCGTTTGCTGGTGCTGTTCTGGATGTTTGTGTTGTTCCGCCGACTGCTGCGGATACCAAAAGCGACACCACACCCGCTCCGGTGTACGTGTCTTGGTCGCGCCTATGACGCGCACCAATTTCGCGCCATCACGTCGATCATAATAGGCCGAGAAGACGAAAAACTTGAAACGTGTACCGTTGACAACTTGCCAAGCGCCATCATTTGGCTGCATGCCAATCGGAAAGTGTGGCAGTGTCTCCTCCACTTTGCTAGGTAATATCTTACCCCACGGTATTATAGGTGTACCCATACCGCCGCCAGGACGGACGATGCCACCGCCACCGCCCGCACCAGCGCCATCTGCATTGCCAGTTGCGCCTCCTCCGCGTTGTACTTGCGCTGATTCAATGCCGCCGGAATTGAGTAGAACACCCGCCACGCGCCCATTGCCATCGCTCTCAGCATCTGTGCAATGAATGAAATGAATGAATAAAGGGCAAACCAAGTCAAACGGACATTAGAGAGGCGTATGGAAAGGGTATGGTCGGTATATTTAATTGAATTGACTGTTGGCTGCATTTTATCAGCAGACATGCATCGGACCAAAGTCGGCTGGAACTGGAGGCAATTAGAAATGTGACCGAAATGTGCAATTTCCGTTTTGACAAAGAATGGATTTCTAATATTCATGTGTCTTCACATACATGTGCACATATAATTTATATAATCGAACATATACGCCGTTGTCTAACACTCACACAGGACATTGGGGGGAGCAACTACTCGAAATATTGAGTGTTCATTTACTCCTATCTGACCCCACCTCACTTATTCCACCAACCTTTTCATCTCAAAAATTGATTATAGTTCCATTTTCAATTATTTACTCACCTTGAATTTTTAATTTATTATCACGAAATTGTACAAATCCTAATTTACTATCACTCAATAGATTTTCATCCAGCAAATCGTAGTCATCCTGCGAAGGAGAAAATAAAGCAATCATAAGAATTTGGTAATATTTATATTTTGTTGTTGTTGTTTTTAGTTTGTTTATGGAACATAAGAAGTTTTTAGTCGTTCAAAAAGTAGATGAGCAGCCATTATAATAAGTATTGTTTCCGAGACTTGGCTACCCCTGACCGTCGTTGGGAAACTTCAAAAGCCCAGAGAGTATTTATGGTATACTCTATGGTGTGTTATTATACATTTTACTCTTGAGATGGGAAAACTTGGTCCACTACTATCAATAAATTATAAATAATATAATTGAGGTTTGTCATTGCTGAAGTGATTTTCGGCCGAGCTCCTCCTCAAATTTGTTGAGTGAGTCTCTAAAGCCTTGGCCAAAAGTATTAGGCACCCCACTAAAATACAAGTATTCTCAAATGTGGCTATCAAAGCTACCACTTCTTTTTGTAAATGTCTTACATGGGTGTTTAACTGTTGATTAAACGAATAAATTGTGTAATATTAAAAGTCATAGCATCCTGGGTGAGTCTCCGTAAACCTAAAAATTGTCATTTTTAAAAAATTCATAAAATATTTTCGCATTTAAAATTTGAAAGTGAAAGTGTAAATTACATTTAGTGAAAAGTTACCAATCTTATAAAAACAGTCTCTCAAGGATCGCAAAAAATCTTTTTCTGCTCGAACAGCTAGAAGAAGACTTTTCTGGAAGCAGGTTTAAAAGGATGTAAAGCCCGAAAGAAGTCGTGACTTTCAGAAAAGAATAGGAAAAATCGTTTGGAATGGACTCACCGATACCAACATTTCACGGAAGAAGATTGGTCGAATGTTCTGTGGTCTGCTGAATCAAACTTCGAGGTAAGCTTAGTTAAGATCGTCTTAAAGTATTAACAGCCATAGCTACTTACTCCAGAGCAATTTTGAAGACATAATACAAATCTTATGAAAACATTATTTTTTCTTTTCTACAGATATTTGGAGCACCTGGTGTGACGTTCGTGAGGCGACGGATTGGGGAAGAATATCATCCAGACTGCGTGGTACCCACTGCTAAGCATGGAGGAGGCATCGTTATGATCTGGGGCTGCATGCCTGCTGATGGTGTCGGCGAAGTGTTCGTCTGCGAGGGTCGCATGGACAGTCAAAAGTACATAAATGTATTAGAAGTTGTTCTTTTGCCTTCGTTAACGCGCATTTTCGGCGATACTGATTTAGACGGGGTTCAATTTCAGCAAAACAATGCTCCTTGTCACAAATCAGCGACTACGATGCGTTGGTTTAGAGTTAACAACATTGTTTCGTTAGATTGGCCTGCACAGTCTCCAGATCTTAATCCCATTGAGCACATGTGGGCTATTTTAAAACGCAAGATTAAGAAACACAGTATAACATCAAAACTGCGTTAAAGAATTCCTTAATTAATGAGGGGCACGCTATAAGTGCGGACGAATGTGCAAAGCTTGTACGCAGCATGCCTAAGATAATTGCTGCCGTTATTAAATCGAAGGGGGGACCTACTAAATATTAATGTTATTATCACTAATTTATTGTATTTTCACTGTTTTACTAATAAAACTTCATTACTTCACTTGTTAAAAAAAAAATTCAGTAATTAGTGAGGTGCCTAATACTTTTGGCCAAGACTGTATGTTTTTCCAGCAAACCTACAGTTTATTCTGAACTGCCTCTGAAAGACTGATGGATTTTTATAAGGAGGCTTTATTTCATGTCAGACATACACTCAGAGGGCTTAACATTCCTTGCCGAAGGTCGACCTCAATTAGAAAAATTACTTTAATTTTATATCTATTTTCAATTTATTTTCTATCATTTTTGTCCGAATCCACCGTATGGTAGTAATTCTATGACTTTAAGTCTTATACCTTCGACCTCAGAAATTACTGTGTAACGACTCCGAAGCCAGTGTGATTGGAGATTGCACAATAACAACAACAGTCACATTAGTACATCGGTAAAACCTATCACATCGCGTAAACACATCACCGCTACATCATATCACTAAATAAAAGAAAAAACTTCTGAACTCAGAAAATCTCGAATGTTCAGAAGAAGCAAAAATCAGTGAAATGGAAATGGAAATGCACGATGACTCTCACGACAGCCGGTATTACTCAACGATTACCCTTTGCGGCGACCTAAGCCCGTTTAGGTCAAAAGTTAATATTAATCTAAGTGCACCAATGGAGTAACACCTCGCTGCTGGGCTGCTCCATATGCTTCTTATCAGGACTTGTGTCGAAATCAACTTTGGTCCAAAGGAATATTTCTGCTGCGTGTGCCATAAAAGACTCCTCCATTCCTCCACTTCGGTTAGATGTAACCGAGGCAATGGTTGGAGTCATGTTAAGGTCTGCTCAGGCCTTAGGAACCATAGGGAGTGGTCCGCAAGTTACGTGTTTACATGCTTCCAGCCTCCACGGCAGTGTCTTCATCACTTTTACCCAGTTTAGGTAACCAACAGACCTCTACGGTCTCACCGAGCTCCCCGCAGCATGACTCCCACCAAATCCCACCCTTACCCACAACCTCCTCTTCCTCCTCCCGTGTGTAGGCTACCCAGCAGCTCCTAGTCCCCCGCACAGTCTGTTCTGTGTGTCAAATCATAGTACGTCGGAACATGACCTCAGTCAGATGCAATTCTTGCTCCGGCTGGTGTCATTTTTGGACGTGCTCTGGCCTGCATACCACCCGTGAGTGGAATGATGCGTACGTTGCCCCGTGCTGTAGGAGGCTGCACCCGCTTGTCTATACAACAATACCGCCAACCAACACCAACGTGCGGAACCAACTTCAGCGGGCAACACAGCAGCAACACACTCTATCCATGCATCATTCCCTCATCCCCCGCATCACGAACGTTCCTCGGAGACAGATACGACTCGAAGTTGACCGACTGATCGGATCTTCTGAGCTGGACCGGCTACAACGTTATTAGCAAGGACGGCGAGCGAGACCATTGTGGGGTCTAGAGCTCATCTTACACAACACCGTGCAGTATCGTCTTTTCGATAGCGATATCGATAACAGGGATATTACCCTAGAATGTCAGAGCATAGCTATTCGGTCAGGCGATGCCACGTGAGATATATTTGATTTATACATTCCTCCTGTTACAAGTTGCCCAGTTGGATATAACTCTGATATATTGTAGTTGCGCTACTCTGAGGTGAAACCCGTTTGGTTTTGGGCGATTTTAACGCGCATCACAATCTTTGACGTTCTAGCATGTCAAACGACCGTAAAGGAATAGAGCTCTATTGACAGACCTCCCGACTTTGTTTCCGCGGACCACCGGACATTTGTTAACTTTTAAAAAGCTAACTGGCCCGGCTTCGTAGAATTTACCGAGAACGCCGTCAGTGCTCTCCTCACTCCATCAGACGTCACTGCCGGTAAACGTTCATTCCGCAGGATTGTCGCGACCACTGCCGCCCGCTTCATCCTGGCAGGCCGAATCTGCACTAATTTTCAGACGGAAGCGGCGGTTTTAGCATCAAGGTGCGACACCATTCGTAACGCTGATCCCAGAGATTTCAACCAGGAGATTCGGCGAGTAGTCAACAATCGCTAGCGGAACGCCATTGATCAGTAGTCAGTCAACACCTTCAAAGACTCCCCTCCCGCGAATGGCCTACTCGGAGTAAAAGCAGACGAAGAACTTGACCTGACTCGACACTGGCCTGGATATTGTAGTAGATTAAGCTCCTAGTTATCTATACTCCACCCACTATACCCAACGATATCTTGCATGTGGATAGCCTCCGCACGACACTAACCACCTCTTTACATGGCCCCTAAAACCGAAACACAGACCACGCTGGGAGATAAAGAAGTGGTCACACCTATGGATTAAGAGCTTAAGAAATTAACCGCGATAAGGCATGCTTGTCGTAAATACCGCTACTACCAAAACAACATGCTTGTCGTAGAAGGTGACTAAAATCAGATGGTTTCCGGGAGAGCCGAGCCTTTATAACGCAACGACCAAGGCCAATTCTGCACCAGCCAAATAATTCACCATAGACATAAGAATTCATAAGCACTCCCAACCAAGCTCTCGGGCTTCTGGGGAGTCACTATCAATGTCTGTGATCTGTCCTGATGAAACCCAATTCCCCTTCTGTTGGCTAAAGCAGGGAGCTTCTGGGTGATTACTTCCTTCAGATGATTAACTCGTTCGTGCAATACCGCATTAAAAGTTTGGCCGTAGGGAGTAGCCAATAGTAGATTATTCCTTGTCAATCCCATCAAACACTCAAAAAACCTTCCTATACATCAATCCTGGCTTGGAAACCGTTTGTGTCGGCTCCACATTTTGCTCTTCGGCCACGACCATTTTCGTTCGACGTTGCCGTAAGTGATCTACGCTCCTACATCAGTCACCAGCTGCTTCAGAATTCGATTTTGTTACGATTCAGCAGCGATTCGATACGATACGATACGATACGTTTTCGCCTTTATCGAAGAAAAGTAGTAGATTACAACGTATTTTCTCCTTCCTATGGTGTCCGTATTTGACATGCGTTCAAACACTACTGAGTTAAGTGATCAATACTTCTTCCATTACCTCTTTTAGTACAAAGTATCATCTTTCCAACGCCATCTAACGTAAGCCAGTCGCACTTATAGAACGAGAGATACAGATCACTGGAGTAAAGGTAGTATTTGCAATACTCCTTTTTTCATCATGGAAAGAGTTACGTCTGAAGAACGTTTACAAATCGTTCAACTTTATTACGAAAACTCAAGTTCTGTAAAAAATATGCTTCGCGCGCTTCAGTCAACTTACGGTCAATATAATTGGTCTACTGAACATACTATTCGCAACACCATCACCCATCTTGAGACCCAGCATTCATTGTTGGATAATATTAGACCGAATAGACCAGGTTTAGTACGCAACCAAGAAAATATTGCGGTCGCACCTGAGAGTGTACACGAAAACCGTGGAGAGTCGATTCGGCGCCGTTCGTAGCAACTCGGACTGACGTGTGGAACGACTCGGCGCATTTTACGTCGAGATCTTATATTGAAAGCGTGCAAAATACAGCTTTAGCAAGAACTGAATCCGATCGACCATCCCAAGCGACATCGCCACGCTTTATGAGCTCTTGTAAAGTTTCAAGAAGATCCGACGTTTTCGAGACAAATTTTGTTCAGCGATGATGCCCATCTATGGCTCAATGGGTATGTAAACAAGCAAAATTAACCCTTTTGGGACGAAGAGCTACCTAAAGAGGTTTAAGAGCTGCCATTTTATTCAGAAAAAATAACGGTTTTGCGTGGTCTATATTTCTTCAAAAATGATCCCGGTGAGAACGTAACCGCTTTTGGTGGTGTCTTTGTGGACAATTCTCCTTCAATTAAGGCTTTGGAGCAGTTATACCAGTAGAAATTCTCGAGCGAACGTGCCATCGAAAAGTTGACTAAACGGATGAACCGTCTGAGACTTAGCCGCCGCCAATTTTTGAAAGAGATAATCTTCAAAAAATAAATGCTAAAGAATATTCTTTTGAATGATAATAAATATTCCCCTTTAAATTTGAATTTGCGCTGTTTTTTTCTTTAGAAAATTAGGGAAACTCGAAAGGGATCACCCTTTATAATGTTTAATTTTCTAGCTGTGCACACTCTTCCTTCCCTTTAGAGTGTTTGTTGTCATAAAATAGAAAATCTTTAATATTGAAGTTATTAAATTTGGTCGAATAAATTTCAGATATTTGCTTTTCATTCTAAAAAAAAGGTTTTGCTTTCACTTTTGTTTAATTTTAGGCCGATGAATAATATTATTTAAAAAATTTCTAAATCTGAAAAAAATTCTATTCTTTCATTTGTCAGAAACCGATTGCCAATTACATTAAATTACGTTCCAACATGATTTTCTAAGAGCATATTAAATCCTGCTGGTTCAAATGAAGCCCAAAATACGCTCAAGCGTCAGAAGAACGCAAAAAATATTCTGCATTAATTACAAATTTTCCCAAAATCATCAAAATTTCACATTATCTCGAGTTAAATATCTAACATACGTATACGAGTGCTCATACGTGTACATACATATATACGAGCGCATAAGCAGCAGCAGACATTTTTGCGATACACTGAAAGCATTAATTCTGTATAATTCTCTATAAACCTCACAAAGAGCAAAAATTAAAATTAAAAATAAAAAAAGAGAAAACAAAAATCATAATTGAGTGAGTAAGGGGTTAAAAAGGGAAATCAGCTTTTGGAAAATACATTTACTTGGCTCAACATTTTGCCATTTTTATTAATAAATGCAAATCCATTTTTCGCAACAACAAAAACCGATAAAGCAGTACAGCGTAGCAAAGCATAGGGAAAAAGTTGAAATTAAAGCAAAACAAAACACGGAAAATAAATGAAATTAATGCAACAAAAAAAAAAAACTTTTACCAAAACTGTGGCAATGTACGTGTATGTATATGTACTCATATATCTGTATGTGCCTACATAGCTAGACAAATTTCACAGCTACACTCCTACATACATATACTCGTATCTATGCACATTTATGCGCGGGTCAGACAACAATTCATTGTGTTCAGGTGACTTGAGTGCATAGGTCTGAACTAACAGGGGAAGGTATCATAAAAGCACAAACGCACACACACTCGCACACGCACACAAAAAACAATAGAAAAAAAAGGCGGACAGTAAAAACACAAGAAATAACAACTAAAACGCATTGCGAAAGTCTGCAACTGTTGTTGAATTATGATTTTGCATAATTTTCAACTTCGTTGTGGCGCGCACAGTGTTCGAGTGCCTTGGAAATTCGAGAAGAAATCGAAAATTCACTATTGTTAAAAAAAAATTCGTAAAAATCTTTTGAGTGGCTAAAAGTTAAAAAAATATTTTAAAGAAGTTTTGTGTTGCCACCTATTTGAAAAAACTAAAAATAATTTTTTTTTAATTTTAAAAAAAAAAATTAAAAAATTGTTGAAGTTGCCACCTATTTGATATTTTGAACTAAAATATTTTTTTTAATTTAATGAAAATTTTTTGAGCCGCGACAATTTTAAGCAAACTTGAAAAGATTTTGAGGTTGCCACCTGTTTGATGCTTTGAACTGAAATATTTTTTAATTTAGCGAAAATTTGTTTGAGCCGCCATAGTTTTAAACATATTAAAAATGATGGATGTTGCAACTTGTTTGAAATTTTGAGCTAAAAATAATTTTTGAGAGTCAAAATTGGACAATAATAAGGTTACACAGTTGTCGAAAATAATGCAAACAAAAAAAAAAAAGAAAAAATTAGCTGTTAGTAACTTTTCGTACAACGTTGCCACCTCGTGTCTCAAGAGTTTAAATATTAAAAATTATAGACACAAAAACACAACAATAAGGCTAAGAAAATAAATCAAGAAATTAAAACGGCTTAAAAAAATCTAACAGTTTACTATAGATTTACCAAGGTTGCCACCTATTTGAAAAAAAAATTATTGACACAAATATAAAATGATTGTGAGCCCTGAAAGGAAAGAAGATTTCAAAGGACGAACGTTTTCGATATTTTTTGCCAGGGTTGTCAACTTAAAAAAAATAAATCATTGAATTTTATATAAGAAGAAAGTATTAGAATAAGTTTACCACATTAGGAAGGTTTTGAAAAATTCGCAATTTAAAACTAAATTTTTTGAGAGTTGCCAGCTGTTTGAAGTTTTCATACTGTTAAAATAAAATTGATTAAATGTTAAAAAGCAAAAAGAAAAAAAAAAGTGAAACTTCTCCTTTATTGAGCTTAAATTTTTAATTCAAAATTAATGTAAAAAGTTATATTTTTTTTTGATAGAGGCCCACAACTAAAAGTGCTGCCAATTGCCTAAATTCTGTATGCAATCAAATTTCTCTCACACAATATGCTCCATTGGTCTGTATATGCGATATTTAGAAGGCTAATCCCTAATACCATGGTAATTGGCCCATCGTCATACTTTCATGCTACCATATTTTTTTGATGCAGGCATCTTGAAACTTTCTGTAAGTAGCCTCATCTTTCCATAGAGCTTTCGTGCATCACCCTTGCCGGTTAGCTTCTGAAACTCTGCATACCCACTCATTTCGGCTTATTTCTTTTTTGTCCGCACATGTGCTTTGCTATCCCCTTTCATTCCAGGTATCTATACCACACCGCACGTGTAGTGGTTTCTTCTTTTCTCACCATATGGCAACCACCATCGTAGCAACTGTTTTTGCTACCTTTACAGGGGACAGCCAAGTAACTGGATATTTCGAGCCCTGGCGACGCCGATCAGCATCAACCCATTTGACGATATTTCTTTGTGGAGGCTGAATTTTCCGACAGTTGTACCAAAGATACCTTCTTTGACCACCCTCCAAGCGCTCCTAAACGGTATCTTTGGCCAAATCGTTCTTCTCTTCCGTCGGGGCGTGGACGCAAATCAGTGGTATGTTAAAAAATTTCGCTTTAAAACGGATTGTGGGGAGACATTCATCTACTGGGGTGAATGCCAGTACTCGACCACGGAGTCTCTCTCACACCATTATTCCGACACAAAATTTACACTCCTTTATATGGCCTACTGGCTTTCGTCCTTGTCCCGTCCATCGCACTTTTTTCCCGGCGATGATGTCAGCATTTTTTCTTAAGAAAAAATCAACCAGCTGGAGCGGCACCTTCCCAATTAAGGGACCGGATATTCCTAGGTGTATGCCTTCAAATCGTGATCCTTAATTCGTTTGCGGAGGTTGTCATAAGAAAGGGGGTATCTTATCCGAGGCATTATAAATGTTAGGATTGACGCAGGGTACTTTTCACATTTGAATTACAAGTTGTGGTTTTCGACTCTTTATTTCCCACAGCTACGGCCAAGTTAGCGCAAGTTCTGGTAGAGTCGGAGCCTAATCTGTTTTATTTTCTCTAATCTCGGTGAGACTTCCCCGACCACCTGAAAAAGTCGGTTGAAGCTAACTTTGGAGTTGAGTGCGACAATAGGAAGTGCAGGAAATTTGTACTATGCAAGAAAAAGATAACGATTAAACTTACTTATAAATTTGATACCTGACTAAAAGAATATAAAAAAAATTCACAGAAAATATTAATTTTATCATTTTTTGTTTGACCGGAGCATATGCCATAGCTACACTGTGCGGCACTTCTCACTTGTGGTCGTTGTTTTTCACATTTGAATTACAAAACTAAGAACAACAAAAAATAAACCTGAAACTCACTACACTGCAACTCTTTCAGGCTTAACTTTTTACTGTTGCTACAACAAATTTTAATATTTTTAAATCACATCGCTCGTCCTTTAAGCCACACACCCTGTCCCCGCGCCAGAATATATGCAAAAGGCAGCAGCATGTTGCTATTGCCTTTGCCTTTGCCAGTTTGTATTTCTAATATTGGCTCTCTTTGTTCTCTCCCTACCAGCTTTTCTTTACAGTTATTTTTCAGCATATAGTTTTTTCTTCCTTTTTTACCTTTTTTCTCTTTTCCATTGGTGTAAAACTTACCTTCACATTATCATAATCCGGCATTGAATCACCGGAACGTGAACCAAAGTTGTTTCCATGCCGCAACGCCATCATTCCAGTGTGCGAACGTTCGTCGATCATGAACAGCTTTTGGATAGCGCAAGGCATAAAGAGCATAGGGTAAGCGTAAGCGTTTTCATAAAGTTTTATGTTAAAGAAAGAGAAGAGAAAAAAGTAACCGCATTATTTTACAATTAAAATTAAAATGGAATATTATTTTTGAGTTAGTACTTTCTAGACACATACATACGTACATACATACGTACATTAAGTACAGCATCGTGATGGCTCTTCACAGTATAATTAAATAAAAATATTCAAAAATATAGTTAAGAAAAAAAAAATAAACTAAACTTGACTTGAACGAAAAACTCGTTCGATTTACTTGAAATTTGGTATATACGAGAGGATTAACAAAAGTTCAGTCAGTTGGTGACTTTCAATTTGTTTTTGTTAAATCTAAAAATACCAAATCCTTTGCTATTACTTTATTAGTCTTCCTTTCAAATTTTAGAATAATCGGCTAAAATGAAAACGAGAAAACGCAAGATAGCCGAGGATAGGTCAGATGAAATTCCACCACCAAAGCAAACAGGAACTCACCATGTGATTCTCTTCGGATTTCGGCGAAATTTACAACCAATACAAATATTCAGTGAATGCCGAATTGCATATGGAACGATTACATCGTCTTTAGAGACAATTCCTAAGAGGTTCCGAAGTTTCCAGGCCAGACTTTTTTCCCTAGAGGACGAGTCCCGAGAAAGTCGGCCGAAATCTTACACTGATGAAGTCACTGTAGCTCTGGTGCCGTCTAAAACTGACAAAGATCCACGATTGACACAAGCATGCTAATGAATTGGGCTTGAATGCCACGGCTGTATCACGAATATTAAATAATCATCTGGGATACACGAAGAAATCTGCTCGATGGGCAGCACGAATTTTAAATGAGGACGAAAAGAGGCTGCAATGCATTTTGCTCAATTTTTCCTAAACAAATTTAGTAAAGTCGTTACTGGTGAATAGCAGTCCATGGTATGGAACCCAACAGGAGCAAACCTACCCGTAAAATCTAAACAATAAAACTCAGCAGCAAGAGTAACGATGTCAGTTTACTTCACCCGATCTAAAATCGTAGCTCCTATTCCATTAGAAAAGGGTCATATGGTAACTGCAAAATAGTACACCGAAGAGTGTTTACCAAAAGTTTTTAAAAATTTGTGGGAAAACAGGAAGAAAGAGGATTTGCGGTGCTACTTTTTATATCATGACAACGCGCAATCCCACACTGCTGAAATAACGAGTAACTTTATTGCGATCTCTGGGATCTGTTGCCCGGATATAGCATCTAGTTTTCTGGTTATTTCCAAAAATTAATAAAAATTTAGAAGCAAAGGTCTTTAATAACAACGAGGAGATAATTAATGCTGAGCTTGATAAGCTTACAAAGCAAGGATTAGATAAAAAAGGACAAAGATTTTGAATAAATATAAAAGGAATATTTTATTCTGGTCAACTTTCGGAACTTTTGTTAATCAACTCGTAGGTGGCTTTTTGTGAAAAAATCGTTTCAATGATGCTTTTTGCTTAAAATTTTTTCTACGGGAAGTGAATCGTTTCTGTTTATGGTTTCATGGTTCGTTTTAGTTAAATTTTTGTATGAAATTCCTAAGTGGAATTCTTTTGTGTTCTGGAAATGGACCAAAGACCTAGAACCGAGTTCGATTTGCTCGATATATAAATAAAATTTTCTTCACCGGAAAGGGATCAGCGACAGATTGACAAAAATTAATATGATTTGGATATAAGCATAGACTGTGAGTGAGTGTGTTCGCTTCGCTTTTTGATCATTTTTGACTGCAGGTTCAACTTGAATGTGGACATTTGACTTATTTCGAGGAATTCATATATGGGGATTTTTACACAAAAACACTGACTGTCATTCCTCGCTCAACAACAGCGGACGAGATCAAGACTTGCCTAAAATACTTACCGTTGTAATGGCAAAAAGTCAATTGGCCGGACTTCAGGACTGATTTGATGACCCGATAATATCAGCAATTAAGTCAAAAGTAAAATCGACGAGCGGAGTATTTCCAATATCCAAATCAATTATAGGGATCATGGCTGGCTGAGTGAACAACCTACACGTATCCTCGCTGCAACAAACTAGGATGTCCACGATCTCAATCACACTATTCAGTCCAATATTGGAAGCGAATGCGTCTGTATAAGTATAAATCAATCGTTGAATGCTAGCTGTGAGCTGTGAATAAAAAGAATGGCTACGCTGGCTATGTCATAACCACCACTCCTTCAGAAAGAACAGCTGGAGAGAAACCAGGCTTCTGTTGGTATTTCCAACTAGTGCCAAATAGTGGAACAAAAGTTACTGACGTGGTCCCCCAATTCTATTGCTTGTCTTTCGCTACAAATTCGTTCAGTTCCTGAACTATCAGGTAATAACTAACTACTCGCCATTATGTCGCACTTCCGATACTCTGTAGCTCAACAACAATATAGAAACTGTCAAAATTTCAATCTGCGATCGCCCTTGTCCTAGTATGTAGTCAGCGTTTGTCAAGATAACAAGAGTTGCGCTTGTTATGGTGTTCTGGAGAAGAGAACGGGTAGCCAGAAGTTGCCTAATGATATTAACTAAATTTCCATTCTTGCGAGTTCAGCAACTTTCCAGTTACCGAGATTCCACAGAAACACAGCAGCCAATCAAATTAGCCTGTTAAAAAAAAACGACGCTATCGAGAGGGAGATCAGGTAGTCCTTAATTGGTTCAGAGCTTCCCTGATTGCTCCCAATTTCTAATGAAAAATTCTACCTGAACCCAAAGCCGATTGCGTGTTCTCGACAGCAGACCTCTACCTAGTTTCCTCCCGTCACTTAATTTCCACGGTAACGAAGCACTTCATTAGGAGGCTATTAGAGGTGCAGTGATAGGTGGAGATCCTTGCAGAATTATTGCATGTTCAGCCCTCGAACTTCATCATTGGTACAGCTTCCCTAAGTCTTACCGCAGTTTTCACCGTTGCTTTTTACTGCAATATAAGACGACTAACGCTATTTCAGCATAATTCCTTCTCCTGGAATGGTTGATGTTTAGCAAATTTTTGGGACGAATCTGTTGTCAACTTCTATCATACTTGAAATGGTTTTGGTTGAATTAGAAAGAAACCTTTTTTGTTCTTTTCGATCGATGATCAAAACCGATTATAATACACATATTTTCACCTCGCCTTCTGTTATTGATAATGTTGTTGAAGGTCAATCTTCGCAATAAAATAGTCTTGTACAGAATTTATTACGGTAAGGGCTGATCCATCACTGTTAACTAGCTCGTCGGCCTCAGAAGATAATCCCCCCTGCTCTATCGATTCCGATACCATATCTTCGTCACACGCAAAAAAGACATAAATTCGTACTAAGTAGACAATTAATAAGTAAAGGCACCTCTCCACAAATCTCAGAAGAAGCAAATGAGTCTCCACCTACAATATGAAAATGGGACGATGAGATAGTACTTTCGACCTTTCGAGAGAAAAGCGGTGCCTACTTCAATACCCTTTCATTGAAATCAAAACCCATCCAAGGAGGGACTCCAAGGGCATCCAAGTAGTGAGCAGCTTTGAATCTTATTGTACATAAAACAGAGCTATTCAGTTTGCAGTGTCAAAAATAAACGTAAATAAATTGAATTTAATACAATTTTTTTCATAAAATTCCTTTTTTATTATTGAATAATGCTAGAACCTCGGCATTATATGTGAAACCCTACATCATGCGAATGAGCGCCTCGCGTTTTTTTGAGAAAACTTTGATCCATTTGAGATAATTTTCGACCACTTCTTGGCACATATTGGGTGATATCTCCACTATAACTTGACGAATGTTGGTTTTAAAGTGTTCACAAGCTAAAGATTTATCCGCATAAATACGGTTTTTTAACAAAAAAAAAAAGTGCAACCATGTCAAAACGCACGATTTCGGTCCTCTTCAACTATTTAACCCACTAAATACGACAACTTTGCATATTTTCGTATCTCCCGAGTGAGAAACATGTATTGGGAACGGTCAGCTGACTTCAGTTCTTATGAAAGCTGGACTTCATATGGATGTAGGTGTATAGTCAAAGGCAAAATACGCCAATAACGTCCCATAGGAAAGTCCCAGCTCTTGAGAGGGTCGAAAAAAGAAATATTTGGACCTTCGGCTACATTTTCACTTACAGAGCTATCAACCTACAATGTTTAAGATTACGCTAAATGGCTGATAAAACGCATCTTTTTTTATGATAAAAATTAACTTGGAGGAGTTGACCTTTCCTGCAGAGGCGTGCAATCAGAAAACAAAACCTTTCTATAATTTTGGAGGTAACTCTGTAGCTCTCTGCTGCTTACTTGCATCCACTTCCATTCGCTGGGTCCATGGTCTTACCGACCTTGTGCTCATGACAGTGGAGTTCAGCTAAATCTTAAGAAGACATTAAAAATACATAAACAGTGGTCCCAGGCTATTTAGCAAAAATTTGCGTTCTCCCTTATTACGCATATCGTTGGAAATAGCATTAGACCCAAAGCTTATAAGGGCATTGGTCACCTGTAGCTCACATCTAGGCTGGCAGATCTCAATTTAATTCAGCTGAATTTCAGCTAGATAAATAGTGAATATGGAGGAACCGAAATTAATATTTTTTTGCCTTTATTATGCCCGAACTCTCTGTTTCTAAGAAATGTTCCAGTCAAACCCCAAGCCCAAGCTTAGCTAACGTTGTTGCTCAATTCCAGTAACTCCTATCATGAAGCTTATTATTATTACACGGTCGGAGTTTTATTACAAAAATCTTCTTTTCTCTGAGCGGTTAAATAAAACGACTAATAATTATAATAAATAATGAAAAATATATAATTGACTTTTCTTCGGTGCAATACTCACCTCCATCAACACGATCAGCCCAAAGACGGCAAAAAATGCAATAACAATCAGAAAACTCATGCCAGCGCGATCACGTGAGCCCCAATTTTGTTTCTTGCCACGCTTCGTAGATGAGCTGCCACCACTCAATCTGTTGCTGCTGATGCTGCCACTGTCAGTTGAGCAAACACTACTGCCTCCGACGCCGCCGCCGCCGCCGCCAATACCACCGCGTCCGATTATATGTGAACTGGAATGATGATGATGATGATGGTGATGATGCTGTTGTTGTTGTTTGGCGTGATTTGCATAATGTTGAGCAGTTTTTGAGAATAAACCATAATGATCGATCTCTTCACGTTTCGTCTCCAACATTTTTGTTGTAGAATTCGTTGAGTACAAAGATTGCATTGAGCTGCTTGTGCTCATTGTTTCATTGGTTGTTGTTGGTGAACGTTTGAGGGAATATTTCGAATTGCCAAGTTTTAGTGGCGCTGAGGTGTGTTGTTGTTGCTGTTGTTGTTTCAGTAATAGGAAATTGTCATCATCACACTGTGGGTGGCTATTGGTGGATGCGGTGGATTTCATTGTAATGGAATTGTTGTTCGTGGCGTTGGTGGTGGTGGTGGTGGTGTTGGTGTTGGTGTTGGCGCTTTGGGCACGATTTGAAATATTTGAGGTTAAAGATGAGTTTGAAGAGATTAGCACTTCGGAGCCCCCCTTTGTAAGTTTCCTCTTACGTTGAGGGGGGCTCCAATTCAGTGGCATTTTATTTATTTTTAATTACACTTTTTTGCAATAATTCGCTTAAGTTTTGACCTTTCGTTGCGAGAAGCACAGTTGCAATTTTTAAATTTTTAATACAAAAACTTCTTTATTCACTCAAAATTATAATGAAACGCCGAACTATTTAATAAAAAAAAGAAATTATTATTGTTAGCTGCACATTTCACAACGCTGCACAGTTTTGTCTTTTCTCTCCTGCAGGGTAAAATATTAGTTGTTAACTAGAATTAAACTGGTATAGATTTTTGCACTAGTTAGTTAATTTTCCATCCTTTTTTTCATATAAGCAACTGGTATTTTTAATACGAGCTGACAATTGTTTAGTTCCGCATCAGCTTTGAACTAGTTATATACCAGTTCAGTTAGGCAAGTGGAATTTCTACTTCACCAAAAAAGAAAAAAATTAAAATAACAAAATATAAATGAGTTCGCCGGCTGCCGATACCCACTCGTACCACAGTGACGACCTCTGACCACTAGGCTATCGTTAGGATGTAGAGAGGAACGAAATCTGCGCAGTTCAACAGAACTTTTTAGGAAATGAAACTCAGCCAAGGCGTACTAAAACCAAAAGCAGCATAAGAATGACGGAGTGGTGAAAATTTCTGCTTCACCAAAAATAAAAAAAATATTAATAAATAAGTAAAAAGTTAATTTGCTTCTAGTGAGACTCGAACCAGGAGCCTCACGCGCTACAGCGATAATGTCTAACCAGTGGGCTATCATGACGATGTAACAATGAACGTCATTTTGGGCACATCAATAGAACAGAGCAGAAAATGGAATTCAGCCACAGTCAAGCCACAATTAAGGCAATTAAATGTATCAACAACATTACATTAGAACATGCAAAAAGGCAATTAAAAGACTATCGCGGGAAAACACAGTGAATATCACTTGGGTCCCAGCTCACAAGGATGTGGAAGGTAATGAAAAGCTGGCCCGCGCTGGCGAGACTGTCACCATCGACTGCCTCACAGGCCTTGGAACTCTTCCAACCTAAAAATTGAGGGGCAGCGTACATGGTAGACCGACCAAACTGTTTCTTGCATTAAACAAACGAGAACTTACCATTATTATGGGTGTAAATGTAGACTGGGCAGGTACTTCTGAGTTACCGTCCCCCTGAAAGAGAATGACGCAACACTGAAGCATTACCTTTGCGAGTATCCGGCCTACAGCTCATTGAGGTGTCGCATCTTCCACAATGCTTCCGGCTCTAATCTTACAGCGGTGAGCACGTATGTTTGTAAGATACTTGAAAAGTTTATAAAACGATTGAACTTTTCGCAAGCGGCTGGTTGGGATATACGGAGGGGCACAATGAGCTTGCTTGCGGCAGCTTGGGGTCAGGTCCGTAATTCCTCTCTTTCAATCAACCAACCAGTGCACGACGAATCTTTCGTTCCATCAAAAAGGCGACTTATAGAAGGTTTCAAGACCGGAGCAAACTCTTGTAGGACCCAGGGAGGGCAGCTAGTGACAGATCCCAGAGTATACTGGTTGTTGCATTACCCGACTATGAGGAAGTCCGAATAGGAATCGCCCGCTATTCAAATACGGCGGTGAAGAATTGATCAGGTGCATGCATCAGCTTCTTTGCAAAATATGATCGGATGAAAGCATGACCTACGATTGGAACCTAAGTGTGCTCTGCCCAAGCCACGAAAAGGGCGATCCCACAGTCTGCGCCAATTACCGTGGAATTAGCCTACCTAACATCGCATATAAGGTCCTATCAAGCGTATTGTGTGAAAGACTAAAGCCCACCGTCAACAAACTGATTGGACCTTATCAGTGTGGCTTTAGACCTGGTAAGTCAACCATTACCCAGATATTTAACATGCTCCAAATCTTGGAAATCTTTTTGTCGATTTTAAATGGAACGTGGTGGCAGAAATATATAGGTCTTACAGTGCATCAAAATGGTGCATCCAATAATAATTATGCACGAGGTTCCGAAATTCCTTGGACAGCACTCCTACCTACCTACCTGCTGCTGAAAGAAGTATATTAAGTACCTATAAGGTATTCCGAAAAACTACCTAGCAGTACCTAAGTACATTTTGGTCTAATTGCCGGTGGTAACGTCAATGTTGGAGCTTTGATCAAAATTCCTATCACGTTCATATTTGCTAAAATCATTTGGTATGTCTTATGAAACTCACAAAATCGCTGACACATGCCGCAGCTGATATAGCTATACAGCCGGGGTAGAGATTTCCGATGAAGCTTTCACATTAGAAAAGTAGCCTATCTATGTTATGCGTCCCCCAACAGGTCAAATCTCCAATTGTAACGCCAATGGAGGTTCAGCTTAGAAGATGTACAGTCTTCGTTCTATTCTCTTTAGTCAACCTCTAGATCTGTCTGGTGACATTACATTTGGTTTCCCCCAACCAACTGCTGTTGGCCACACTGGTGAAGGGTGAGCTTAGCTGGTATTTTGCTGAGAAGAGGTGAATGCACGGGCCATATGCAGAATTGACTGTGTTTAAGTTGGTTTTTGCTTTAGCAAGTTTTAAATGTCGCAAGTTCTCTGTTAAGTCCCTGCGTCCGGGTACCTTTTCTACAATCCTTTTGCATTCAATTGAGAGTTTCTTTAAATTTCCCATACATATTAAGGCTACTTTAAAATCAGTGTCAGTGCATTTAAGAGTCTTCATGGCTGCTGGCTGGCTAAAGTAGATTGTGGTGGGTTGTGTTGTAGTCTTCGCTATTGCCAATGACAGCTAAGTAAGTAATCTACGAACAATACAACAACTACCCTTAGCACATCCAACCACACAAGGTGATTGAAATGCCTACTCTAATGAAGAGGTAGAAGAAGAACAATAATAATAATAATAAGAAGAAAAACAAAAATAAGAAGAAGAATTGAAATAATTGCATACACAATTAAATTACTCATACAACCATGTCTTTGACCACCCCACCCCAACCAGCCCAACCTACCCAACAACCAACTGTTGCTACTGCAATCCGATCAGAAGAAGGGTCCAATAAAGTATGCGCTCGGCAAAGGAAACAGAAAAAGAAATAAAGCCAAAACCAAATTCTGCAATTACTAAAACCCATGGCGGACAAATCATTCCTCCTCCCCCCGCCAACATGAAATGATGGCCAAACCACAAGTGTACGCAATGCTTACGAAGACTGCTGTTCAAGAGTGAAAGAGAGAGCAAGTCAATGAATAAATCAGCAAAAAAAAAAATAATACATTTTTATTTGAAAAAAAAACTACAGGTGTATGGTAAACAAAAATATCGTGTTGCTTCGTTACAAATGTCCGCCAACAACAACACCAACACCAGCCATAATGTCAACAAGTGCTTGCCGCACAAACTATAAATGCGAAACGAAACCACCGAGGACAATAACACCAAAAAATAGAAAGGAAAAAAAAAATAACGCACCAAAACTCATAACAATAAAGTGTCAAAGTCAACTGTTGTCGCCTAAGATATCGTTGACGGAGGGGAGCTGTAGTGGTGGTTGGTAGGCGGGTCGGCTTTGTTTTGAATACAAAATGCCGCGTGCTAAAGGACTCTACTGAGTAGCACTGAACGAGAGAGATTTGCTCTCTCTCTCTCCGTCTCTCTCGAAATTGCGAGAAACAGCACACTTGGGAGAGCAACAAAACACAGCTGTGTGGGAGCGCGCCTTAACTAAATTGCATGTATGTATGTAAGTGTGCGTGTCCTGGCTAATACACTTGCCGAAGAAGTCTGCTTCTATTTGGTGTCACTTGAAAAATCAATAGGCAGCGCCAAATGGATTTGCAAATCAACTGCGATTTATATGGATTATATAAATTTTGATATGAAATGAAATCATTTATCAGCGCTTTTATGCTTGAAATCACCAACAATTCTTTTCTTCACAGAAATTTTGGAATTTTCCAACTGAGACTATTCGGTGACTGTTTGTCCTTGCAGTCACAAAAAAAAAATGGTACTGCAACTTTGAGTCCTTCACAAATACCTTTATCAGTCTTTCACTGCTACTTTTGTGTTTTATAAGTAATTTTTCGTACACTTTCGCTTCACCTCAGCACTTTCGTTTATTTTATATCCTTTTAGCTTTTGTACACACAAATTATTAATTTATTTAAATTTTTCCTATAAATTTACACTTTTTCACTTCCGCGTTTTGTTGTCTTCGACTTGAAGTGCACGTTCGTTTGTCGTTGTCACTCGCACCTGATTTCATTCATAGACAATGGCTGAAGTGTCAAGAAATCCTCACTGTTGCTCGCGATGGCGGTAATAACAATCGTTTTGGAGAGACATGCGCATTAAAGGATATTACTGAAGCACTAGCATTGCCAGTTGGAATTAATGTGATTTGAAATCAATGCTAACTAAATTTCGTATTGAAATTTCATTTCCTTAGATTTAAACGATTTTGAGTGGGAAAATCTATTCTTTTAGGATAACTAAAGGACGAAGCGCCGAATTACACATAAAGCAGTGTGAAGATGCTGAAAAATTCCTCTTGCTCACTTTTCTTGTAACCTCTGCGGAAATCTTTACTGTGGAAGTGGGTATAGATTGTAAGACTTTTAACGACTTTCTGAGTGGCTGCTGTTTGGCTTAGGCGTTGAATATGTTTCAACCCTTTAAGGTCCTTGACGGCATCATACCACCCCAAAACCTGACGAAATTGCACCTTTTCAATTACCTTGGATATCAGCGTCAGCTGGCTGTATACTATATTGAAAGGAGTCTTCGGTCTAAACTACATACCCAAATTATGGAGGGAATCGAAAGTTGTCTTTATTCTCAAATGTGGAAAGGTGTCTCAAAGTAAACCGAAGGATTTTAGATCCATAAGTCTAACATCTTTCCTGCTTAAGGCGGCGGAACGACTGAGATTCACATTAGGTCTAAGGTGGATCGTAATCTCTCGGAAAAAACCGGTACACCCATATGAAAGGCAGGTCAACGGAGGCAGCGCTGCACACGGTAGTATTACAAATTGAGAGATCCATATCGATTAAAGAATACAGCCTAGAGAGTGTGAGACAGATAACTTAATCCTGCGGTCTCAAACTGTGCGAGTTTCACGTACATCACTAGGGCGTGGGGAACAGCCTGCGTGGTTCTCATTCCGAAGCACACAAACTTCTTACCGCTGAACGCGTCTGGAAAGGCTGATTGACTTGCATATAAGGATCACGATCTGTTGTCATTGCAAATGTTGGTCGGTGGAGACGGTTCTATATGCTTCTTAGAATGGAAAAAGCAATCCAGTGTGTGAGAACCTTACTATGTGCGCCCTTCTTGACATTAAAGGGTATATAACAATGTCCTAACGGATCCAGATATAGCATTGTTGGACAGAATTGTCGTTAAATAAAGGCTAAAATGTCTTAATGTCCAACTTTTATGCGACAGAAGTGTCGATGTTAAATGGAGAAATTCATGCCTACAGCGTGAATTCGGTAGGTATACTTTGGAAGGCGTTCACGACTGGCTGTGACTTGGTGACGTACGTAGCTCGTGGCCCCGGGTAAGTTGGAAAATATTATATAAAGCCTGATACACGGATTCTTAAATGCAATAAAAGGAGAAGTGAAAAGAGCTAATCTTGCCGTAAATTCCAGTAAGACCGAACTTGTCTGATTTACCATAAAATATAGAATCCTGAAAGCGGTTCTTTCCTTGATAGGGAAAATTGGCCTGCATTTGTATGATAGAGTAAAATATTTATAACGAAAACATCTTGGAGAAGGAAAAAACATCAGTTGAGCTATAAAGTTAATTAAGTTAAATTTTCTAACTGCGGTCGCCCCTCAGCGGAGAATGTTAACCCTTCCGAATGTATTTCTGACATGAAAATCAAAAGCTGCTCACAAAAAGACCATCAGCCATCCGGAGGCAGCTTAGTATAAACTGTAGGTCAATCCATTTGTTGGAAAAACATCAAGACGAAAAACCACAAATTGGGGGAGGAGCTCGGCCGAAAATCAGCGGTTAAAAAGCACCAATGATATACACAGGGTGTGTTAGTAAGACCTTCGGTATTTCAACATTGAGGATTTTTTAGCCGATTTTGACAAATGAGCAATATTTATTTAAGATATATTTTGCCATTTATTTCGAATCACTTTTTGAACTCAACGTCGATTAAATGACACCCTTCATTCGATACACAAAAAGCAGTTCTTTTTCGCGCATTCTGCATAACATTGACCAGCATTTCGGGCGTTATACCAGCTATTACGGCTCGTATGTTACCTTTCAGTTCGTCGATTATGTTTGGCTTATTGGCATAAACTTTATTTTTTAAATAACCCCAAAGAAAAAGGTCAGGCACAGTCAAATCTGGAGAATGCGGCGGCCACTCCAAATGACCATTTTTCGACATAACATGTCCCGGGAGGCTGCGCAACAAAAACTGCATCGTAGCGAGTGGCAAGGTGCGCCGTCTTATTGGAAATAAAAGTTCGTCAGACCTTTTTCACGCATTTGCGGACATACAAGGTGCGCTAACATCCAACGATAGCGGTCACCGTCGACGGTTTCTCTAGCCTTGAATTAAATGGTCTGAAGATGGTTTTTGCGCACACTCCGGCCCAAAAAGTAACTTTTTGAGTAGTGTTTCGTGTATGACGTGTGGGTTTTCTGTTCCCCAAATTCGACAGTTTTGTTTATTAACTCCGCCGGAGAGGGTGAAATAAGCTTCATTCGTCATCCAAATTGTATCCCTACAATCAGGCTCAGCATAGATCATTCTTGCGGCAATATGGGAAATATTGCAAGCGAAGCGGCTTGTCCGTTGGCAACATCTTTCACTAAGTTGGACTTTGTATGGGAAAAGATTGGAATTTTTCTTAAAATCCTCTCACACACGTTTAACTCCTAAGATCTGCGACGATACGACACATTTGGATTATCGGCGATACTGTCTCTGACTACTTCACTAACTTCACCGGAGCGTTTCGGGCATCTTCGAATGGGACGCTGTCAGAACCATACTCGAGGAATTTTTTCGCCAAACTACGAATTGTGTTGTCTGAAGGTGTTGTATGTCTCCCATATATTTTACGATAAGCACGCACTCTTTTCGCGCGTTCTTTCGGTGTGTATTGGCTCATGGTTAAAATGGCACTGAAAGACATTTCAGAATTATACATATTTGTCAAAATCGGCTAAAAACCGACAGAGTTATTCAATGTTGAAACACCGAAGGTCTAGATGGCGCACACTGTATAGGTAAAAAAGGCGTTACACTACTGCTCAATAGCATCTGTGATGCGTTACAAACCACTCCAGGCCATTCTTATGCAGATCAAGCGGTTTTCGGCCGAGCTCTTCCTTCAATTTGTGGTATACCTCTTCAAATTTTACTAGCAAATTGTTGCAGAGTGCATTTCATTCCTCTATTTTTAGCTGTTCAGCGTCAATTCGAAATATCAAGAACTGTCATGTCCTTCTCCACATGATCTTTTCAATGTAGTGAAGGTCTTCTTCATCCTCTGTTTTCACCGGTGGGGACTGCACGGGGAACTTTTAGAGCAGGAGTATTCATATCCATCAGCGCCACGTGACCTAAGCAGCAGTCTCCTGATTCGCTAAACTATGTCCATGTCGCGATATATCTCGTACAGCCAAACGCTCCATTGGTTGCGGTATTTTCTCTACAAAGCTCCTGACGTGGACTCATCATATATTGTCATCGTCAATTCCTCCTCACCAAATTTAGACGAAGGTTGCTTCAAAATCGACAAAGAGGTGGTATGTGTCGATTCTCTTTTCCAAGATTTGGCGCATGGTGAATAGCTGGTCAATCGTTGATTTACCAGGCTTATTCCATGGTAGTTGGCACAGACTGTGGGGTCCCCTTTTAAATTCCAATCGTCGGGCATGCTTTCGTCCGACTATATTCTGCAAAGTAGCTGATGCATGTACCTTATCAGCTCTTTACCGCCATGTTTGAATTGCTCTACCGGTTATTAAAGCGGGCAATCGCTATTCGAACCTCGACAAAGTCGGGTATTGGATCGTCTTTTCGAACGTCCTCGATTGGGGTTTCGGTTTCACCATCTCCGGGTGGTTCGTTTTCACTGCCTTTCAGCAGGCTGGAGAAGTGCTCCCTCCACAAATTCAGTATACTTTAGGCATTCGTCACTACATCACCTCTTTATGTCACTTTTAGATTACCTATATATATTTTTATGTCCTACAAGAGTCCGCTCCGGTCTTCAAACCTTCCGTAAGTCGCCATATCTTGTATGCCAACTTCTCAAGCTCTTCATACCCACTCATCTCGACCTCTTTCTTTTTTTGTCGGTAAATGCGTCTTAGTTTCCTCTTCAGCTCTCGGTATCTAGCCCATCCATAGCAGGAGTGCAAGTAAATTAGAATACCGTTCGGCAATCTACTGGGATTGCAGCTTTTCGACGTTGAACCTTCCTTGTGTGTGATGACGGCGTTCTTTGACACACAGAGCCAGGTGCGTATCTTCGCTGCCATAAGATAGTGTACCGAGTCGATGTTGAGTTCTCGGAGTGTACGAACTTCAAGAACACTGGAGGCATGTTTGCCGTCTATCACAATATGAACGATCTGGTTGTGAGTTTTAGGGGTCAGGCAAGTAGCTTGGTGAATTTTCTTGTGTTGCAATCTATTACTACAGACAACCATATTTTGAGCCCCGGCGAAGTCGATCAGCAGGCTGGAGACTGAATTTTCCAGCAGATGGCCTCTTTGCCCACCTCGGCGTAGATATTAATCCTGCTCTTGCTTCAATTCATAGTTTTATTATGAAAAAATATATATGTACTCGTATTTTTAAATATTTGCACTTCAAACTCACTTTCACTTGGGATGTAGTCAGGCTACTTTTTGATGGCACCAAAGATGAGAAAGAAAAAAACAGAAAACAAATAAAGACAAGTGTTCATATTTGCGCCACGTGCAACAAATCATAATAACAACGTGACAGTCGCACAATATTTTTCCACCTGAAGAATATTTGTATGTGTATGTATGTATGTATATATGTATGTATGTAGCTATGTCACTAAAAATTGCAAGCGCTAGAGAGAGTTTAGTTAAGTGTACCAATAACAAAGCAAAAAGTTGCAACACACATAGCAACACACATACACACACACATACATACACGTACATACACACATACACACATACACACATACATACATACACATATACACTCATGCATTGTAGGTCTTTATGTGATATGTTGACAAAACGTGCCAAGCATTCATATGATCAGGAAAAAATATATATGTGAGAGTACTAAAGCAAGTAAAGTTGCGCTCATGAGGGGATTAACAAAAGTTCGGTAAGTTGACCAGAAAAAAAATTCTTTCTGTATTTATTTGTACTCTTTGTACTTTTTTATCTTCTCTACATAACGCGATACAGCTATGGCAATCGTTATGTCTTCGTCAATTTTGGACATCACCAGAGCTACTGTGACGTCATCAGAAGAAGAGTTTGGTCGACCTTCTCGGAGCTCGTCCTCTACGGAAAAATGTCCGGTCTGGAATCTTCGGAACCACTTAGAAATAGTCTGTAAAGACGGTGCAATCGTTCCATGTGAAGAAGAGAATCACACGACGAATTTCTGTTTGCTTTGGTAGTGAATTTCGTCTGACCTACCCTCAGCTATCGTTCTAAAAGACTAATAAAGTAAAGGGTGGTTAAATTGTAAGGGCCGATGTTGAATGTGAACCACACCTAAACGACAAGTTTTTTTCCGAATTTAATTTGACATTTCTCTATTTCAGACTTACTCAATTTGAACCATGGAGAGATACACAATCCAACAACGTGTTAAAGTTATCCAGACTTATTATGAAAATTTTCGAAGAAAATCATCTTCAGTGATGAGGCACATTTTCACCTCAGTGGATTCGTCAATAAACAGAATTGCCGCATTTGGGTGAATGAGAATCCAAGAGTGATTGTCGAAAAACCAATGCACCCACAAAGAGTGACTGTTTGGTGCGGTTTATGGGCTGGCAGTTACTGTGAATGGTGTTCGCTATCGTGAGATGATAACGAATTTTTTTTGGCCACAATTGGAAGATATGGATGTGGACGATATGTGGTTTCAGCAGGCCGGTGCCACTTGCCACACAGCTAACGAAACAATGGCTCTTTTGCGCAACAAATTCAATGGCAGTGTTATCTCACGTAATGGCGATGTCAATTGACCCCCAAGATCATGTGATTTGACACCGTTGGACTTTTTTCTCTGGGGTTATTAGAAAGAAAAGGTGTACGTCGATAAGCCAGTAACAATTCAAGAGCTAAAGGATGAGATAATTCGGCACATTAACGGCATAGAAACTCCATTATGCCTCAGCGTCATCGAAAATTTGGACCATCGTATGGAGGTGTGCCGCCGAGGTCGCGGCGCTCATTTGGCCGATATTTTGTTACATACATAATTGAGTAATACCAATATATCATAATAAAATAAAATTTCAATAATTTCCTAAATAGTTTGGGTTTTATTCAAAATCAACATCGGCCCTTGAAAATTTAACCACCCTTTAATAGCGAAGGATTTGGTATATTTAGATTTAACAAAAACAATTTCAAAGTCACTAACTCACCAAACGTTTGTTAATCCCCTCATATATGTACATTATTACCGTTAGTTTGTTGGTAGCTCGCAGCGATTTACAATTTATTGCAACACTTGTTTGCCCGGCCAACTTGGCATGCCACACTTTGTTTGTCCTCGGGCATATCCTGTTTTCTATAGGCCAACAGTGCATACCTGTTATCCTCGCTGTGCGACTGTGTTTTGTTTTTTTTTTTTTGCTCAAGTTTAATTTTTTATTCACCTTCCTGTTGTTATATTAACAAAGCAATTTTTGAGCTTATGATGGATTATGCAGGACATAAAAGTAAATTGATAAAATTTTTGGAGATTGCCATCAAGTGTGTGCTGTGAATATATTTGTGAATAATATTTTATTATTTTTTATTTTTAAATTATGATTGGGGAAACGAACAGTTAAAATTAAAGGATGAAGTTAGCGTTAAATCTCTAGCTCAATTGAAATGCAAATCCTGTATGTCTATTCTCTGTTTCTCTATCTCTCACTCTCTTTCTCTCTCTCTCTCTCTCTCTCTCTCTCTCTCTCTCTCTCTCTCTCCTTCACTGTCTCTGTCTGCACAGCAAACGGATTTCAATGATTCTATGATTTGACTGTCCATGTTGACTATACATACTACCATTCGGGTGATCAGGGTTCTAGGCACGGACCGACCAATAACCAAATTATTAATTTTTCTAATAGCGGTTTAAAAGTGGCAATTTCGATTTAGACGACGGAGGACGATCCCGACAGCCAAAAACAATTTAAAGACGAAGAATTGTAGACATTGCTCGACGCAGATGCATGCCCGACGCAAGAAGAACTTGCAAAAGTATTAGAAGTTGACCAAGCAACCGTTTTCAGACGATTAAAATCATTAGGATTCATCCAGAAGCTTGGAAATTGGGTGCCTTATGAATTAAAGCCAAGAGACGTTTAAGGTCGATTCTGCATGTCGGAAATGTTGCTTCAACGCCACCAAAAGAAGTCATTTTTGCATCGGATTGTCACTGGCGATGAAAAATGGATTCATTATGATAACCCAAAGTGCAAGAGATCGTATGTGAAGCCCGGCCAACCATCGACATCCACAGCAAAGCCGAATAACCATGGTGCCAAGGTTATGCTATGTATTTGGTGGGACCACAAGGGTGTGCTCTGTTATGAGCTATTGAAATCGGGTCAGACGATCAATGGGGACCTCTACCGAAAACAATTGATTCATTTGAAAAAGGCCATCGCGGAAAAACGACCAGAAAATGCGACCAGACACGAATCAATAATTTTTCATCATGACATTGCTCGGCCGCATGTTGCAAGGCCAGTTAAAAACTATGTGGAAAACTGTGGGTGGGAAGTTCTACCTCACCCGCCTTATAGCCCAGACATAGCACCTTCCGATTACCCCTTGTTCAGATCAATGCAGAATGCCCTCACCGGAGTACGCTTCACTTCAGAACAGGATATCAGAAATTGGTTCGATTCTTTCTTGATCTCCAAGCCGGAGAAGTGGGATCCACAAACTGCCGGAAAGATGGGCAGACATCGTAGCTTCCGATGTGCAATACTTTTAATATCAAATGTATAACAATTTTTTCACAACAAAGTCTTAGTTTTCGAAAAAACGCATGAATTAGTTCATACACCCAATAATTTTACGATATGCCAAGCGTATAATCTGGAAAAGCTCAAGCCAATCAGTCGGTAACTTGGGTGATCATTATTGAATAATATTCGATCGAATAGGCCACGGCTAGTACGCAGTGAAGAAAATATAGCGGCCGTAGTTGAGAGTGTACACGAAGACTATGGAGAGTCGTTTCGGCGCTGTTCGCAGCAACTTGGACTGACGAATGGAACGATTTGGCGCATTTTACGTCGAGATCTTAAATTGAAAGCATACAGAATACAGTTTGTGTAAGAGCTGAAACCACTCGATCTTCCTAAACGACATCGCTTCGCTCTATGGACTCTTAAAAAGTTCCAAGAAGATCCGACGTAAATAAACAAAATTGTCACATTTGGGACAAAGAGCAGCTGAAAAGGAAGGGAGTCCTATATTTAAAGAGCACCATCCAGCAACATGTACAACAACCGCTGGACAGGACGGCGTACCGATAAGCACTGAACGCCATTCACCAGGAGTCAGTTAACACCTTCATAGACTCCCTTCCCGTGAATGGCGTACTCGGAGTAAAACCACCACCTATTGCAGACAACGAGCTCGAGCTGACTCGAGAGACCCGCGTGACCCTTGCACAACTTAGATCTGCATATTGTAGTAGATTAAGCTCCTACCTATCCAAACTCGACCCCAGCATACCCAACGTATGCCCTGCATGTGGAGAGTCTCCGCACGACACTAACCACCTCTTCACATACCCCCTTAAACCAACCCATCTAACCCCCCTCTCCCTTTGGTCCAACCCCGTCGAAACAGCACGTTTGCTGGACCTTCCCTTAGATGACCTCGGCGACTTAGATTAACAAAACCTTCCCTAAGCGGGGTTAGCCAGCCGCTACAACAACAACAACAACAACGTTATCGCGCAATGATAGCCGACTATTTGATACCTGGAATTGACGCTCGTGATCTCAGCGACATTTGGTTTCAGCAAGACGGTGCCACTTCCCACACATCGGATCAATTAATGGATTTATTGAGAGACCACTACACCCTGTCAGAATTTGTAAAGTCTAAAGCCTATACGGGTAATACTGCTTCGATTGAGACGAGTGCCATTCGCCAGTTTCCAGTCGAAATGCTCGAACGAACGAGTCATCGAAAAGTGTACTCAACGGATGGACCATCTGAGACGTAGCCGCGGCCAATATTTGAAAGAAATAATCTTAAAAAAATAAATGTTAAAGAATGTTCTTTCGAATGATAATAACCATTTTCCATTAAATTTGAATTTTGAAAAACCCTTTAAAAAAGTAGGGAACCTCGAAATGGATCACCCTTTATATATGATATTTGAATGTTTTATTTTTTTATTAAATTTTCGCACCCTACTTTCACTCTGTTCTATCACCATACAAAAAAATAATACCAAAGAACTGCAAGTTTAATAATTGAGACCAATGCGCCTGAAATTATGCAAAGTTTTAACATAACGAATTGCTACAACAATAAAAAAAACTAGCCGCCATTAAACTCGAATAAAATTCAATTGATTGTAAAATTTGTGCAGTCTAAACTTTCACAAAAGCAATGGATATCCGCAGCTGGTAACAACACACACACACACACTTACATCCAACAGCAGCACTTAAACAACGCCTGTGTGTATGCAACACAAACGAAATGGAGAAATTATAACAAGCAATCGACGTATTGTTGTAATAGGAAACTTTTACACAAAAATTATGACAACTTTTCGATGACAAAATTCGTGGGAGAGGTGGAAAGAATTGAACAAAAACAAAATTAGCCGCCAGCAAAAGTAGACAGACAAAGCGCAAAAAGGTATGCGTATGCGATTGCTGGAATTCAATCGAAAAGCGATTAAAGCAGAATTAAAACAAAAAAATAATAATAATGCAAAGAAAGTGCACAAAGAGATGGGATGCTTAAATACGATTGCAAATATTTGTATGTGTGTGAGTACTCACACACATATACATACATATCTACCGTGTGCACACTCCAAAAAGGAAAGGTTGAGTCACAGCATTTTCAATACTTGTAGCCTTCGGCGAGAAGTTCAGCTGACAAAAGAAATTAGTAATGACAACAAATGGCAAAAGTTGCCAGCGAGCAAAAACAAAGAAACCAACAAAAAAACAAATACAACAATGCGTCCGCATAAGACAAACAAAAACGCCCACAACAGCGGCAATAATGCCAATGAGAAGTTGTGAAAAAAAACATTTGTTGTTGTTATTGTTGTTGTTGTTGCCTGTAAATCAAATGCAATTGCGCTTGCAACATACAAACTGTATATGTCAGCGTTATATGTATGTGTGTGTGTGCGTATGTATGTGTATGAATGTAGTGGTCAAAGAAGTTAGCGAACAAATGCAGAAAACTTGGCTAAGGCCAATTGTAGAATATAGCCAAGCAGCAAGAAGAAGGAAGAAGAAGAAGGAGAAGAAGAAGAAAAAGCCGATGCAGAAACTATATAAATGTCCCTAACAAGAATAAGCGAGTGAAACTTTGTTGACTTTTGTTTCCAAAACTCTTCTTCCCACATTTACTACTATTAGTTTTAAGAACTGCAGCATAAAAAGAAAACGAGAAATTCTTCTGGCCTCTATACTTTATTGCAGTTTGAAAGTCTGCAAACACACACACAACCACACACATATAATAGTATACATAAACTAATAGAAATCCTGTTAGATTTGTGGAATTGGCCTACAGATAAGCGAGTTTATAGCGCTTGCATTTTAGTGCAGAGTAAAAGAGTCGCGCACCGCATCTTCTCCATGCAGTCGTGGCCATGCTTGAAGGCCACGCTGGCGGCCATCGACACGGAACCATTCGAAATCAATTTGGCATTTCACGCGTCACAATTCGCTGACCCTTACATTGCATTAACTTAGCCACGTCTTATGAATTTTTTGAACACTCAAAGAAGGGGGACTCTTGTTCTTTTGGATTTGGTGAGATGGCATACAATGGGTTTATTAAATCCTTTCTATTGAAAGCGAGAGGGTATAATATTTAATTGGCGCTTTGCAATCGGTGAAACGATTTTCGGATGGAGAGACCTACAGTTTACGCTTACGCTTGACGACCTTCTGATGGGTTTTTTGTGAGAAGCCTTTACTTCATACCACAAATACTCCATATGAAGGGGCGACCGTAATTAGAAAACGAGATGCCAACTTCATTATATCCCTCTCGTAGAAGGCTGCGTCCTTATTGGTAAAAAACTCGGAGAGCCAATTTTCTCAAGGCCAACTTCTCACCCATAAGCGCGTTCGCCACGGACAGGAAAAGCTAGTAATCACTTGGTGCCAGGTCCGGACTATAACGTGGGTGTATTAGGACCTTCCATCCGAGCTTCTGGAGCTTCTGGCGCGTCACCAAAGACGTGTGCGGCCTGGCGTTGCCCTGATGGAACACAATTCGGCCTCTGTTGATCAAAGATGGCCTCTTCTGGATGAGTGCTGCCTTCAAGCGGTCCAGTTGTTGGCAGTAGAGGTCCGATTTGAGTGTTTGGCCATAGGAGAGCAGCTCGTAGTAGATGATTCCTTGCCAATCCCATCAAACACACAGCAAAACCTTCCTGGCCGTCAATCCTGGCTTGGCCACCGTTTCCGCCGGCTCATGGCATTTCGACTACGCCCGATTTCGCTTGACGTTGTCGCAAGCGATCTACTTTTCATCGCCAGCCATCAAACGCTTCAGAAATGGTTCGATTTTGTTGCGATTCAGCAGCGATTCGCAGATGGAAATTCGGTCCATCATGTTTTTTGCGTTAGTTCGTGTGGCACCCAAACATCGAGCTTCTTTTTGAAACCAAGGTTATGCAAATGGTTCCAAACGATTTTCTGGCTTATCTTTAGTTCCTCAGCAATTAAGTAGGTGCTCACGTGACGGTCTGTTTCCACTATTTCCATGATTTTATCTCAATTTTCGACGACAGGCCTCCCGACTCGTGGTGCATCTTTGACATCGAAATTACCGGAACGGAACCTTGCAAACCACTTTTGTGCTATACGTTCGTTTACAGTATCGGGCCCATAAACTAAATTAATTTTCTCAGCCGCTTTGGCTGCTTTTTCGCCTTGATCGAAGAAAAATTGTAAAATAAAGCGGATTTTCTCTTTGCTGGTGTCCATCTTTGACGAGCGCTCACAACGTACTGAGTCAATCAATCGAAAAACTGTCAAAGACAAACTTTTAGGGTGAATAAACACGTTTTCAGAGCCGTATAGTATGACATGATGCGACACGTAACCCTAGTACTATGGATAATAACGCCATCTCTTAGATAAAAACCGAACGAACTTTTTACTTTACCTAATATTTAACTGAATAGAAAGCATATAAAAATGGGAAAAAGATTTTGCCGCCATCTTTAAGTAGTGCACTTAGGAGTTAGACAAATGAAGTTTAGGATGAAAGATCACTACTACCATCCTGGCTGCAGAGTAAGCTGAAAGAAGCTTTAAATATAATAATAACTTCAACTTCTAAAGATAACTAGTACTCCTGAGGCAAAAATAAAAACAACTCTCCAGATTTTGCCGGACATTCGCCGATATATGCAAGTTGTAGTCAAACAAAACAGGATCATAGAGACAATGAGCAGGGCATCAGCCTACTTAGGCCACCAAACGAGTTCATTGTCTTACCGCCGAGGATCCTAATGACCCCCACCCGCTCGTCGAACTAATGTATGGAGTTTTCAAAATAAAGTAATCGTCGTGTCTTTGCCGCCTCTATCGCGCGCAAGTCTCTAAAAGTTGCACTCTTAAAGACTTCAACCTACTTCTCCAAAGTGCGTAGTATTTGCAAAGGAGATGCCTTAGGGTTTCAGGTTTCTCTTCTTACCTGCAACTTCTGCAGAAGACGTTTGGTGATACGCCCAATCCCTCTGCGTGCCTGCCAAATAGTGTATGCACTGTAAGAAGACCCATAACTGTAGATATCTCCTTTCATTTTAGCTCGATAAGGACAAGTGATTTTCTTTTATCCCATGCTGGCCATATTGTACTGCTCACATTACAACCGTTGAACTTTTCAGTTAGCATCTCCGATGAATAACTCTCCTATAGTGCGCGTACAACTGGAGAGCGGCATGCCGAATCACGTCCACGATGGCGCACCTGGAAGGGTAGTGCCTTTCCTTGCAAGCTCGCTCGCCCATTCATTACATGATATCTTACTCAGTCCAGACACTCACATTAGGTTCTAGAAGAACTGTTTAGCAATCACGTTAAGTGATCTGCATCAATTCTCTACGATTTTCGAATATACTCTCACAGATTCCAGCAATCTTAATATGATCTGGCAATCCGAAAAGATATGAATACGAATTTCTGAGAGCACCATTGAGCTGAGAGAATAGACGGCCTCATGTATAGCCGCCAATTCCACCCAAAAAACGCCACAGTGATCCGGCAGACGATAATATTTGAAAATACCAAGATCCCTTGAACAAACTGCGCCCTCGGTCCTGTTATCATCAGTAATAAAACTGAATTCAATAGAATCGAGTCTGCCTTGTTCCAATGAATAACCACCTTGAAATTTGTAATTGCATATATGGCAAGAATTCAGTAATGCTGCTTTCGGTATATCGAAGATGATGTGATCTGGCAACTGGAGTTTTCGCGTGTTTTCCTTAAGATTAATATGCACAAGGATATATATACTTTCTCAACTTGGCGTTTCACATCTATGTATGTCTGAGTACGAGTGCTTGGCAATTTTATCCGTAAATAACCGGTTTTAATCTGAGCCCTTCCGCCATCCTTTCTGCCCAATGTCGTTCGAAACACCGAAGACTTGGGAAGATAAACTTGGTTTGGCGGCATAAAGCCTCATATCATCCTCATGGAAGTGATAGCTCAATCGTCATCTTCCAGTCTGGCCAAGCTTCACCACATATCCATATCCAATATACCATAGAATATGACTGAGAGGGTTCGTGCTGATGTTGAAGCAGAGTGGACTCAAGGAATTTTTTTAATTAATTTAATTTTATTTTGTTTAATTAATTTAATTTTATTTATTTTACTTTATTTAATTTTATTTTATTTTATTCTTTTCTTATTTTTTTATTTTTTTTCAATTTATTTTATTTTTTTTTCATTTTATTTTTTTATTTCCTTTTTTTATTTTATTTTATTTTATTTCATTTGATTTTATTTTATTTTATTTTATTTTATTTTATTTTATTTTATTTTATTTTATTTTATTTTATTTTATTTTATTTTATTTTATTTTATTTTATTTTATTTTATTTTATTTTATTTTATTTTATTTTATTTTATTTTATTTTATTTTATTTTATTTTATTTTATTTTATTTTATTTTATTTTATTTTATTTTATTTTATTTTATTTTATTTTATTTTATTTTATTTTATTTTATTTTATTTTATTTTATTTTATTTTATTTTATTATATTTTATTTTATTTTATTTTATTTTATTTTATTTTATTTTATTTTATTTTATTTTATTTTATTTTATTTTATTTTATTTTATTTTATTTTATTTTATTTTATTTTATTTTATTTTATTTTATTTTATTTTATTTTATTTTATTTTATTTTATTTTATTTTATTTTATTTTATTTTATTTTATTTTATTTTATTTTATTTTATTTTATTTTATTTTATTTTATTTTATTTTATTTTATTTTATTTTATTTTATTTTATTTTATTTTATTTTATTTTATTTTATTTTATTTTATTTTATTTTATTTTATTTTATTTTATTTTATTTTATTTTAATTTAATTTTTTTATTTTATTTTATTTTATTTTATTTTATTTTATTTTATGTTATTTTATTTTATTTTATTTTATTTTATTTTATTTTATTTCAGTTTATGTTATTTTATTTCATTTTATTTTATTTTATCTTATTTTATTTGATTTAATTTAATTTTATTTTATTTTATTCGATTTTATTTACGTTTCAAAGACTTGCTTTAAGTGAAATATAAATGTGGAATAAAACAAAAAGTCATAATTGGAATTTCTTCGATTTGATTGTGTTTACCTTTCACCTATGTACGTTTTCTCTTGTCAAATATATGTATGAAGTTATTAAGCTTGGAATTTATATACGAGAATAAATATGTGTACCGTCATTTAAAATTTGATGATGAAAAGTTTTGCAATATAAATCAAAATATTCCTACTTTATCAAAGGAACTAGAAAGCCTTCTAACGCTAAGAATTTTAGTTCCGCTATTAATCTGAACTATACATATATGCTTTTACGCTTTGTACACACAACTATTCACAAAGAAATATGTATATAGTTAGTTTAATTCCATTTCATCAAATTTGTTCGTAGTCTCCTGCGCGAAACTATTTTCATTATATCTCTTATTCAATAAATGTTTGTTTGTCAATTTCGTTTTGCCCTAACATACTGCTGGGTCTTCCGTATGCAAGTTCACTCAGCTTCAATTGAATGGCTCAGTGTATGACTCAAATACATACATACAGGTATTTATTTAATAGCTTTTATATGAAAATTTCATTTGAGTGAAGAGTATTTAGCGAAATCACTTCATCTCTATGTTGCCTGATTCGTTATAAATATTTAGTTGTGTTTATTTTGAAGAATTTCCAAAACTCTTTGACTTGACATATTGACTGACTCCTAAGCAATCAGGAAAATAGAGCCGCTAGTGACTTAGATTTGTTTATGATGAGTTGAGCTTAAAAGATTTTTTCCCTATTAATAATTGGCATAGTAAAAAGTAATCCATTATTTTTGCATTGAATTGAAGGCTTTCTTTACCATAGTTGGAATTATCCGATTTATGTCAAACATATATTGCGTTGCTCGATAATTTCTAGGTATTTTGAAGGGAATCTCATTATGCCTCGCTCATAGAAACCGTTGTTCTTATGGGCAAAAAAATGAGACAATCGATTTTCAAAGGCTTCTCTTAAGGTCAATTCTACACCAGCCCAACAATTCGTCACAGACAAGAACAGATGGTAATCACTTGGTGCAATGTACGGATTATCAGGTGAATACTTAAGAATCTCCTAGCCTAGCTCTTGGTGCTTCTGGTGAGTGAATTTCCCTCCAGTTAGCCAAAGCTGGGCGCTTCTGGTCCAAATGCCTAGAGTACAGCTCCGAGGAGTTCGTCCTTAGGGGCTGCTCATAAAGGATGACTCCTTCGCAATCTTACCAAACACACAATAAAACCTTCTTGGTCGTCAATAGTGTGTTGGAGACCGTTTGAGCCCGCTCACTGCCCGTCGACCATGACCATTTTAGTTTGACTTTGCTCTAAATGATCCATTTTTCATCACCAGCCATCATGCGGTTCAAAAACTAGTCGTTTTTGTTACGATTCAGCAGCGGTTCGTAGATGAAAATTCGGTACATGATGTTTCTTTAATTTATGTGGCACCCATAATCCAGCACCTTGGGGAGCTGTTTTTGTGCAATGTTTAGCTCCCGGGAATGTAATCTTTTTTAAGATACTCTAAATACAAATTTTTGCTCCTTTAGACTCACGAACAAGAATAGTGAAAAGTGAAGCCTTTCTCTGGTCCCTTGCGACATAGAATGAGCTCTATTCTATTCCTATTATGGGTACAGATAAACTCAGATCCATTCGACAAACACTACACTCGAGATTTAATGATAACTAAGCGCTCACCGTAGATTACAGATACTTCTCAAAATAATAAAAAGAACAGAAAAAAGTAAATACAATGATTGAATATATACTGTGCAAAGTTTAAAATAATTTTTTTAATAAATAATATTAAGATTTCGCTTCGTTTTTGTCCCGTGCGAATATTTTGATTCAATATTTTCAATGACTTTAGCTCCGTTTGTATGCCGATGAGATGCGTTGTGACTTACTCATATTTTTAGAATGAAAAGCTGATCATGCCATAGCAGCCACAGTTTGACAATGTAGGAATGTCCCGTGCAACAAAAAACAAAAGCTTTAGGACTGCCAGTATAGGTTAATGGAAAAGTAGATACGTAGATCGCCTATTTTATTTCTATGCTTTTCATAATTAAAATCTGGGATGATAATATTCTTTACAAAAATCTGCTGTTGATATCTCCATCCCTTCTCAACTTCCGCACTGTCCGTAACGCCTTCGTAACACCTTCATGCATTTATCTCTCAAATTTTGCGCGCGTAAAGAAGTTATACTTCAAAAAATCAGACTTTCAAATCTCTTGAGATTATTGAAGACGAACGTTGGTGCTAATGGGCTATGAATAGACACTCCATCTAGGAGTTTGGCATAAGGATCCTACTCAAGTGATTGTTTTGATAATCTAGTTCAAGTTAGGTAGGAAAAAAATTCTTTAGCTCCCAATGTTATTCGCTAATGGGATGGTCTTTGCTAGCCTTTGTCAGCTCATCATTTGCTCACTTTTCCTTGCTCACTATTTCCATCTAGTAGTTCTTCGGATTGGTGTGGTTATTTCCGAGCTAGAGAGTATCCTTAATAAATCGATGAGCTTAAGTTAAGTAAAGTCCTAGACAAAAATGAGATTCGTATAAAGAAAATCAATGCAGCTGGATCCAATGGCTTACCGGCAGAGCAAATCAAACATAGCGGCGAAGAACTGACAAGGTGCTTTCAACACCTGCTTCAGAGAATATGGTCGGATGAAAATATTTCCGACGATTGGAACCTAAGTGTACTCTGCTCAAGCCATAAAACGGGAGACGCCAAAACTTTTGCCAAGTATCGTGGGGTAAGCATTGGATCGTATTGGGTGAAATACTAAAGCCCAGCGTCAACAAACTTACTGAGCCTTAACAGTGTGGCTCTTGGTCTGGTAGATGCACAATTGACTAGATATGCACCATTCGTCAAAACTTGGAAAACAGCATGAAAAGGAGCTGCTTCTACACTACTATATCTGAATTTGGTATCACCGCAAAACTTATGCGGCTATGAAAACTGATCTTAAGCAACGCCAAAAGCTTCGTCCGGTTCGGCAAGGACCTCTCCGAGCCGTTCAATACCAAACGAGGTTTTAAGACAGGGTGATTACTTGTCGTGTGACTTCTTTATTTTTTTAAGAATTAAAAAAATACGAACTGATAACGCCGAATCATTCGTGCCAACAGGTGATACTTTAAACTGAGTAACTGAAAAGTGAAGTGTTTCTTTCATAACCAAAGCCAAACTCTCCAAGTGGCTCATCATACCCGTCCTACTATACGGCGCAAAAGAGTGGACGATGTATATATCCAACGAGTCGGCCCAGGGAGTCTTCGAGAAAAATCAAAAAAGGTTTTGCGAACGATTTAGGGTCCTTTCGGTGTGTTGGCTACAGTCGATGGAACGAAGAGCTGTACGGGCTATACGGTGACCTTGATATAGTTCAGCGAATGAAGACACAGTGGCTAAGTTGGCAAGGACATGTCGTCTGTATGCATGAAAGCACTTTAGCTTTGAAAGTATGCGATGCAGTACGCGCTAGTAGAAGCAGAAGGAGAGGAAGAACCTGTAATCCTTTGGAAGGATCAATTGGAAAGTGAAATGGCTGCACCTGGTATTTCCAACTGGCGCCAAACGGCGCAGAGAAGGAACGAATGGCGTCTACGTCAATGAAGTAGGGAAGGAAACCAATGTTGTCGAAATAACCTAACGAGCCCGAGCGAAGACGAATAGGCACAGCCAAATCAAAAGTGAACTCCAATAACTTTTCTTTTCTTTAAATAATTGAAATAAACTCGACATACGACGAGATCGCCTTAGTAACACCCCGACGTGCATAATAATTTGCCACCTTTAAAGCTCAAATGGGTTATGACTTGAAGTAGGTGACCACCCTTTATTTCTTCTGCAAATATTCCAACGAAAATTAAAAAAAAAAAAAAATTTTTTAAATCCAAGCTCAGCCAATTCTATTTCAATCCGTGAGCCATAAATTCATGACTAAATTTAAAAACGATTATTTTTCAACGTCGCAACACAATGCAGCGCACATAACCTTCAAACTCAATTAAAGCCAATATTTCATACGCTATTAGCTGAATTTGCAATTTGTCGCCACGCTTGCCGGACTCACACCCAACGCGTCCACATGCACCGACCGACAACCGACCGGCGAGCTGGCGGAATAAACGTTATCGCACGACATTGACCACTCAGACGACACATTATTAATACGATTTGGTAGCAGCGAACTTTTCACGCTACATTTTTGTGAATTTCCATTACAATTTTTTCCACTTTGATTTCATTTCACCGGAGCGATGATGATACAACAATACATTGAATTATGACAGGGAGTTGAGTGTATGAGACCTTTTGCAAATGGCTTGCGATGGACTTAATGCGAAAATATGGCAAAATATAATATGTTTGGATGTATAGCCTAGAAGTATCGCAGGCAGGCAGGCCATTTGTTTAAGTATTTCCATGTATGTGTGTGTGTGTGTGACTGTCAAATAATGTCTACTGTCGCTTCTGCTTTTGAGTAGTTGGGTTGCAGCTCTTGGTTCGTGTGTACAATACAACATATGAAAGCATCTGCATCTGCTAACCACATGCTAAAATTGTAAGTGTGAATGTATGCCGGTTGGGGTTGTATGTGAAGTTAGTTGTGCTGACTTGAGTGCACGTACATATGTGCGTGTGTGTTTGTGTAGCTAAAACTGGTTGTGGGTTGTGTAGCGTGAAATGAAAATTGAAAAGCACTTACCGGCATTGCCGTGCCAACAGTGAGGTGGGGCATGGCGTATGAGTAACAACTAGCAGGCAGAGTTTCACACTCTCTCTACTCTACTCAACCACTCCAGCTGGCTTACCATGGGGAATGCCAGGCAAAATTGTATCTATGTATGTATGTCCTAACTAGAAATATTCTATAAACTTATAATATACTCCAGAGCTGTAAATTATAAATATTCATCGAATTTTAGTCAAATTGCGGAAAATCAATAAAGAGACAAAAGGACAAAAAAAAAATATTTCGGGAAATGGAATAGACACTGAACTATTTAAATAAAAATTACTTATCACTGAAATTACTCGATATTCGGTATATAGGTGCCTTTTTGAGAAAAAATCGTATTTATACCACTGTGGATCTTCACGATCATCAATCGCTAGTCAAACTATTGTGTGGAGTTTATAAAATTCAGCAATCGTTGTATCTTTACACCGCTATCACGCTCAAGCATCAAATAACTCCTCCAAAGTGCGGGGCATTCGAAAAGGAAAGTTTTAGGTCCTCTAATTGTCTGCAACATCAGCAAAAGTCACTAGATAGTACGGCCAACCACTCTGTGTGTCTACTCAATATGGTATTAGTTGACCTGTAAGAAGACCTATAACTGTTAACACGTGAGCTGTTTTAATCCCATGCTGGCCACATTGTTCGGGTCAAATTACAAATATTGAGAATTTTCTATGTTTAGTTAGCATCTCTGATGAATAATTGTGCTGTAGTGAGCTTACAAAGTGTGAGCACCGTGCCCAAACTGTCATATCATGGCGAAACTCGTCCGCAATCCCATTAACCGGTATGTTATTGAGCCCAGGGATCCATACTAGCATCAAAAAGAACTGCTTAGCAATCACGTTCAGTGATCTGCGCCAATTATCTACGGTTGTCGACTTTACTCGTTCAGATTCCAGAGCTCTTAATGCGGTCCGAGAAGATATGAATACAATTTTCTGAGAGCACCATTCAGCTGAGAGAACAAGCGACCTCATGCATAGGCGCAAACTCTGTCTGGAAAACACTACAGTGATCCTTCCAAAAAGAAAATTTGCAAACACCAAGCTGCTTTGAATAGCATTGGCCACCGACTCTGCTATCGAGTTTTGACTCAACCATATAAAAATGAATTGAGTCTGTACTTGCTGGTATTTTCCTACCTCAATGGTTTCTATGCGAATAACCTACCCTGGAAACTGTGCTGAAGTCAAAAAAAGTTATGCAGTAGTCCGTTTTTCCTGGGAGACGGAATCTTCTTAAGATACTATTGTAGTATATCCGTTGTTTTTTTTAATTTTCATTAGGTCCTAAGGGCGTTGTTCTGGCTTGATTATAGTTTCTTCATCGCAGTTTACTATCGAAACCTGGTCAGATGCCAATATCGGGCAATCAGCGGCAAATGAGATCATTGAAACGACCTCTGGTGGAGGAGGGAGTTTCGAAATGTAGACATTAAACGGATTCGGATAGAGGACACCCTGGGAAACATCTTAATTAATCTTATGGAGTTTGGTAGTTTAATCTTAAAATTCTACGGAGGACTGTCGACCAATCAGGTAGCCTGTGGTCCACCTCTTCAACCTCGGTAGTAATTAGGAATCCTCAGTATCGGAGACTAGCACTAAATGATTGACGGCATCAAAGGCTTTTGACAGGTCCAGTGCTTGAAAGTAAATTCCTCTCTCGGCGAACGAAAACCAAACACTATATGTCTCTCATCGTTCCTCCTGCTATATGGTGCAGTACCCGCCGGTGGAAGCAGAGGAAGAGGAAGATCTCCACTCCGTTGGAAGGACCAGGTAGAGAAGGACCTGGCTGTACTTGGTATTTTCAATTGGAATTACACAGCAAAAAGAAGAAACGAATGGCGCAATGCTGTTAACTCGGCTAAAATCACGTAAGTGGTGTCTACGCCAGTAAGTAAGTGCGACTAGGAGGGTTCGCGCGCAGGGCCGGCTTCGATTAAGGCCATGGACTACTACTTGTTTATGGCGTTAAGTGGGGTTGTGATTGCTGCTAGGCTCAGTTGGTGTGTGAGGGACGAGAGCAGTAAGGCTCTAATTGTCTTCGCTACAGGGGGAAAGCCGACTTCTTGTCTGGTTCAAGTCTACCCATTTTCTACAAGTCGGGTGTTTTTGCAGTGGTCAAAGACAGTTCAGAAACTTGGTGAGGTAGTCTGCTCCCACTGGTTCTAGGTGTTTTAACATCAATATGCTTATTCCATCCGTGGAGCTGAATTTCGCCTTCACAAAAACCCCATGAACATCTTCCCCGGATATACCTATCAAGCGCCGAGCTGATGTCTAGCAGTCAGCTGTCGTTTCTACTTTTTTTTTACCGAATGGTACAGTAGAAATGTCGGCTAAAATAGCGCTTCTACATGTCTGACAATTCACGGTCGCCGTCTCATCGGGTTAAACAACGATTAAGCTGTGGTCCATGCCTTGGTTGCACCCCGAGGAAAGGTGGTAAGGTCTTAGTTGGTCCTCCCACTTGTTCCGCTTGTGTTGGCCAACTTTACGCCGAATCTACTTTTTAAGACCCCTGAAGAGGGAAATACCAGGATCAGTATGGCGTAAGAGTCTCACCTGGAAGCTAAAACTGTTGCTTCGTTTTAATAATTAAGTCGGATTTCATCGGCTCGGCCTGCGGGTATGAAGCGGGCGGCAGGGGAATTATCGTTCATCTAAGGTGACCACTGAAGGCTAGTAATCCATGGAACGGGCGTCGGGCGGCCTGTCAATCGAGACCATTATGGGTAAGCAAACCGATGCCTTAATTGAAATCCTACTCGCTCGTACTTTTAAATTAGTATTTTTTTGCGGTGGCTGCATTGGCCGAGTGGTTTGCATTGCGTACTGCCACTCGGTAGAACAGGGTTCAAATCCTAGTACGACCAGCATCCAAAAGTTCGGCATCCAAAAATCTGGTCGCCTCTCGGCATGTAATGTCAACCCCTTCGAGTATATTTCTGACATGAAATAAAAGGCTCCTCGTAAAAAAACAATCAGCCGTTCGGAGGCGGCTTAGTACAAACTGTAGCTCCGTCCATTTGTTGGGAAAACATCAGGACGCAAAACCACAAATTAGAGGAAGAGCTCCGCCCAAAATCGCTTCAGCGGTTGGAAAGCGCCAATTATATGTATACTCGTATATTAGGTAAAGTAAAAATTTCGTTCGGTTTTTATCTAAGAGATGGCGTTATTGTCCATAGTACTAGTGTTACGTGTCGCATCATGTCATACTATACGGCGCTGACGTGTTTATTCGCGCTAAAAGTTTGTCTTTGACAATTTTTCGATTGATTGACTCAGTACATTGTGAGCGCTCGTCAAAGATGGACACCAGCAAAGATAAAATTCGCTATATTTTACAATTTTTCTTCCATCAAGGCGTAAAAGCAGCCAAAGCGGCTGAAAAAATTAATTTAGTTTATGGGCCCGATACTGTAAACGAACGTGTAGCACAAAAGTGGTTCGCTAGGTTCCGTTACGGTAATTTCGATGTCAAAGATGCACCACGAGTCGGGAGGCCTGTCGTCGATTAAGCAGATTGCGATAAAATCATGGAAATAGTGGAAACATACCGTCACGTGAGAACTTATTTAATTACTGAGGAACTAAAGATAAGCCTGAAAACCGTTTGGAACCATTTGCATAACCTTGGATTCAAGAAGAAGCTCGATGTTTGGTTGCCACACGAACTTATGCAAAAAAACATGATGGACGAATTTCCATCTGCGAATCGCTGCTGAATCGCAACAAAATCGACCCATTTAGCGTTAGGTAACTGGCGATGACAAGTGGATCACTTACGACAACGTCAAGCGAAATCGTTCGTGGTCGAAACGCGGTGAGTCGGCGGAAACGGTGGTCAAGCCAGGATTGACGGTCAGGAAGGTTTTGCTGTGTGTGTTTGGTGGGATTGGCAAGGAATCATCTACTAAGAGCTGCTTCCCTATGGCCAAACGCTCAATTTGGATCAGGACAACGCCAGGCCACACACGTCTTTGGTGACGCGCCAGAAGCTCTAAAAGCTTGGATAAAAGGTTCTGATAGATCCACCTTATAGTCCGAACCTCGCACTAACTGATTTCCTTCTGTTCTTGTCCATAGTGAATGATTTGGTCGGTGATAAATTGGCCTCAAGAGATGCCGAGGGAAATGGAATGTCCCAATTTTTTGCCAAAAGGGTCAGGGGTTTCTATGAGAGAGGTATAATGACATTACCTGCAAGATGCCGAAAAGTTATCGAACAAAACTGTGCACATTTGACATGAATCGGATAATTCTAACAATAGAAAGGAAAGCCTTCAATTTAAGGCAGAAATAATGGATTACTTTTTACTGGACCCCATTATGACATTCCGTCAACTCAAAAATATATCCAAAAAAATTTTATTTTTTTAATTTGTAAATATTTTATAATTCCTAACACTTTCACCTGAAATTCCCCCTCTTCTGCACACTCATTTGGTAAGTGATTGAAGAATGCGCCTATTGTATGCGATAAATTGTATCTATCTACAGCGCCAAAGCTGGTGTGAGATAATATGAGAATATACACGCGCGCATAAACATACACGTACCAGCGCATTTGACGCGGTATGCTTTGCATGCGCGTATTGTGCTAATAGTATTTTAATTTTGTTGCCATTTTCTACCTCTCGGATGTTTCTCTTAAAAATGCCTTTGCTCATGCAAAGCGCGTGTCTTGCATGCACTCAAAATTTCCCACTTTTTATGTAAGGATTCTTATTTTTCAACACTTTTTCTATATCACTTACATTTTACTAGCGTTACGGAGGCACATACATATGTATGCACAATGTGTGTATGTATATGTGTATGTATACATTGTATATCATTTAAACGTCTAACACTTGGTGTCGGTTGGTCAGTTGGCTGCGCTTTTTTGTTTTTTTTTTTTTGAGTTTCTTCACTGCCAACGACTGACATTGGCGTTTGCTGAGTTTTCTATGTTGGCTTAGTTGCATATTTTTGCGCCTACAATCCATTGCTTTCTGCTTTATGCTTGTTTATAGTATGATTGCGCTTTTACCGTTATATGGTACCCAGTTAGTGTACACTATTCTTACGTTTTACATTTGCGAATTCTGCTTTATTGTCGGCCATTTGGTTGTACGCCGACACTAGACTGGTTTGATGTGGTATCAGTTGGAATGGTCTTCCTTTAGTCTAGTCGAGGTGGTCTGCTTCAGGCGGTATATTTGATGCTTTCGTTAAATATGCACAACATTCTTTTTATTTGTGATTTTTTTCCTTGCGCCTTTCTCACAATTTGTTGGGCAATTTTTATACCCCGAGGCTGTATGGCGTGCGTTTGGTAAGAAGTTTACGCAAGTGAGGAAACGATTATTATATTGTTTAAGCAGCTCACAACTTCCTGTCTTAGACCAAGTGTCCTCTGGGTAGCCCAGCATCCATTGGGAGCTGAGCTAAAATAGGAAGAAATCCCTCTGCAGTTGTGCGTAGTGTGCGGAACCAACCACATGGAAAATGTTCTCCAATGAAAAATCAACGATACTCTGGGATGAGAGACTCCCCTTTTGATAATGGCCCACGCAAACGATTATGCGTTACAGTTCAACGGCATGGATCTGGTATGCCTGGTCCCTTAAATAGCAAGGTGCTGCTGCCCAGCTGCTTGATGTTCCCGCAAAATTAAAAGCTGGCATCACAGAAGAAAATTTGTCCTTTGGTATTGAATTTATGATTGAAGAAAGACTCCGTCGCAGAATACGTTCAATCAATACACGATTCGCATCTAAGCGAAATTTTTCAAAATATCGCTTATTCCCCCCACGCCCCGGCGGAAAAAAGGACGATGTGACAAAAAATTATTTCTATGACCGCCTTGAACGCGCCCCCCCTAAGATTTGAAATTTGTGACCTTGGTGACCTTATCGTCAGGGTGGGCAAATAAGACATTTTTGACACTATAGTCTAGAAATTCAACCTCCACGATGACACAGCCACAAATGTGTTGAGGCAGATCGACTTCGCCGGGGCTCGAAGCATGGTTATCTGTACTTTATTCCAGCAAGCTACTTGGCTTTCCTCAGATCGAAAAACACAAAATCAGATCGATCATGTTGTGATAAACGGACAACATGTCTCCAGTGTTCTTGACATGCGTACACTCCTAGGACACAACATCCACTCGTAACACTATCTTGTTGCAGCGACGATGCCGACCCGCCTCTGCGTATCAAAGAACGCCCGTCAGCAAACAAAAACCAGATTCGACGTTGAAAAGCTGCAATCACAACAGACTCGACTTGCATCCTGCTGCAAATAAATCTATTAGTTTTCGAAAAGGCCGGAAAACAACTTGTTCGATGGATCACCGTGTCGCAGTGGAGGATAAGTATAATAAACGCCTACATCGCTACGTTCCAGTAGTCCGTTTTTTCTGATAAACGGAACCTTCTGGTGATAATCAGACACTAGCGCTGAATTATTGATATATCCAGTACTACTAGGACGGTTCGCAGAGCCGGTTTTGTTTAAGGCCATGAACTATCTGAGTGTTTATGGCGTTAAGTACGGTTGTGGTACTGTGCACTTTTCCGAAGTCATGCTGATGTCTTGCTAAGCTCAGTTGATGTGTGAGGGACGGGAGCAGCAAGGCTCCAATTGTCCTCGCTACTGGGGGAAACTGACTTGGTTATTGGCTGGCTTACTTGGTTCAAGTCTACCCATTTTCCACGAGTCAGGTGTTTTTGCAGTGGTCAAAGACAGTTCATAACCTTGGTGAGATATTCTCCTCCCGCTGGTCACAGGTATTTTAACATCAATATGCATATTCCGTCAGGGCTGTTGAATTTCGTGTTTCCGAATAGCTTCCCCTGCGAAATCAAGCGACGAGCTGTTGCTTAGCAGTATGCCAAGACGGCGGATCGGCTGTCGTTTGTGATGTTTTTTACCGAAGGGTGCAGTGAAAAATTACGGCTAAAATAGCATTTCTATGGGTTCGACTCGTCTCGTCGGGTTAGATAACGATTAATCTATGGTCCAGGTTTTGGTTGTCCCCAGAGGAAAGGTCGCAAGGTCTTGGTTAGCCCTTCCACTTGTTCCGCTTGGGTTGGCTAACTTTGATGATTTCTGATGAGGAAAATACCGGGATCTGAAGCAAATTGTTGTAGAACCCGGAGTGGTGATCTAGGAACTTATGCCCGGAGTAAACAAATGACAGTGAAAATGAAACATCATGAGATGGCGAACTCAATTTCCCAGTCGATTATAATGAAACAAATGTTTCATTGCTCGACTATGAAGATGTTCGAATAATAATGGCCCGCTTAAAGGACAACAAAGCCGATGGAGCTGACGGCCCCCACGGTCTGCACCAAATACCCTGGGATAAGCATCCTCAAATTGACATAAAAGGTCATATGTATGAAAAGCTCACCTTGGACAAACTGAAAAGTGTGGCATAAGGTCTGGTAAATCCATCATTAAGCCGATATTTACAATCTTGAAAATACGCGTGAGAAAAAAATCGATACCCATCACCATTTCATCGACTTTTAAGCTGCCTTTGAGAGAACTGTAAGATACCGCCTCTACGCCGTGGTGGTGTGGCATTGATTTACGGGTAGTAACCCGAAAGTAAACAGCTTTCGATTGTACGAGTATTTTAAGATGAGCCGAATCCAACAGAAGCTGTTCACGTATGAAGCACTTCCAAGCAAATGATTGGCTATTAGACAATGCAGAGCAGTAAAATCTGAGTCTAAACTGATGCTGGATAACACCAGAAGCTCAGTTAGTGTTGGAAAGGACCTCCTTGATCCTTTATCGTACTATTTCTTCAATCAAAGAAGCGAAGCGAACGAAGACAAGACAAAATATTACCTGTCATTAAGCAAACAGTCGTAGCATTCGTGACTTGGCTCCCACGTCAGCTTTTACGTGATCGTTTTCGTTTCAAACAATCCACCGCAGAATCACTCTTGCCAACAGATGCTACTTTGGAGTGAGAAGGCAATTGAAAAGTTAAGTTTTCTCTCGACAAAATAAAGCCGAACTCTACAAGTCGCTCATCATGGATGTTGTTGACATCCGATGAGTCGGCCTTAGAAGTCTTTGAACGGCTTTTGGCTTTTTGGGTGTGGGCGACTGCGAATCGATGGAAAGATGAGCTGTAGTGTAAAAGGTAAGCTGGCTAGGCCGTCCGAATGGATTAAAGCACTCCAGCTTTGAAAGTATTCGATGCAGTACACGCTGTTGTTAGTAGAAGAAGAGGAGGACCTCCACTCCGTTTTAAAGACTTGGCGGAGAAGGACCTATCGACTTTTGGTATTTTCAATTGGCCCCAAAGATCGAAAAGGAAAAATGAATGGCGCGATATTGTTGTTAAACCGGCTATGATCATGTCTTCGGATCAAGCATATGAAAGGCATATTGAACCAGAGGTTCACAAACGGTTTTCCGTTCCATTCGAATTTAGCGCTTTCTTCATAGCATCCATTTCTTTTTGCTCATAGCTTCTATACACATTTTGTGCTGTTTTAGTTTATTGCGCGCGCGACGATTTATAGCTTGACCGCAGTGGCAGGAAGGCGAGCAGTCAGTGCCGTGCAGTTGCTTGGCCTGACATCATCAGCTTGGAATCATTCAGTTGCTTTATTGCACAAAGAATATCCGCACAATGCTACCTCTACATATTACAAATTTTCTTGCCACCCACCAACTGGCAATGGCATCAGCATAGCCGGTCATATGCCGGTGAGTTACGGAAATATTGCACTTCCAAACGTTTTTTATTTTTCTCTTATAAGCAACCTTCACAAGCAAGCACCTACGTTTAAACGTTTGTGTGCACACTTGCTCTGTTGCATATAAATTATTTCAGTCGCACTTACAGCAATTTGAGTGCATTGCTTTTCACTTACGATTAGTTTTTCATCTGTGGTTGCTTGGTCGTTGGGTATTTCAGGCTATTGGATTTTTGGAATTTTTTTTGAGGATTTTTTGTTTATTTTTTTGGATTTGTTTGCAAAGGTATTTTCTCCTTTTTTGTGGATTTTTTTACCTACATGATCAGGTCTTAGTTTGTAGTCGCTTGCGGCATGTTTATGTAGTCTGCAAGTCAAAGTGCACAAATTCATTGTGTGACTTCATTAAGAAATTGTTCACTGAGCAATAATCAAAGGTTAGGTAATTGATTGTGCAAAGAATCACATTACCCGTGAGCTCATACAATTTATGTGACTTCAAGAGTTATTGCTTTAAACTATTTATCAAGGTAGTCCATGCGGACGTACAATCTGTAGGACGAGTTTGACTTGGGGTCAGATTTTGGAAATGTGACCTGCCTCCATCCGATATTGTTAAGCCATTGTTGGTGCTCTCAATGCTCTCAGCCTCAGTTTACACTAGCCTATTTAAAAATGTTTATAACTACAGAGAAATAGTCCACAACCCTGAAGAAGTCGGACAGTTAAGTGTTATTTCTCAGAAACTTGGGTATGATATGAAAAATACTATTGTAATAGACAAGCAGTACGGCTTGCAAAAAGCAAAGAATTCTGCGATGAATATTCAGTCGGAATTGGGAATTCAAGCCAGTAAAAGGGTTACCTTTAATATCTCGGATTTTTATTTTCTACAACTTTCGAAGCGGGTTGACTCAGCTCGAGAAAAAGATCGGTTCGATGGGTCGAGAGAAATGTTAGAAGTACGATAGCAAGCTTCATTTACATAGTGTTCAAGGAGCTCACGACTTCCAGTCTTAGCACAAGTGTCCACTGAGCAGCCAACAAAAAATATTCGTTCAATATTCATCACATGAAAAACTCCAATGAAAAACAACAAAATGCCTCGAATAGGAGACCTGCCTTTTGACGACGACCCTCATAAATGTTTTAAGCATCACGATTTGAGGTTATCCACCTGGAATGCCCAATCCACTAATTAGGAAGGTGCCACAGCCCAGCTGATTTTGTCGTCGTAGGAAAAGCGGCCGTGATTTCCAAGAATGAGAAAAGGATGGAAATGAGTAGGTCCTTGTGAACTTCAGCGGTTGCATTTGTGATAAGAGAGATACTCCATCAACGAGTACTTGCATTCACGAAGATGGATGAACGTTTCGCCACAATCCGCATCAAAGCAAAATTTTTCTGAATTTGGTATGTTTAAATTAACGCTGAGCAATGCCAAACGCACAGTCAGAATTGGGAAATACATCTTCGAGCCGTTCACCACCAAACGAGGTTTCAGACAGGGTAACTTTTAATAGTGTGATTTCTTAAATTTGATGCTGAACAAAATAATATGAGCTGCAAAAACATCATGCCTTTATAACTTCGAAGTTAGTTCAGGGAAGTTGGAATGGGTCTGGTAGTGAATGAGGACCAAACGAAATATGTATATCCAGTTCTCAAAAGAACAGTCGGCCCATTTACTGCTTGGCTTCCACCTCACTATTCATTGTTACAACTTCGAGGTCGTAGATAATTTCGTCTATCTAAGGACCAGCATTAACACCAATATCAAACGCAGAATCACTCTTGTCAACAGGTGCTACTTTGGACTGAGTAGGCAAGAGTAAAGTTCTCTCTCGACGAACGAAAACCAAAATCTACAAGTCGCTCATAGTACCCGTCCTACTATACGGCGCAAAAGTGTGGAAGTCTTCGGAGACAAATTTTGCGAATGATTTATGGTCCCTTGGGCATTGGCAATGGCGAACACCGCATCCGATGGAACGTTGAGCTGCCCGAGCTATACGGTGACATTGATATAGCTCAGCGAGTGTAGAAATATCAGTTACGTTAGCTATGTCATGTAATCCAAATAAATGAAAGCACTCCAGCTATATAACTATACGATGCAGTGCCCGACGGTTGAATTAGAGCAAGAGGAAGACCTCCAGTTCATTTGTAGGATCAGCTGGATACCGAGCTAGTTTCGCTTGGTATTTTTAACTGGCGTGAAGTAGCGAAGAGATGCCCGAATAGCGTGCTATTGTTGATTCGGCTACCATCGCATAAGCGGTGTCTACGCCAATGAAGTAAGAGAAGAAGAGGAGTATGAGTCTGAAAGTAAACAGCAGTCGAATGTTTGTGTATTTTTATAAGATGAGCACAATGCAACCGAACCACAAAGCACTTCTAAGCAAATTTTTGCCGTTTTTTGGAAAACTGGGCATGTGGCAACCATACCACTAAAACAACGCATAACGGTAAATTCTGAGTGGTACACAATCATTTGGTTTCAAGAAATCAGGAAAACCAACCACCAAAGATGGATTACTGTTCATCACGACAATCGGAGGTCTCATACATCGACCGAAACAACTACATCTCAAAACATCGATTTCATGAGTCATCCACCCTATAGAGTTGACTTGACATCGAATGATATCTTTTTATTACCATAGGTAAGAAATAGAGTCAGTGGTCAACGTTTTCCGTCACCTGAAGCAGGAGTTAATGTATTCAGAACACAGAGTGGCAAAAGGGCTTCGACAAATGGTTCAAATGAATGCAAAGGTGTATAGGTTTTAATGAAGAATATTTCGAAAAACAATGAAGCGATTTTTGTTGACTACTGTTTTTGATTTTGTTCTCAAATCTCGAAATACAAAAGGCAAGCCTGGTATTGATGACTTCATCAGCAAATTTTAGCGGAGGCTTAAGCGTTTTCTCCTGAGTATCTTTGCTTCCCTCTGTGTGCATTGCTGAAAACTATTTTGATTCGGCTTGGGGGCTACCTAGTTAATATTTATCGAGATAAATTAAAAAATAAATGCACTTTTAAGCTTGAGAAAGACATTTTAGAAGAATTTAGGAGCATAATTTTGATAATAAAATTTGTAGTATTTATTTTTTTATTTTTTTCAAATCTCATTTGATTTTTTCAAAAATTTTTCAAGCTATTCGAAAATCTCAAAAACTCGTGTCCGTTTCACTGTTAAAATAACTTCCATTTTATTGTGAGTATAAATTAAATAGGTCCGCTGGCAAAAGTTGGCTCCATCTGTTAGTTGTGGCCGATCTAGGAAGTAATTACTTATTTCACTGGAAGGGTTTAACAGCCCCTGCTTCTATCACCAAAATTGTTTTTTGCTTCTTCGAAAATGTTCGAATTTGTGTTAAATAAACAACATTTCCGAGAAGTTTTGATTTTCAAATGGGTGTGGAAGTTTATTGTGAATATACAGTGACCGATTCCTGCACAGAGTGGTTTGGACGCTGGAAAAATGGTGATTTTAGCGTCAAAAACAAAGAAGCTCTTGGCTAACCCAAAAAATTTAAATATGAGGAAATGGAGACTTTATCGGATCAAGATCCATATCCAACGCAAGCCGAATTCGCAGAAACGTTGGGAGTGATTCAGCAAATAATTTCCGTTTGATTAAAACAATTTCGATTCAAATGCCAAGAAGAATCCTTACGAGTTGAAGCCGAGGGATGTCGAAAAGTGATTTTTTATCTTGGAAATGCTTCTTGAAAGACATCAAATATGAAAGATGAAAAGAGAACATACTACGATTACACCAAGAAGAAAAAATACTATGCCAAACCTTGTGAACCAGGTCCAATCTATATCCACGCCAAATAAAATCATTCACGGCTCTGCATATGGTGGAATTACACGGTTGTATTGTAGTATACTATGAGCTGTTAAAACTAAGCGAAACTATTGATGCGACACGTTCTCGCCTACAACAAATGCGTTTGAGCCGTATATACAAAGTGATACAAATTGATTTTTCAATATGATAGCACTGAAAATGCTGAAAAAGCCGTGTTCTCCAGTCCTTGCTTCCTCCAACTACAGTCTTTTTCGACGGATGTAAAACGATTTTGAAGCTTACCATGAGTAATTTTCTTCCTTCGTACCAGGGGTGTTAGTTAAAGTTTGCCGGTTTTACGCCAAACTAATAGCGTCATATTTGTTTACCTCAGTGAATATGTCGAGTTTAGTTCCAAGTAAATCGCATTTGTGGCATTCGTTGCTTTTTTTATTTCATCAAAAGAAAAAAGCAGCTGAAGCTCACCGGTTGCTGCTAGAAACTTATGGTGAACATGCTCCAGTGATTAGAACATGTGAGACATGGTTTCGTCAATTTAAAAGTGGAGATTTCGATTTGACAAACAATGAACATCCTGGTGCAGCGAAAAAGTTCGAAGACGAGGAATTGCAGGCGTTACTGCAAGTTGATCCAACCCAATCGCAACAAAAATTGGCAGAAACACTACATGTGACTCGAAGAGCAATTTGTCAACGTTTAAAAGCCATGGGAAAGATCCAGAAGTATGGAAAATGGGTGCCACACCAGCTGAACGATAGACAAATAGAAAATCGAAAAACCATTTGTGAAATGCTGCTTCAACAATTCGAAAAGAAGTCTTTTCTGCATCGAATTGTCACCTGAGGCGAAAAATGGATTTATTTTTAGAACCCGAAGCGAAAAAAATCATGGCTTTCCCCTGGTGAAGCTGGCCCATCGACAGCAAGGCCAAATCGCTTTGGCCGTAAGACAATGCTCTGTGTTTGGTGGGACCAGTGTGGTGTGGTGTACTACGAGTTGTTAAAACCTGGTGAAACGGTGAACACGGATCGCTACCGACAACAAATGATCAATTTGAATCATGCGTTGATCGAAAAACGGTCGGAATGGGCCCGAAGACATGGCAAAGTTATCTTGCAACATGACAACGCGCCGTCTCATACCGCTAAACAGGTGAAAGATAAATTAAAAACACCTTTTCGCATCGATGGGACACTCCCTTGCTGAGCAGTGCTTCGCTAATTTTGAAGAAGTTGAAAAATGATTCGTCGAATGGTTTGCCTCGAAAGGGAAAAAGTTTTTTTGGAATGGTATCCATAATTTGCCTGAGAGATGGGCGAAATGTTTAGAAACCAATGGTCAATACTTTGAATAAAAAAATTTTGAGATTCCTCTGAAAATTAAGTGTTTCCTTTATCGAAAAACCCGGAAAAAAAAAATTTTCAACTAACACCCCTGGTAAATGCTGATCTGACTCACAGAAGCCACAGCTTTCTTAACATTAACGTTACAAACATCTGGAAACCTGAACCTCCTGCTGTTGTATAATTCTTCTCTTTTACGCGATGCTCTTTCCGTCAAGCTTTCAAGCATCTGAAAAAGAGCTGAGTGGTTCTCCCCTTTAGTTGCTGAAAAATATTATAATTCTTAATAGTAGAGACCAACCTTGCCGGCTAATTTCGACTCAGCCATGAAGAAGGGAATAATAGTTTCTCTACTCCTGTGGCCCTCTTTCCTCTAGTCTTCTCGTGAAGGGATTATGGTGGAGAATGCGTCACTCGATGCCAGTTTGGAGATACAATAATACATGCAACTAAGCATAAGCAGCTTAAGAACACTTACATACTCCCTTAGTCTCTAAACGATATTTTCGTCAATTTCCTCTACATAAATCCAACCACTCTTGTCTCACACGCTTGAACCACGTCCTGAAAGAAGAAGAAAAACTAAAAACCTATTTGGTCTTTTGAAGAAATCGAAGAATGTATTAATGATCGAGGATAATCTCCTTATCCCATTTTTTAGCGATATTATTCAAAAATTCCCAGAGAGGTGGGCAAAAGTAGTCCCAAAATTTATAATATAATATATAATAATTATGTTCATTAATTCGAACCGGCTAACATTACACAATATATCTCATGTGACAATGAATACAAGTCTATTTCAAAATCTTAATATTGTTTCAGATAAATCAAACCTACATCATTTATGTTACGTACATATGTACAATACATACATACATATATGTCAACTGAGTACGTACTACATAAACATACTCACTCACCCATATTTGTTGCCAGAATTGTCACTTAAATGCACAAACAAAACAAAGCGTTAGATAAACGGTGTGTGTGTGTGGGAGTGTGTGTGTGTGAGTGTGTGTATGTGTGTATGTGTATGTGTGACATAGAAATGTTAAAATGTAAACAGACACAAAACTATTATTATTGCGAAAGGTCAGTTAAGTGAAGTTTGTAGCAGAAAATTATTATCAACTGATTGGAATAGGATTATATGAAGATGAATGGGCAAATGGATGAGGAAAAGACGAAATTTAATAATGTGAATAATGTGTGTAGACACACTAGAGTGTTCGAAATTTTGCCAATTTAATTTTGTTGTTTAAGGAAATAAACGTACTAGGTGTGACAATTAAGTAATCAGACTCATTTCATAAAAACCGTATATTTCAAAATTATTCTACAACTCTGCCATCCCCTTCAAAGTAGTCCCCTTGCGCAGCTATACAACGATTCCAGCGCGTTTACCATGCTTCGTAACATTTCTGGAACGCTTCGACTGGGATGATGTCCGCGAGTACCCTAGTCACGGCCGCTTGGATGCCCTCAATCGACTCAAAATGGATTCCTTTGACCACCGATTTTGTTTTAGAAAACAAAAAAAGTCACAGGGTGACATATCGGGCGAATAACGTGGTTGTTGCAACCTTTTGGCGATACCTTTAGAGGTCAAATACTGGGACACGTTGTCATGATGAGGCGGAACCGGCTACATTTTGCTGTGACTTTCTGTATTTTGTTATTGTAAAAAACGATAAGAACCCCCCACACCTTAGTTAAAAAATTAAGTTTTTATTACAAATGGATATTGATTTAGCTTCACGAAGATATTAATATGAATGCCTGGAGTGAGCCAAACGGATCTATGCTTATTCACACTTAAGTTGAACTTTTAAGAATATCTCTTAATCCGAAAATACCTCAGCACGATCTATGCTTATAACCACGTCATACTAATGCGCTCTTTCGAGCTTATCGAACTTGGTTGCAGTCCTCTGGCCATTTTCCAGGAAACATAAGTATTCCATTTTAAGCATATCATACAAAAGGTTAACTAAGACCTACTACAAACCATTTTTTCAAATAGATTGATCCACTTCCCGTCAAAAAAATTCAAGTCAAATAAATTATAAATAAGATTTTTTTTCGCAAAAAGCCACTTGTGCACCGAATTTCTGGTAAATCGAACTATAAATAGGATTTTTTCAAATAGTTCGGTCTCTGGTCTGCTTCCCGGAAAGAAGAGTAGTCTAAGAAAAACCTCACTTAAGTACCGAGTTTCAAGAAAATCGAACCGTAAATAAGGATTAGATCCGCGCCTGGTCCACTTCCGGAAGGAGTCTGCTAATTTAAGTAAAAAGCCACCTGTGCACAGAATTTCGAGTAAATCGAATTATAAAATTATTTCGAATAGGTCAGTCTCTGGTCCTCATCCCGGAGAGAAGAATAGTCTTCCGGTTAATTTAAGTAAAAGCCCACCTATGATCCGAATTTCGAGTAAATCGTGCCATAAATAGGAGGTTTTTGAACAGGTCAGTGCTTGGTCCACTTCCTGTACAAACCTCTCCAAAATCCATAGAAACAATAAGACAAAATTGGAAGTCAATGAGTCGCTATAGATTACTGAAAAACAACTTTTTAGGAAATTAGGCTTCAAAAAGGATTTTTTAGTTATATTCTGTGAGTGAGAGGGTAGGTTGAACTGATTGACTTAAGCGAGCCTCACTTAGACGATTCCATGCCCACAGTCTTATTAGACTTTGTGACTTAAGTTTGAAGAACATTGCTGTTGCTTTTGTAAATTGAAGCAGTCGTTTAGGCCATTATCGATTGAAAGTCCTACAGCTTTTCTTTGCCAAATATGCTTAGCTTCTGCCTATCGAACGCCGATCATTCACAGTGTACGTGCTCGACCATCTTCGTGAGTTACCTACATTTCCAGCACTTGTTGTCCTATAATAGGCCTAACTTCAAGACAACCGGCGTCGTCAAAAGTCGTTAGAAATCCAATTAATACCTGAAGTCTGGTATGTTTATCACCAGTTCATATATTTTTTGCGATTCTGCAGCCTTTTTTTGGCCTTAAAACTGTTCCACCCTCTTTAGCCAGTTCATCAGCTTTCTCATTTCCAACGATGCCCAGACACTCAGCTAAAGACCCAGACTAATGATAGTTAGATGGCTATGGGGTGGGGATATCAAACTTTCACAGCTAAGCTCCGACGTTGCATCTAGTGACAAAATCTACACGGACTTGTTAATTACCCAATACATAAATTAGAATTCTTTCGTGGCAAATGCTTCGACTTGGAAGATACCGCAGTGGCTTGACAGCCTTAATGTACTTCTTATCTCCAGGTGGACGTAGTAAATCGCACTAGTAACCGCTTTTAGAGCCATCTTCGTATACTTTGGGATAACGCTATGCTACTGTGTACGTATATCCTGATTCTCAGCTGATTTAAGGCGTATAACCTCGGGTCAATCATGAAAGTCCTGTGCTTATCCATGAGGTTTGAGAGTTCCAGTGAAGCTGATCACTGAAATTCTGAAAATTCCAGCATATTTAGGATTCTCCTACCTGAATCTAAGTTCAATCCAACATTCTTTTACATATTTGTAGGACCACTGATATCTCTTTCGCCCGTATCTCTACATTGAACACCCACGACAATTTGCTGTTCAAGGCAGTTGGTAAGTCTTTTCAGATTACACTCGGATGGTTTGACATTGCCTATCGAGGACGACCGCAATCGCAAAAATTAATTCCCAATAATTTTGGACTGGCAGTAAGCAGTGACATCCACTAAAATGATGTATGCTTAAATTTTATAGAGCATACGTTGGGTATATCGAGATCCATATCTTAGCTTTCTTATCTGCGCCGGTACTACTCTGGTCTCATCAGACAGCTCAAATCCTTCATCTATAACAGGTAGTGATCGGTTTTCAATGCAGTCATTCACAGGAAGAGAGTGGAGGCAGATTGACTAACTGTGAATGGCGCTCAAAGCCTGTCGGTAGCACGAGACATTGGCAGTTGTCACACAACTGTATGGATACCAGCTTGAATCAATTGCGTTAGGAAGGTACTATAAGATAATGGGTATTCAGAAAAATTCCAATTCTGGATAATTTCCGGTCAGAACTCCACTTTATCTCAATTTGTGCTAGAATTTTGATTGTCGGATCCAAAAAAAGCTCCACAGTCTTTCCACGGCTTACCTTCGGGCAGAATCATCTTGCAAAAAACTATGGACGACAAGCATTACTTCACAATTTTGAAGCTTACCGTGAGTAACTTTCTTCCTTAGTAAATGCTGATCTGACTCACAGAATCCACCCTCTATAGTAACCGCTTTCTTAGCATTAACATTACAATAATCTGGAAGCTTGAACCCACCGCCATTGCATAATTTTTAATGTGTCTTTCACCAGTTTAGCGGTATGAGACGGCGCGTTGTCATGTTGCAAGATAACTTTGCCATGTCTTCGGGCCCATTCCGACCGTTTTTCGATCAACGCATGATTCAAATTGATCATTTGTTGTCGGTAGCGATGCGTGTTCACCGTTTCACCAGGTTTTAACAACTCGTAGTACACCACACCACACTGGTCCCACCAAACACAGAGCATTGTCTTACGGCCAAAGCGATTTGGCCTTGCAGTCGATGGGCCAACTTCACCAGGGGAAAGCCATGATCTTTTTCGCTTTGGGTTCTCAAAATAAATCCATTTTTCGTCCTCCGTGACAATTCGATGCAGAAAAAATTTCCTTTCGAATCGTTGAAGCAGCATTTCATAAACGGTTTTTTGATTTTCCATTTGTCTATCGTTCAGCTGGTGTGGCACCCATTTTCCATACTTCTAGATCTTTCCCATGGCTTTTAAACGTTGGCAAATTGCTCCTCGAGTCACATGTAGTGTTTCTGCCAATTTTTGTTGCGATTGGGTTGGATCAACATGTAATTCCTCGTCTTCGAACTTTTTCGCTGCACCAGGATGTTCATTGTCTGTCAAATCGAAATCTCCACTTTTAAATTGACGAAACCATGTCTCACATGTTCTAATCACTGGAGCATGTTCACCATAAGTTTCTACCAGCAACCGGCAAGCTTCAGCTGTTTTTTTCTTTTGATGAAATAAGAAAAGCAACGAATGCCTCAAATGCGATTTACTTGGAACGAAACTCGACATATTCACTGAGGTAAACAAATATGACGCTATTATTTTGGCGGAATGTGACTTGCGTATTTTTGTAGGTTAATGTCAATAGAAAAAAATTACATACATGCCAAATCATAGAAATTTATACATATTGCTAGCGACATCTACTAGTAAAACCGGCAAACTTCAACTAGATTACGCCGAAACCCGAAGAGAATCACATTTCAGTTTGCGTTGGTGATGGAATTTCGATTGACCTATCCTCAGCTAAAGTGCGTTTTCTCGTCTTCCCTTTAACCGATCGTTTTAAAATTTGACGGGAGGGATAATAAAGGAATTACAAAGGATTCGGTATTTTTAGATTTAACAAAAACAATTTGAAAGTCACCAACTGACCGAACTTTTGTTAAACCCCTCGTATTTCTTCTTCTATCTTATGCAATACACATATTTATGATATAATAAACACGATCTGATGGTGAACTATCTAGCCATTGGATAAAGTCATGTATATAGGTACATTATGTATGTATGTAGTAGTGGAAGCAAGAAGAGGAAGATGGAAGAAAGATATTTTCCAATGTATCAATCGAAATATTTTGCATTGATTTAAATACATATATACATACATATATATATACATAAGAATGTGCCAACCAATATAATTGCATTACAAAATTTACATGCTCTCCTAAAAGTCCTGCAACTTGTTTTATTTGCTTGTTTGTTTGTTTGTTTGTTTGTTTGTTTTGATTTCAATTGCCAGCTGTGCTAGCTGTTTGTGGACGGACCAAACGTTGCCACTTTTGTGTCGAAATGGAAATCTTAATTTAATAAACCCAAAATAACTAACACATTTTAACAGATGTTGTCATTATTATGTCGATACGTAGTACAACAAAATATTCAAAAGCACACGAACACATACACACACACACACACACACACGCACTAGTCCATCAGATATGTCAGGCACGTCGAGCAACAACAAAACAGCGTGTAGCTCCTTGCACTTAACCACTTATTTGACTTAAATACACTACATTTGTCTTATTTGCTTTAAATATATGTGCGTGTGTGTGTGTGCTAGTGTGTTTGTGAGTTGACCAAAAACAACTGTATAGTTGCATATTTCAATTCTTGTGCGCTTCGTTGTTATTGTTATTTGGAAATTTTTACTACCGAATAATATTAACATGGAATATTTCGCACAATGCCCTATAACAATTTTATTACTCACATACCCGTACATATATGTACGTGTATGTACATATATTTACAAAAATATAATATAAACAACAAGTGAAGGACACAAGCCACTTGTCAGATGGCAAATATGCTGGTTCATCATCTCGATATCATTCTTTAAATTCTCACACTTTCTCACTCGCATCCCGCTTGAGGGTCAAAAGATTCAAAATATTCCATGAAGATGTTGATGAATCTGTGGGTGAGAGGTTGTGTTATGCGGTAGATAAATGACCTGTGTGGTAACCACATGGCAACCCGGTTGGAAAAGTGAAGTGAACTACTTTCTTTTTATCACTGAATGCTTGGCATTTGAAGCAAAAAAAAAAAATTATTTTGTACCCTTGCTCTATGGAGTTAGTGAGTACGTGGAAGTAAAGGTGTTTAAGCACTTTCTGGCAACGGAGATGAGGCGAAAGAGCTAAGGTTTAACCACCTCTATGCCTCTCCAACCAACTTGTGTTATATTTACAAGAAGTACTCATTCCTTCTTCAAAGGAAGATATGAACAGTGGTACCGAACGTGCCTCCGAGATGACACGAAACTTCGGTGAACTTTAGTAGAGAACAGATAGCCAGAAGCAGCCAAGCTCTCTGACCGATTATAATGGACAGATAACTCTAATTTTTGAAAACTCAGAAACTTCGTTATCTTCAGCCAAACCATTACGACGCGACAGCCTATTGGGAAAGCAAGAAAGAGTAATAAAGACTTGGTATGGGTGGAACCGAATATTTGATTCTCTGCTAATATTTATATTAAATTAACGAGAGCGCTCAATTTTTTTGAACCTATGCCAGCAATTTTTGGTAGGATCATCTTCTGCCCCTTCTTTATTACAGTAGCAATTACCCATGAGATTATAGCCGAATTAACAAGAGTGCGGCTATCTTTTTTCTTTTCGCCACGTGGACCAAATTAGAGATATCCAGTGAAGCAAGGTCCTTCTCCACCTGATCTTTTCAACGTAGACTCCACTTAGTCTGCTTTCATCTGTGCGTATTGCATCAAATACCTTCAAAGCAGGAGTGCATTCATAGAGCCGCCGAATATAGTGCAACCGGACAACCTGACCGCTGTCTATTGGTTGGTTGAACAATATTAATATCGCTGTATATTTTGTACGTCTCTCGAAAACTATCACCGACTTATCACATGATATAACCTTAAATGTCTCCGTACCATACACTATGGCGGGATGGTTGGTTGGTTTTTGTTTGTCAAGAAAATACTATACTTCTCAATTGCCTACTCAGTCCAAAGTAGCATCTGTTGTCAAAGTGATTCTGCATTGGATTAAAAACTTTCTGCAAGATGAGGTTACCAAGTGTGGAGTTGTGGTTCACAGCTAAGAAAGTGAGAGAGATTTTGTATACCTTCCTCGACTAAAGAGTTCACTGAAGTCTTACTGAAGCGTCCGTACACCAGAAGTGCGGCTGCAAGCAGACGTCGGTATTTGTTGAACACAGTATTTGCAAGTTGCACTTCTGGTGACTCCATACTTACTGTAAGGTAGGAGAACTTGACAATCTTTTCATATTTATTAAAACCAATAAGCCTAAAAGTGGGGTTGTGGTCCCCAGAACTTTTTCTTTTGCCGCAGCCAGTTGATTTCTACTATCCCCTGCGAGGTGTGGATGGAAGAATTCCACCGTGGTGAGGTATGCATGTATAACTAAGGCTAAACATTAAATTCGACTGAGAATCGGAAACCTTTTGCCGGGTAGATGTCATCCACTTCTTCTCGGAACAATCGGTTCTTTATACCGAAAATTTTCTTTAGCTTAGGGCAGTCGCAACGTTGCCATCGATCACTATACGTGCGAGGTGGGATAAATACCGTGAATTGAAGAATTAACAAGAAGAATAAAGAAGCCGAGATACGTGAGTGTGAAGAGCTTGAAAAGCTTGAAAAGCTGGCTGACAAAGAATAATGCTGGAAAATTCTAGGAAAACAAACGAGGGTTTTCAGAAGGCTTCAAGACTGGAGCAAACACTTGTAAGACCCAGAGAGCTGATCTAGTGACTGATGCCCAAAGTATACTAAATTTATAGAGGGTACACTTCTCTAGTCTACTGAATGGTAGTGAAAATGGAACACCAGTAGATGGGGAACCCAAATCCCAGATGATGAAACAGATGTTTCCAAGCGCGACTATGAAGAAAATACAATAGCCATCGCCTACTTTTTTCAAAATATTTTCGAATGACATTATGACGGACGATTGGAACCTAAACCTCTGCTCTGCCCAATCCATAAAAAAGGGGACCTTGCAGTATATGCTAATTATCGTGGAATAAGCCTCTTTAATACCTCTTATAAAGTCCGATCGAGCGTTTTGGGTGAAAGATTAAAGCTCACCGTGAACAAACTGATTGGACCTTATCAGCGTGACTTTAGACCTGGTAAATTCACCATTGATCAGATATTTTCCTTGCGCCAAATCTTGGAAGAGACCCGTGAAAAGATGATAGACACACACCATATCCTCATCGATTTTAAAGCAACCCTTCGACAGCACGAAAAGGAGCTGCATCTACGCCACCTTGTCGGAATTTGGTATCCCCACAAAGCTTTTACAGCTGTGTAAACTGACCTTAAGTAGCACTAAAAGCTCCGTCAGGACCGGGAAAAAGTCCCCCCTCCCACCAACATTGTCAGCTTTGCAAACCTGCACAGAAGCACTCTTGACTACACGTGCGTCTTTAGGCTGGTGTTTTGTAAACGCAAAAGCGAGTTTCGGCCGAGCTTCTCCTCCTTTATGGTATTCGTCTTGATGCTTTTCTATAAATGGAGGGACCTACAGTTTATTCTAAGTCGCGTCCGAATGGCTGATGGATTTTTATGAGGAAAAATTATTCTAAGCCACCTCTGAATGGCTGATGGTCTTTTATGAGGAAAAATTAGTTCTCTATAATTTTGGATGTAGGACTAAATGGCAAAACGCTATGAAGAAGGAATGAGTTGCGCCCTGGAGGCTAAAATCAAGTTGGCGATGTAGGTATATACTAGTAAAGAAGAAGAAAAAGAAAGCAAAGGCTGTCAAGTTTAACATTATCAGCATTACCGATTTTTTGAGTCACACTTCCTTTCTGCTGTTTCAGGGCTACCCCTCAACTTTTCTCTATTTACCGAAGTAATAAGAAATAAATCTTTACTCAACACACTTTTCGCAACAGGATTGTAAAGAAAAATGTATATATATTAGTCACTCGCCTGTCCATTCCGCCCTCAGGTCATACTCACACTTTATATGCAAATTTTCCCAATTCTTTATTACATGAAATTCATTCGAACGTCACCGCATCAGCTCTTGAGTAAGTAAAACTGTCCGCCTGCGTGTGAAATATTCATTTCTGTCAACTTTTATTTCATACACACACACACACCCACACAGGTAGCCATACACACACACACACACACACTTGCAATGTTGTGATGAAAATGCTTATCCACTCAGCTGTTGCTTTGATTATTTTCTGCTGTATGGTACATACATACATAAATGCAACGAATATCACTCATACGCTCAGTTGGGCCAGATTGCTATGCAAACTTAATTGTTGGCTATTGCATTTCAAAAATTATTTCTCACATAATCACACATGAACTCGTACATGCATACAAATTTTCTACATTTGAACAAACAAACAAACAGACAGAGAGACTTTTATGCAGATTTTGTTATTTACAAATGACATTTTAATGAAAGACTGAAGGACTTCTTCTGCTCGTTAATGTCAGACCAAGAGTTTTGAGAAGATTACATAGTGTATAGTGTACATATGTATGTAGTTAGTGAGAATTTTGAATTTATTTGTATTCAAATTAATTTGGCTTGCATACAAATGTGCTCACATGTCAATTGGCGTGCGTATTTAAAATAATCTTTGTCTTTGACTATCAAATTAATTGAATATTTTCTGCTTCTGGTATAAATTCTTAATTTCTTAAAATAATTGCCATGCTGGTATTTTTAAATAAACTATATTCTTAATAAATATCTCTGTATACTTGTGTTGCTTTAGGCGATTGTAATTTAAAAATAGATTTTCTTTATTAATAAAAAGTATAAAGTTATTTTGATTTTTCTCTTCTTTTTTTACCAGAGTTTTGCTTGCGTAAAAGCAGTGGAAGCAAAAGACAGTAAATATGAACATACACATGACACTGAATTTATTATAAAAGAATACTAAAATGTTAAATTCTTGAACTAAAAACTGTCATAGCGGATTTATTTAAAATTTCTTCAGAATTAAAATTTAAGTGCCTCAATTCATTTTAAAGAAAGCGCTGCTAACAAAATAAATTTAAAGGTGTTTATGTTTTGAAATAAAGGCGGCAGAAATAAAAATAGAATTTGTAAACCTTTCATGTACAAGAAATGATATAAATGAATGGCATAATTTTATAACTGAGCCACCGTCGACCGGCCGATGGATTGTTATGAGGAGCTTTTATTTGATGCCAGAAATACACTCAGAGGGCTTGACATTCCCTGCCGAGGAGCGACCGTAATTCTAAAAATTAAATTTCCATAATATCGGATATTGGTCGAACCAGGACCAGTACGCAATGCTAATCGGACAGAATGACGAGTTGAGTCAATTTAGCCATGTCTGTCTCTCCGTCTGCTTGTACGCAAACTAGTCCTTAAGTTATTGAGATACACAGATTCACCAGTCACTAGAACGATCAGTTGTCAGAATCGGTTAGATCGAACCACCGAGCCGATTATATCAAAAATCTATCAAGAACCATTCACAAGCGTATTCTTCTCACGGTCGTATGGCTCTTCTCCTTCTTCTCTACTGGCGTAGACACCGCTTCCGTGACTCTAGCCAAGTACAGGAAATACCAAGGTCCATCTCTACCTGGACTTTCCAACACTCCTCTGCTGAGGTCTTCCTTTTCCTCTACTTCCAACGGCGTGTACTGTATCGAAAACTTTCAGAGTTGGCGTACTCTGATCTATACGAACAACATGACCTAGCCAGTGAGGCAGCTGTTTGTTGATTCGCTGAACTATGTCGGCTGCGGTATTCGCAAAACCTTTCTCTCGAAAATTCTTAGCGCCGACTCATCAGATGTGGTCATTGTCCATGCATCCGCACCATATAGCAGGACCGAAATGATGAGCGACTTGTAGAGTTCCATTTTTGTTCGTCGAGAGATGACTTTACTTTTCAATTTCCTACTCAGTCTAAAGTAGCACCTGTTGGCAAGAGTGATTTTACGTTGGATTTCCAGGCTGACATTGTTGTTGGTGTTAATGATGGTCCCTAGACAGATTGATGAAAAATTATCTACGACTTCAAAGTTATGACTATCAACAGTGGCGTGGGAACCGAGACGTAAATGCCATGACTGTTTGTTTGATGACAGGAGATATTTACTCTTTTCCTCGCCCACTACCAGATCCATGCGCTCGCTTCTTTATTTCTGCAGAAAGCAAACTCATCGGTATACGCCAGCAACTGTACTCTCTTATTGAAGATTGTACCTTCTTTATTCAGCTCTGCAGCTCTTTTAATTTTCTCCAGCAATAAATAAAAAAGCCACACGTTAAAGACTCACCCTATCTGAAACCTTGTTTGGTATAAGTTTTGTGGGGACACTAAATCCAGACATAGCGGCGTAGGGACAGCTCCTTTCTGTGCTGCCGAAGGTTACTTTAAAATCGATGAAGAGGTGGTGGGTATCGATACTCTCACTCCAAAATTTGGTGCATTGAAAATATCTGGTCAATGGTGTATTTACCAGGTCTAAAACGAGAATGCTTTCATCCGAGCATATTTATCAGTTCTTCACCTCTGCTGCTTTGTTGTTGGGCCATTTGTTGGACACATCGTGCTTCTCTTCCGTCGGGAATACGTGTGCAAGTTGTATAACTTTCCATTTGACCTGGTTTCTTCGTGGCTATGACCCAAGGCTTCACACGGATTGTTTACCGCCCCTGCACAAGGGTTGTTCATGTTTCTAGGGTGGACGCAAAAGTAGGAATTTAGGATAGCTCCGCTATTAGATGACCTGTTAATACACCCACAAGAATGTTAAGTAGTTCTCTTTTGCTTAATACAAGCAACAGTTGCGTCTGTTTACTCTCCACGCTGGCCACAATTATTTAATTATACGTTTTACGATGGAAGAGTTTCAAGACCTTAAGTGTTCGCCTATGATCTACTGTTCCAAACAACATTAGAAGGCGCTAAAGGCAGTCGATGGTGAGAACCTCGCCAACGGCGCCAACGTGAGAGAGTTTGTCAGTCATTTCATTACCTTCTACAATACATCCATGCGACCTGGTAACCAAGTGATATTCACGGGGATGAAAATGTGCTCCACATGTCAGTTTAGGCAAAGAGCTACCTATGTACAAAATTTCATGTAAATTAAACGATTTTAAATTAAGTTCGTAGTACCGATAAATTGGTCCCAGACCTACTTTCCGGTGTAAAAAAGTCTTCCTCTTGTAAATTTAGGTAAAGAGTTATCTGTGTACTAAATCATATGTATTGTAAATCAAACGGCTTAAAAATAAATTAATTTTTTTTGGAATAGATCGGTCCCAGGACTCCTTACCGGTAAATCCTACGTCAAACACACAACAAACTCTCCAAATTTCAGGTCTCTACCATTAAATGGTTGGGCTGTGGGTTGATTCGTCAGACATTCAAGACAAAGCCATCTATATATACTAGGGTATTAACAAAAGTTCGGTAAGTAGAACAGAAAAAAGAAATAAAAAATAATTTTTGTATTTATTCGTAATCTTTGTCCTTTTTTATCTTCTCTATATTTTTTTTTATACACAATTTATTTATTTACTGAATCTGCTTTAATATAAGCCTAACAGTAAGTGTACAAATCTTAAGAACTAAATTACAAATATGATAGCTCGAGCTATGTAACTCTGAGCCCTTTTCAAACTACGGCGCTCTCCTTAGAAGGCGGGAACATCTCTTCGCTGAAGGCGGGAATTTCTTGTTGGGTTGCATAAAGCATTAGCTAGCGGGTTTGGATGATTTCTCAGCTTTGTGAAGTACTTCGTCCTGCTTCTTTCAATTTCAGGCTTAACCAGTAAAATACCAAGGTCTTTGTGAATATTTACGTTACGAACGTACCATGGTGCGCCCGTTAGTGCTGAAAACAGTCTTCAAAATCCTTCTTTTTAAGCTAATCAAGCTCAGCCTTAGCCGCATTAATTATCATCTCCTTGCTATTAAATACCCTTCCTTTTAATTTTTTTAAATTTTTTGGAAATAACCAAAAATCGCAAGGTGTTCTATCCGAGGAATATGGTGCTGGACATATTTCTTCGATCCCAGAGATCGCCATAAAATTATTCGCTGATCTTCTTTCTTCCTGTTTTCCAACAAATTTTTAAAAACTTTTGGTAAGCACTCTTCGGTGGGCCATTTTGCAATTACCGTCTTACCCCTTCCAGTGGAATAGCAGCTACGATTTTATTTCGGGTGAAGTGAACTGACATCATTACTTCTGCAGGTGATTTTTGTTGCTTGGATTTTGCGAGTGGGTTTACTCTTGTTGAGTGCCTTACTACGGACTGCTGTTTGGTTTCTACATCATACTTATAGAACCAAGATTCGTCACCAGTATATAAATATATGTATATTGAGTTGGTGACAATTGTAATTTCTGGTCTGATTTGTTGAACTTTTGACTTTCTAGTAAAGAAGCAGCAATTGTTACATTAAATTGAAAGCGCGCGGTGACTGGTAATGAAAAGTACATCACTTACAGCAATGTCAAACGAAAAAGTTCAAGGTTGAAGTGCAATAATTTTTAATATTAATATAAATATTTAAACATAGTAATTCTTAAACTCTAAATTAAAAATCGTTCAAATTACAAATTTTTTACATTTATTTACCTCCACTCAACTCAGTGACCTTTAACACACGAATAAATCTATTTATGATAATTGAATTCCCAGAATTCAACGCTGATTTCAATAGTGACGGTGAAATTGTAAATATTGTAACTATGTATGTATGTGTTATTGCTAGTATATTATGCATAAATTTCATGTAGACAAAAACACATGCATTCAAGTATGTATATATGTATACAAAACTTTAATTGTGCAAATGAGCTTTCAAAGCATTGATTGTCCGTGAATTCACTCGCATACTTGATACATATACATGTACGTAGGTATATATGTACATATATGCATACGTATGTAGTATAAAGTTATTCACAAATATGCATTAATATATCAGCTTAAATGCATGCGCAAGTTCATACAAAAACAACAATAGCGCAGAAGTATACATACGTGTATATGTATATGAAAGGTCTTCCAACGAGAGATGTTATTTTGAAAAGCCTGCTATTCCGGTAGATGTCACTTTTGATGCTGTAATTTGTTGACATTTGACAAGTAAAAACTACGCCAGTAATGAAAATGAAATGTTAAAAGCTTCAAAAATGCATTGAAATTATTAAAATTCACTATGAAAATAGTGTAAACCTGGCAGAGACGGTTGGTAGAACTAAAATGTTTTTCGGTCGTGTTGTTGTAGTAGCGGCTTACAAACCCTGCTTAGGAAAAGGCTAGATCAGTGCAAGTTATGGAGGTTATCTGACAGGAGATCCAGGAAACGAGTTGTTTCGACGGGTTCATAACAGATGGAAAGAGTTGTTAGATGAGTTTGTTTTCCGGGGCATGCAAAGAGATGGTTAATGTCGTGCCGGAATTCATTGCATGTAGAAGATATTTACGTTAGGTATGTAGGGGTCGAGTCTGGATAAGTAGGTGTTTAATCTGCTACCATATACAAGATCTGAGTTGTGTCAGAATTATGTGGGACTCTCGATGCAGCTCGAGTATTTCGTCTGCTATAGGTGATGTGTTGGATCTGGTTTGACAATTCTCACGACAGCCGGTCCTACGCACAGGCGTTGACCATGGTGTCATCTGCCTCAGGGTTGTAGGCCTTTCAGCGGCCTTACCCCGTTTAGGTCAGCAGGTAACATTTTTCGATCGTCGTGAAGCACCTTGCCGGACAGTAATTGGTGGAAAAAATGTAGCTTTGGGAACAAGTTAGTGATGTGAAGAATAAAATATGTGCAGCGTCCTCAAGAACAACTGAAAATATTGCTGCTGTAGTACAAAGTGTTGAAGAAAACTCAGGTTTGTTTTTTCCTCGACGTTCTTTGGAATTGGGCATTCCAAAAGCATCATTACACCGTATTTTGCGTAAAGGCTTGAGACTTAAGGCTTATAAAGTTCAGTCAACACAAGAACTCAAGCAGGCTGAATATCAACAACGTCTTGTATTTGCTGATTGGGTCCTTGATATGCATGGAAATCATTCTGGATGATCATCTTGTCTGATGAGGCTCATTTCCACCAAGATGGCTACGTCAATAAGCAAAACTGGGGCTCAAAAAACCCAAGATTTTTTATTGAAATCTCCTCTAAATCTTCAACGTTGTTGTTATTGTTGTATTAGCGGTTCAGTAATCCCGCTTAGGACAGGCTTGATGAATCTAAGTTGACGAGGTCATCTAATGGGAGGTCCAGGAAACGTGCTGTTTCGACGGGATTGGACCTGACAGCAACAACTCTCAAGAAAACCGGTTCTACGCACCGTAGTTGACCCGGATTTTATCCGGCCAAGGGCTATCACCCTTTCGGCGATCTAACCCCGTTTAGGTCAACAGGTAAAGATCTTCAAAGTGTAACCGTTCGATGCAGCTTATAGTTCGGTGGGGTCATTGTATCTTACTTTTTCGAAATAATGGAATACGCAATCGAGAGATGATTAATGATTTTTTAAGGCCGGAATTGGATAGCATTGATCTGGAGAACGTTCAATTTTAAGAATACGGCCCTACGTGTCACACAAGCAACGAAACTATCGATCTTTTAAGCTACATTGAGCTATCGAAGAGTTGATCGGAAGTGGCTACCTTGCGATTTCTTCCTTTGAGACCACATGAAAGATAAGATCTACGCCAACAGACCAACGTGGATTCAAGACCTCAAAGATAGAATTCGTGAAGCTATTGACGGCATACAGCAGCCACTTTGCGATTTGGTGATGGAAAGTCTCACAAAAAGGATATGGTCCGATATTGTTTTCCATTATTAATGGCATATCTTCTTCTTCCTTTTGCTTTGAATATCAAATAACACCTCTTATTGGAAAACCCTGTATATATGTATGAAAGTATGTATGTGTTATGCCTCCTGTGCTTGTAAATACATTGAAAATGAATTTAAATGCTTGCCGTGGTAGCGCCGGTATATTACTTAAGTAATTGCTTTCAAGCGGCATAAATGCATATGTGGCCTTGCAACTCAGACAACATAGTCAATATGCTACATTCGCACAGCAGCAACAACAATAATAACAATAGCAGCAACAACAGTAGTAGCAGCAGTGAATATGCAACAATATTGTGGGCCTTGCGATAATTTTGACAACGCATACATGTACGTATCTATGTATTATATGTACGCGACACAAGTGCACATTGATGTATTTAACAGTCATCATACTTAACCTTAAGTATACTTAGATGGTACAGGCAGTATCTGTAGTTAGCGATTCATAACTACTCTAAATACACCTTCAAATCACTCTCATGCACTCAAGCTAGCATTTTCAATTATACAAAAACACACATACACACAGCAACACGCATACATACACATAACTACAATATTTAAGCACTGAACTAAGACTGACCTAAGCGTATACAGGCGTGCTTATATGTATGTATGTACGTATGTACGAGGGGATTAACAAAAGTTCGGTCAGTTGGTGAATTACAACTTGTTTTTGGTAAATCTAAAAATACCAAGTTCTTTGCAATTACCTTATTAATCTTTCTTTGAAATTTTAGAACGATCAACTAAAATGGAGACAAGAAAACGCAAGCTAGCTGACGATAGCTCAGAGGAAATTCCAGCACCAAGGCAAACAGCAATTGGCCATGTGATTCTCTTCGGTTTTCGGCGTAATTTACAGCCAATACAAATATTCAGTGAATGCCAAATTGCATATGGAACGATTGCACCATCTTTAAAGACTATTTCTAAGTGGTACCGAAGATTCCAGACCGGACATTTTTCCGTAGAGAACGAGTCCCGTGAAGGTCGACCAAAATCTTCCACTGATGACGTCACTGTAGCTCTGGTGAAGTCCAAAATTGACGGAGACCCACGATTGACACAGGAAATGATTGCTAATGGAATGGTTATTATATTGCGAATATTAAGTAATCATCTGGGATACAAGAAGAAATCTGCTCGATGGATACCACGAAATTTAAATGAGGCCCAAAAACAGACTCGAGTGATTTTGCTCAATTTTTCCAAAACAAATTCGAAAATGGTCAGTCTAGCAACTTTAGTAAAGTCGTTATTGATGACGAATCTGGGTTCTATAAGTACGATCCAGAAACCAAGCAGCAGTCCATGGTATGGAGCCCAACAGGAGCAAGCACACCCGTAAAATCTAAGCAGCAAAAATTAGCAGCAAAAGTAATGATGTCAGTTTACTTCAGCCGATCTAAAATCGTAGCTGCTATTCCACTGGAAAAAGGTCAGATGGTAACTGCAAAATGCTACACCGAAGAGTGCTTACCAAAAGTTTTCAAAAACTTGTTGGAAAGCAGGAAGAAAGAAGATTTGTGGCGCTACTTTTTACATCATGACAACGCGCCATCCCACTTTGATGAAATAATGAGTAATTTTATTGCCATTTCTGGGATCAAAGAAATATGTCCAGCACCATATTACCTAGATAGAGCACCTTGTGATTTCTGGTTATTTCCAAAAATTAAAAAAAATTTAAAAGGGAAGGTCTTTAATAGCAACGAGGAGATAATTAATGCGTTTCATGCTGAACTTGATAAGCTTGAAAAGCAAGATTGTTTCAGCAGTGGATCTATAGGCTTAAGAAATGCATTGAAATCAATGGATATTACGTAGAGAAGATAAGATAAGGACAAAGATTACGAGTAAATACCAAAAAAAATATTTTTAAATTTTTTTTTCTGTTCAACTTACCGAACTTTTGTAAATACCCTCGTATGTATGTGTATAAACTTAAGCGCTTGGACAGCATAAATTCATTATCATAAGCTTAATACACCCATTTAGATTTCACCTGAAATTCATTTGACGTTATAGCGAATCAGTGAATGGATTCGCTGCTATTGCCTGCTGACTAAAGTAAATTGTTGTGCGATATGCATGCATACATACGTGTACATACATACTTGTACATATGCATAAACGAGTATATGCACTTTCTTCAGATTATCAAAGCATCATGAATTTATGCTTACATGCATATGCATACCCATTGCATGTCTGTATGTATGTATGTATGTGTAAGTTCAAATATTTATATGCAGCAGTATTGTTGTATTCCAACATAAATTTCTCAATACATTGTATTTGGAAAATGTACCGGTTGTAAAGGTGAATGAATCTGTTATGTCCATTTGAATCCTTCCTGCCTGTGTGAACGCTCGAAATGCAATGCCTGTGTATGGTAAATGTTAACTGAGTTTAATGGGGTCAACTTAAATTGGTATTGATTTAATTGAAAATAGCATATATTCAACAGATTTATACAATATAAATGTCTTTGTAATTACATATATATATATTTATTGAAGGTCTAATACAGAGTAATTTTCAAGCTCTGCAATAGTTAATCTTGGGAGAATTTTATATAATATATCTATATACTAACTCACTTAGTAGAAGAGGGAAAATGAAATGAGAAATTCTCAACTCAAATTATATAGAAATTTTTATATATTCGGTATATAACTCGATTTGACTATGAATTGAAAGAAAATCGTAAAGATTTCTAGAAATACATCAGTTCTAAAAAAGGTGTACGATATTCAATGATGTCTGTTCAAAAAATTTATATGAGTCTTTAACTCCTTTTATTGACTTTTTTAAATCCAATTTTGTTTCTAAAGCTGCCAATTCATCTTTCAACTTTGGCATCTCTTGTACAAATATCTGTGTCTGAGATAGATGATGATGATATCATTAAGGGGTAAGCCACTCTAAGGTTGAATAGTAGACTCACTTTTAAAAAATTGTTATAGGAATATGGGAAAAGGAATTTACCAGGGATGTTAGTTGAAGTTTGCCGGTTTTACTAGTAGATGTCGCTAGCAATATGTATAAATTTCTATGATTAGGCATGAATGTAATTTTTTTCTATTGACATTAACCTACAAAAATACGCAAGTCACATTCCGCCAAAATAATAGCGTGATATTTGTTTACCTCAGTGAATATGTCGAGTTTCGTTCCAAGTAAATCGCATTTGCGGCATTCGTTGCTTTTCTTATTTCATCAAAAGAACAAAGCAGCTGAAGCTCACCGGTTGCTGGTAGAAACTTATGGTGAACATGCTCCAGTGATTAGAACATGTGAGACATGGTTTCGTCAATTTAAAAGTGGAGATTTCGATTTGACAGACAATGAACATCCTGGTGCAGCGAAAAAGTTCGAAGACGAGGAATTGCAGGCGTTACTGCATGTTGATCCAACCCAATCGCAACAAAATTTGGCAGAAACACTACATGTGGCTCGAGGAGCAATTTGCCAACGTTTAAAAGCCATGGTAAAGATCCAGAAGTATGGAAAATGGGTGCCACACCAGCTGAACGATAGACAAATGGAAAATCGAAAAACCATTTGTGAAATGCTGCTTCAACGATTCGAAAGGGAATCTTTTCTGCATCGAATTGTCACGGGGGACGAAAAATGGATTTATTTTGAGAACCCGAAGCGAAAAAAATCATGGCTTTCTCCTGGTGAAGCTGGCCCATCGACTGCAAGGCCAAGTCGCTTTGACCGTAAGGCAATGCTCTGTGTTTCGTGGGACCAGTGTGGTGTGGTGTACTACGAGTTGTTAAAACCTGGTGAAACGGTGAACACGGATCGCTACCGACAACAAATGATCAATTTGAATCATGCGTTGATCGAAAAGCGGTCGGAATGGGCCCGAAGACATGGCAAAGTTATCTTGCAACATGACAGCGCGCCGTCTCATATCGCTAAACTGGTGAAATACACATTAAAAACACTTAATTGGGAAATATTATCGCACCCGCCGTACTCTTCAGACCTCGACCCATCCGACTATCACCTTTTCGCATCGATGGGACACTCCCTTGCAGAGCAGTGCTTCGCTAATTTTAAAGAAGTCGAAAAATGGCTCGTCGACTGGTTTGCCTCGAAAGAGAAAAAGTTTTTTTGGAATGGTATCCATAATTTGCCTGAGAGATGGGCGAAATGTGTAGAAACCAATGGTCAATACTTTGAATAAAAAAATTTTGACATTCCTCTGAAAATTAAGTGTTTTCTTTATCGAAAAAACCGGCAAATTTCAACTGACACACCTGGTAATATCCACAGATGTTTTTATTGATTGATGGATTGCCTTGGTCTGTTACGCCGGAGAGTATTCTAGGTCCTATTTTATTTTCACTATTTATTAATAAGCTAAGATCTAAATAAATAACTTAACTTCTAGGAGTATACAAAACAAATTCTCTCTTAATATTAAGAAATGTTTCCCCGTTACTTTTTCGCAGTCTCAAAACTGTTTCCTATCTTCATATAATCTTTCTAATGTTAGCCTTAACAAAGTTGGAACCACTTTTGTCTATGGTTTTTCCATTTGTTAAATATATAACTTACATGGCTCCAAAATCTTATGAAATTTTAACATTTTTACGGCGTTATGCTTAGGACTTTAGAGATCCTTATACATGCTAGAAAATATTTGTTCAACTCTTTTGCAATTTGTAATCTAGTATACTCAACACATTCCAATCGAGTGGAAAGGCAACAAAGAAATTTTTTCCGTTTTGCCTTTCAACCACTCCAATTTGCTGACCCCATTACCACCTTATAGTGATTGGGGAAGGGTTATATCATTGACGTATCTTAGCCATAGACACACTTTGCAGTCTATAGGGTATATTTTCAACCTTATATCTGGTTCTGTTGATTGCCCCGAACTTCTTGAACAGATAAGCATCCATGCCCCGCGTAAAACCTTACAGTTCAGCTATCTTTTCAATTTCAGTTAGACTTTCAATTTGTTTTCGCTAAATCCAAAAATACAAAATCTTTTGCCATTGCTTTATTAGTCTCCCTTTCAAATTTTAGAACGAGCGGCTAAAATGGAGACGAGAGAACGCAAGGTAGCTGAGGATAGGTCAGACGAAATTCCGCCACCAACGCAAACCGAAATTCGCCATGTGATTCTCTTTGGGTTTCGGTGTAATTTACAGCAAATACAAATATTCAGTGAATGCCAATTGTATATGGAACGATTGCACCGTCTTTACAGACGAAGATTCCAGACCAGACATTTTGCCGTAGAGGACAAGCCCCGCAAACTTCGACCAAAATGTTCCACTGAAGACGTCACTATAGCTCTGGTGAAGTCTTTAAATGAAGTCCAAAAAGTGTCTCGAGCGAAGATAAAAGAGGACAAAGATTACGAATAAATACTGGTCAACTTACCGAACTTTTGCTAATCTCATCGTATGTGGGCCACATAAATTAACGAAACAAAAACCGCATGGACCGAGGTTCTGGAATGGATATGAAAAGCGCATCACTTACAGCCATGGTCCTGAAGGTTTTGTTGTGTCTTTGGTGTTATTCGCACGGAATCATTCACAATGAGCTGCTCACCTATGAGCTGCGCCCATTTTGACCACCAGGAGTAAAATTGTGTTTCGTCAGGATAACGCCAGACCACACACACATCGATATTGACTCGCCAATGACCTCTGAGCTCATGGTTGGTAGGTGCTTATGCATTCATTTTATTGTCCAAGCTTTGTATTAAGTGATTGCTATCTGTACCTGTCTATAGTGAAAGAATTGGCTGGTGAAGAATCAACCTCAAGACATGCCTTTGAAAGTCGATTGCCAGTAGGGACAGAAGTTTCTATGATGAAAGCATAATGACATTATCTAATTAATGATTCTAATTACTGTAAATAAAGCCCGCAGTCGAATGCAAAAATAATGAATTACTTTTTACTAGATCAAAATCTAATTTTTAGAAGAAATAGATAGGGTGATCTTAGCTACCGGAAGAGGTATTCGTCTATCAAATGAACGAATTCGTCATCACAAGGAAGTACTAAAGAAATTTATTGCTGCGGGGGATGGGGAAGGCGATCCGTATGCCACGTCGATAATAATGATGTAGATTAATGAGGAAGAGGTTTAAGATGAATTGATTGAACACGAAGTTATTGATGAAGCTTGATGGGATGAAGAATTCGAACAAGAGTCCAATGTTTCATTTACTGTCCGTGGCGTGACTCGATTAAAAGGCGACAAAAATAATATTACGAGTGTAAAATTGACAATATATTCTCGAAAAAAGAGCCGCCTGTAGTGAGAGTACAGTACAAAAATAGTAGAAGAAAGTAAATAATTTTTTTAAATTTTAAATATAAGCCTTTGAAGTGGTTTGTGGCGCTTCATCATGCTTGGACCGTGCTCGTTTTCGATTGGCGTGTTAAATGAATTTCTTTCAATTCATGTGGTATCCAAATATCAAGTTTTTTTACCAGTCCAAGACGTCGTATATGATTATGAACGGTTGATTTTGGTAAACTAAACTTATCTCCTATCTCACGCTCAGTCACATGACCATCCGATTCGATTAAAGCCTTGATATCGTCATCATCAATTTCACTTGGCCGACCTGAACGTGGCTTATCTTTGAGTGAAAAATCTCCCGAACGGAATTCGACAAACCAACTTCGACACTGTGATTCTTTTAAGGCACTATCACCATACAAATTATGCAACTCTTTAGCAACTTGGCCTACCTTTTTTCCTTTAAGGAAATAATAAAGTAAAATATGGCAAAAATGTTCTTTTGTGCGCTCCATATTAAAATTGACACCAAACAAACAAATATAAACAAAATTACGCTTATTTTTTTTCTAATGCAAGCTAAAAGTGACAGCTTATAATTGTCAAAAGAAAAAATCCAATTAAATAGTCACAAGCTGTTCAAGAAAATTGTCAACGCTGTCTGTATGAAAAATCCACGGTTTCTTTTGGGGCAACTAATATATTTAACTATCTCTTGTTTTACACAATTTTTTTTTAATCTAAAAATATATTAATTTATTAACTGATTAAAAAAACATTTTCGTAACAATAATATCCTACCACTTTCCATCAAACTCTACTCTGCCAAGCACACCACCAACCTGGTGACTTTCACAAGTGTTGAAAAGCTTCTCACTTACAACATATTTGAGTTCACCATTTTCCGCTCTTTGCTTTTCATACTTACCACCTACATATTTGATAGCTGAATAACCAATTGCAGAGAATTTTCTCTTAAAAATTTTAATGTGGTAGAGGTGGGTATGAGTGTGCGAAATGGTAAGCAATTGAGTGTGGTGAGCAAATTAATTCGAAAACGAATTTTTAAATATAACGAATTCAAAGGTAAAAAGGTGAAATGGTGAATGGTGAACATTAAAGGATGATTGACAATGAATTTTTTAATTTTTCTTTATATATTATTTATACTGCAAGTAAATTTATGATTGGAGGGGGTTATATGATGAAGTTGTCCGTTTTTAATGATGTCTAGATGAATGATGGTACCATTTATAGAAATTCCCGCAAATAAGGACAGTTTTTTACTACTATTCACCTGGTAGTGGTCAGAAACAATTTTTTTGTATATGTATGGTTCAAGCAGTTCAAGCAGCTCAAGACTTCCTGTCTTAGGCCAAGTATTATCCAGAAAGCCGACAAACATCTGTTGGAAATGAGCTAAAGTAAGAAGGCGAATTCCATGCGGTAGTGCTTAGGGTTTGGGACCCACCACATGAAAAAAACTCCAATGACAAAGAAAACAAAGTCTCGGATGAGAGACCCATCTCTTGATGACTTTCGACCTGTAATGTCCGGCCCCCGCCGGTGCATCGCCGGCCAGGTAGTGCGATTGACGTGGCAAGGGCAGAAGAAAGTGGATCCTTGTGAAATTTACTACAACGGCCATATAAATTTGGTGTTGAAATTGTGGAGGAAGAGAGACCTTCGCCGAGTACTGGCCTTCACCCCAGTGGAAGAACGTCTCGCCACAATCCGCATCAAAGTGAAATTGTACGCCCTAGCTCTGAGGAGGGAGCGAAACGATGTGACCCAAGCATACCTTTTATGAGCGCCTGGAGCATACTCATAATCGCTGTCGCCGCGAACCCAATCAGCCTCAACCCATTTCAGGATTTTTCGTTATGGAGGCCGAATCTCCTGACTGTTGTGTTGTGCCAAAAATACTTTCTTTGCCCACCATGTCGTTAAAATCGTCAGGAACGATTTTCACATCGTGTCGAGGACAGCGCTTAAAAGTATATTCGAGGCGCTCGTAAAGGGCATCTTTGGTCAATGCCAGTACTCGGCGACAGAGTCTCTTTCCCGCCACAAATCCGAAACCAAGTTTGAGCTCCTTTATATGGCCGCTGTAGTAAATTTTATTCTAACGAGAACATCAACCAGCTGGACAGCGACAGCTTCGACATTAAGGGACCGGACATTCCAGATGCATGCCCTCAAATAATGATCGTTTAAACGTTTGCGGGGGTCTTTTATCGGAGACATTAATCAATTTTTAACTGAGGTTGGTTTCTATGTGGCGGGTCCTCGCTGAGCGAGTAAGTTTAAGTTCAAAACCGACGACCGCTCGCAGCCGCACCTCCGGTGAACAGACGCTACAATGACTTCAGCGGATCCTTAAACCGAGTAACTCGGAGTGTCTTCACTGAAACTTCCTCTCTTTTAGCCGTTACCCAAGGCTCCACACGGGTTGGTTACCGCATCTTGCACAAGGGTTGCTCACGTTTCCAGGATGTGCGACGTTTTCGGAACGCGAAGTGTAAGGGTTTGGTAGTGAACGAGGGTAAGACGAAATATCTCTTGTCATCAAACAAACTGTCATCGCATTCGCGACTTGGCGTCTCCCACGCCGCTTTAAAGTCGTAGATAACTACATCTAGCTTGAAGTCAGTATTAATACCAACAACAATACCAGGCTTGAAAACTAACGCATAATCACTCTTGTCAGTAGGTGCTTCTTGAAATGAATGTCTTCCCTCGACTAAGAAAGACCAAACTCTAGAAGTCGCTCATCGTTCCCGTCCTGCTATATGGTGCAGAGGCATGGACGATGACAACATCTGATAAGTCGGCGTTAAGAGTCTTCGAGAGAGATAGGATTTGTGTAAGATCCTCTTCTCGTTGGCAGCGGCAAATACAACAGCCGATGGATGGCTAGGACATGTTGCTCGAAGTAACAGCTGATGGAAGCATAGACAGACAAGAAGAGACCGCTACTTCATTTGGAGGATTAGCTGCAGAGCGATCTGATTTCATTTGGTATTTCCAACAGACGCCAACGCGAAGAGAAGAATCGCTTGAGCAACAAATACAAATACTAAATAGAAATATTCACTTTTGATTAAATTCCCATACACGAATGGATATTTGCAATTAAGCAAATCGCCATAATTTTTTCCTGTAGTTCACATGACACGTGTGCTCCTAATATGCACTAATGCCACTGAGCACCAATGTTCCTATTTCGCATTTTTAGAATGAATATTCGAGTCACCCATCTGCAAACACACACAAACACCTAAAGAAGTGTGAACCGTCATCATCATCACCGTCATCACCATCACAGCCAACAGTTGTAATCGTACATGTATTTCCACTTATTTTTAATTACCACAATTAATCCCCAATTGACAACTGTTTGGTTGCTCATAAGTTAGTATTTAGTGAAAAATATGTTAAATCTATTTACACATACACATAGGTATACACATACATACATATGCACTAATAGATATTTGAATGTAGTCAGTTAACCTGAAAGTGTGAAAAGGTGGAAAATTCTTTGAAATAAACATGTCAACCTCAAATTGAAAATATACAATTTTCAAATGTAAAGGGTGTTTTTTTGGCATGTGGTTTTCAAATAGAAATAAGGAGCATATGATTTAATGTAACGATCAAGATTTTAGCTTTATTATGAAGATAAGGGTTTAATATTATTTTTTAGGAATGATTTCGGGAAACTGATCGCCGCGGTTGGCTTGAATGAATCTCAGGTGAGGGCCCGAATTTTCTCTTACCAAGGCGTCAATCGTCTGGGGATGAGCGTAGGCAAACGACTTCACATAACCCCACAAAAAGTCCAGTCTAGCGGCGTTACAAGTCCACGACGCAAGGCAATGCGCTCACCAAAAGTTTCTTTTAATAACGATTGATTCGGCCGTTGTCTGCATGGTATTAGGTCAAGTAAACAGTTCATTCGGTTTTTTATTGATTTTTCAAAATCAGATAACTTTGTGTACATTTGTCCGATTCAAGTCAAATATGTTTGTAAACTTGTTGCCAACGATATGCAAACTTCATTATACCCCTCTCGTAGAAGTCTGTGTCCCTATTGGCAAAAAACTCGGAGAACCAATTTTAACAGGTCTCTCTTGAGGCCAACTTCTCACCATTAAGCGCGTTCCCCATGGACAGGAAAATATGGTAATCACTTGGTGCCAGGTCCGGACTATAAGGTGGGTGCATTAGGACCTCCCATCCGAGCTCATGGAGCTTTTGACGCGTCGCCAAAGACGTGTGTGGCCTGGCGTTGTCCTGATGGAACACAATTCGGCCTCTGTTGATCAAAGATGGCCTTTACTGGATGAGTGCTGCCTTCAAGCGGTCCAGTTGTTGGCAGTAGAGGGCCGAATGGAGTGTTTGGCCATAGGAGAGCAGCTCGTAGTAGATGATTCCTTGCCAATCCCACCAAACACACAGCAAAACCTTCCTGGCCGTCAATCCTGGGTTGGCCACCGTTTCCGCCGGCTCACCGCGTTTCGACCACGACCGATTTCGCTTGACGTTGTCGTAAGTGATGCACTTTTCATCGCCAGTCACCAAACGCTTCAGAAATGGGTCGATTTTTTTGCGATTCAGCAGCGATTCGCAGATGGAAATTCGGTCCATCATGTTTTTTTGCGTTAGTTCGTGTGGCACCCAAACATCGAGCTTCGTTTTAAATCCAAGGTTATGCAAATGGTTCCAAGCGGTTTTCTGGCTTATCTTTAGTTCCTCAGCAATCGAATAAGTGCTCACGTGACGGTCTGTTTCCACTATTTCCATCATTTTATCGCAATTTTCGACGACAGGCCTCCCGACGCGTGGTGCATCTTTGACATCGAAATTACCGGAACGGAACCTAGCAAACCACTTTTGTTCTACACGTTCGTTTACAGTATTGGGCCCATAAACTAAATTAATTTTTTCAGCCACTTCGGCTGCTTTTTCGCCTTGATCGAAGTAAAATTGTAAAATATAGCGAATTTTCTCTTTGCTGGTGTCCATCTTTGACGAGCGCTCACAACGTACTGAGTCAATCAATCCAGAAACTATCAAAGACAAAGTTTTAGCGCGAATAAACACGTTTTCAGCGCCGTATAGTATGACATGATGCGACATATGACACTAGTACTATGGACAATAACGCCACCTCTTAGATAAAAACCGAACGAACTGTTTACTTGACCTAATATTTAGTGCCATCTTGTTGGAACCAAAGATTGTATCTTTCAAAATCCTCTAATTAAGCCACAAAAAAGTCATTAATCATGACTCTATAGCGTTCCTTAATGACTGTAACATTTTGTCCAGCTTCATTTTTAAAGAAATATGGACCACTGATTCCCTCTGTCCATAAAGCACACCAAAGGCGATTTTTTAAGGTTGTAATGACGTCTCAACAATGGTTTGTGTATTGTCATCACTCCAAATGCGAGTAGTTTGTTTATAAGCGTCACCATTCAACCAAAAAGAGGCCCCAACAGAGCAAAATTTTCTGGTGAAACCTGGGACCGGTGCCCAACTCGTTTTGGACCCACTCAACGAACGTGCGACACACTTGATAGTCGTTCGGCTTTAATTCTTGCGCGAGTTGAACTTAGTACGCCCGCAAACCAAGCTGCCTTCGCAAAATCCGACACAAAGTGGATGGACACAGCTCAAATTATTGCACCCGATGGTGAATGAACTCATTCCGGTATTCTTCGATACTTTGCTTCACAGCAGGAAAGGCGTCTTCGGTGCGCACTGTACGTTTGTGTCCACAAGGATGCGCATTAACCACTACAGTGAACGTGGTTCGAAAGCGATTTCTAGTGTTACTTGTCTAAAAAGTCACCCTTTACAATATAGTAGTATATATGTATATATGTACATATGTACTAACATGTTATGAGCGTATGTCGTTGAAGTGTGTGTATGTTTGTACCAAAATATTAGTGAAATGCGAATAAAGTGAGATCCCGCCACGGTGCCAATGGGACAAGTGAATTCAAACAAAAGTGGAAGTGATGCACATCCCAACACTCTCACATACATATGGTGTGTATATGAGTGCATATGTATGTATGCATATGTCAGCTTATGCAAATAATAATACTTATAATAAGAATAGGAAACTTGTTGGGGTTCATCTCTTCAAATGTAAGCCACTAACTAACACATTAGCATTGCTATCCGAAAACTACAAAGATTATGATGGTATTTCATGAGTGTTTGTAGTGAGTGAGTGTAGTAGTGCTCTGCAGCTGCATAGGTGTTGGTGCAAATTGATAGTTTTGCTTAAGCCTTAAAGTCAACACATCTACCTTATCTTGGAATTTTTTTTGGATTAATGAAAATTCCCCAATATTTTTCAACATTACACTAGATCAACGAGAATGGGTCAAATGACTGTTTTCAGTATAAATTATGTCATATTTCCACTTACAGTACGTAGGCTGCTATATATAGGTCTGGCCTAGGCAACACTGAGTGCTGCCAGGTGCAATCTGACATTTCCATTGGAAAGTTTGACATTTTTTAGTATAACATCACTCAGAACGTTTTATCATTTAAACGTGAATTGTTTTATTTACAGGGAATTAACAAATTCATCTCGGCCAAAAAATGGAATTAACTCGTGAACATTTTCGTGCGATCATTTTTCACAACTTTCGAGTGCATCGATGAACTAAAATCTTTGTATGGCTATAAAGCACCATCCTATAGCACTGTGAAAAACTGGTACAACGAATTCAATCGTGGCCGACGCTCACTCATCGATGCCATACGTGAACTGATAATGCAAGACCGCCATGTAACATACCTTCAGATAGAGGCATACCTATGCATTTCTCCCATCAGCATACATTCGATATTGCATGAACACCTAGCCGTAAAAAAGGTTTGTTCTCGTTGGATCCCGCACAATTTTACAATCGCTCAAAAAAAGGCTCGTGTGGATTGGTCTAAAGAAATGCTGAAAAAATACGATCGCGGTGCTTCAAAAGACGTTTATAAGATCGTCACAGGTGACGAATCATGGATCTATGTGTATGAGCCCGAAATAAAACAGCAATCGACCGTGTGGGTCTTCCAAGACGAGCCAAATCCAAAAAAAAAAAAACAAAAAAGAAACATTTTTGTTGATAAATATTCGTATTTTCATTATTAGGCCAGAAATATATATAGCAGCCTACGTATAAGTTCAATGCACTCAGCTATAGAAATAGAAAAACGTGAGGAATGCCTTCCGGAAACGATTGAATAATGTTATATAATAAAAAAAAATATGGTGTGGATATGGTTGACCAAATGGCAACTGAGTCAGCAATGTACAAAATTATATAAGAAAACCTGTAACAGTCAAATGACTGGTTTGGTAGAAATAGGTATATATCAAATCGTGGTATTTCTAGTGTTATAACCTTGGAGTTAAATTAATTTCTATATATTTATATATAAGGCATTTAGAGTAGTAATCTGAATAAATAGGTCCTCGTGTAATGGCGTCTGATGGTCACACTTATGTCATTGATTAGATTCATTCTGTTCTCCGGCCTAAGCTCATTTCCATAAAATTGTTTTATTTTCGAAAGCTAGACTCATCGCGAAAGATATGATGACTCCTCAATCTTCGGACATTCCCAAAGGCAGTACTCCATGGCTCCGTCCTTCTTCGCATACTCTGTAATCTTCTGATGCAACTTTAATCAAGTTCATCTTTCCCCAAATTGGACAAGAAAGTCAAATAAAATAATTGAAGCAATTAGTGAACGAGAATTTTACAGGTTCCCATGTTGAACTCAAGTTGGCAGAGCCTACAATAAGTTTAGTTACATTTAATTTTTGACGGTAGCTACACTAGCTATGTGAATTAATAGATAGTAAGTAACAGTGGGTTATTCCTTCCTTCTTTTCGCTGTTTCGCTGGTCTTTCCAACAAACTGGACGTCTTCATCTTCCTCTGCCTCGACTGGCGGGTACTGAGTCGAAAACTTTAAAAGCTGGAGTGTTTTCATCCATCTGGACCACATGATTTAGCCAGCGCAGACGCTGTCTCTTAATTCGCCGAACTCATCTTTCCATCGACTGCAGAACTCGCCGTTGCCAATGCGCAAAAGACCATAAACCTAATTCAAACCCTTTCTATCGAAAACTTCCAACACTGACTCATAAGCTGTTGACATCGTCCACGCCTTTGCAAAATATAGTAGTACTTAGTCGAAGGTAACACCTGTTGGTGATAGTGATTCTGCGTAGGATTTCCAAACTGTCATTTTTATTGGTGTTAATGCTGATTCCAAGATAGGCGGGTGATTGCTATTCGAGCTTCTTCACAATCGACCAATAAAACATCTGTTCATCGTCATCGATTGGGGAATTTGGCTCGTCATCTCCTGATATTTAATTTTCACTGCCACTCAGCAGACTAGAGAAGTGTTTTCTCTACTAATCCAGTTTGCTCCGGTCTTGAAACTTTCTGTAAGTCGCTAAATCTTTTCGTAGAATTTCCAAGCATTACCCCATTGCTCTAGTGCATGTTGACCTTTTTGCTTCCACGACTAATGGTCTTTTGCCATCTTCCGAGTAGCATCAAAAATAATTTTCTACTCAAATGACGATTTACTGAACGGTCTTCATGAAAAATATTGCTTGAAATGTCATCTTTCAAATATGTGTGAGTTTGACCGTCGGATTCGTGTTGTCAGAAATAAGAGTATCAATACCATCTAGTGACAAAAACCACAGAAACCTTTTTACTTACACAACATATTGGATATAGAAAGAGACCACTTTAAACCATTCAAGACTCATCACAATTTCTACAGCTTCCATATTTAAGTATTGGATGTATTAATTAATTAGGTCGGTTTTCGATGTTCATAAATGTGTTTTTTTATTATGATAAATAAAATTAAAACTAAAATAAAATTAAAATAAACATCATTCAAGGTATTGTTCTTCGGGAGCGTCTATTTATAGTCATTAACGTTTCGCATCAATGGTTTCGTCTGGGTGGCACAGATTTTTATCTAGTAAATTCCTGCCTTCAAATATTGTGTTTTGGTCACGACGATCTTTGTTTTTGACGCTAAATTCACTACTTTTGAGTCGCCGAAACACTCTCTGCATAACTTATCGGTCGGCGCAGATTCACTAAAAATTTCCTCAAGCATTTGATGGACTTCAGCTGCACGTTTGCTCCAAATTAGATTAGAAAGCCAAAACTTCCTGCAAATACTGTTTATTTAACCCTTTGTTATCAATTTCCGTGTTAACGGTAGAAAAAAAATGCAATTTACTAGTACATAAGTATTTCATTTCCTTCCAGTAGTAAATAATCCAAAATTGCAAAAAAATTAAAATTGAATAATTCTGCTAGGTTGTGCATCCCCTCAAAAATTGTACCATATATCACAAAAAGTTCACAAAGGTAGTAAAAATCATTGTACATTAAGACCAGAAAGTTTCCAGAATTTTTTTTCAGGCAGACGGCCAATAAAGAGTATTATTTGAGCGTTCTTTTACATCTTTAGTCACGAACCGCTTTAGAAATAGGTCCATTTTATTATGATTCAGCAGCGTTTCGCAGATGGAAATTCGGTCAGTGAGGTTTTTCCTCGCTAACATCTGTGGCACCCATACATCGAGCTTCTTTGTGTATCCAACGATTTTTCAAATGATTTCAGATGGTTTTTCGTGCAATGTTTAGCTCCCAGGCAATCGAAACAATGCTCTAACCGTCATACTGGCTTTTCGAAAAAGGAAGCATCTATCTCAAAACTTAGGGTTTCTTAAAATTTAGAGCTTTCTAAAAACTTAAATGATGTATTTTACACGCTTTATATTAGCTTCACTTGTCTGTCAGTATGTCTGTCTGTCAGTTCGTAACTTTTTAGCGGTGACGCGATCCCAATATGAAATATTTGAAATGCGAATCGTTGCATACATCGTAGCGTTAACAAAATTAATCAGAGAACGTATAATAATCCATACCAATAATTATTATACGTTCTCTGATTAATTCAGAGAAAGAAAAAAAATATAGTTTAAAAAATCTAAAAAAACACGCTTTTAAAGAATATTAAACTAAAAAGTTTAAAATAAATATAGTTTAAAAAAACTAAAAAAACACGCTTTTAAAGAATATTGTACTAAAAAGTTGAAAATAATTTTGAAAATAAACTTAAGACAATAGTATATAAAAAATACTTGTATAATTAAGAGAAAATTATGGTACAAAGCGCCCCACGCTTTTCTCTTAATTATACAAGTATTTTTTATATACTATTGTCTTAAGTTTATTTTCAAAATTGTTTTCAACTTTTTAGTACAATATTCTTTAAAGCGTGTTTTTTTTTGGTTTTTTTTAACTATATTTATTTAAGTGTTAATTTGAGAATTTAGTAAATTTATTACTGGTTAAAATTTCTACCAGTGTATAAAATACACAAAAGCTGTGGAAGTACATTTCCCTGCTAAGGTGGCTTTTTCCAAAGCTTTCAAAATCAATTTCCTTTATCAGCGTATCCGGTTCATTTACGAGAAGAAGTTTGCTGTAACTTCAATGGCGTTCAAACTGTTTAAATTAGTCAGCCAGAGAACTTAAGTCAAAAGTATTAGTAACGCGTATTAACTTTTGCTAGGACGAGTAAGAGTCCAAAATTATAGAATATCTATTGGTATACTTTTCATAAATATAAAAAGTATGAAGTATGTACATATGTGAGTAACAAAATAAGAAGTAGTATTAGTATGAGAATTAATATTTAATCCTAAAATGAAATACAATAAGATTCATATGGCCATGAAAGGTGTAATGAATTTAGCATAGCCGAAGATCATTATTATTTTCTCTTCAAATCGTGAACGATCCCGAGAACGATCTAATCGGATAATTCGGTACTTACGGTTCGATTTACTTGATATCAGGAATATTGATGGCTCCTTGCCATTATCAATGTGTAGGAAAATTTATTTCTGAAACTGATCTATCTGAAATAATCATAGAACTACGTTGGAAAGACCACGTAAAGAAGTGCCTGGCTATACTTGGACTCTGAAAGGCGCAATGTTATAAGTTCGGCTATAATCGCGTAAACGTTGTCTACGCCAGTAAAGAAGAAGAACTACGTATTGCGATTTCTTGCTATCAAAAAACAAAAAAAAACGAAACAAAATTCAAGCCGTGGTGAAGAGTGATACTCGATCGGCGGCTGGATTTCCTGATTACTTGAAAGATAACTGGTTGAAGAATTTACTGTTCTGTTCTGGTAAGGTTCGGATTTCTCCAGTTATTCCAAAAAAAAACAAAAAAGGAAACCATTTGCTTGCTGTTATTTTCGGGCTCGTACGCATTAATCCACGATCACCTGTCACAATGTCGTAGAAGTATTTCGAAGCACCACAGCGCTTAATAATTATATATCTAGTACAAAGTAATTCAATACAGGTTGGTTGATAAGTTTCTGCGCTCAGAAAGAAGGGAAGGACACCTCTCCGAGCCGTTCAATACCAAACGAGGTTTCAGAAAGGGTGATTCCTTGTCGTGTGACTTTTTCAATTTAATGCTGGAGAAAATAATACGAGCAGCAGAGCTAAATAGAGAAGGTACAACCTTCAATAAGAGAGCTGCTGACGTGCGCCAATGATATTAACATTATTGGCATTAACAACCACGCCGAGAGTTCTGCTTTCTCCAGACATGAAAAAGAAACGAAGCGAATGTGTCTGGTAGCGAATGAGGGCAAGGCGAAATATCTCCTGTCATTACACAAACAGTCATCTCATTCGCTGAGAGAGTCATAACTTCGAGGTCGTAGAGAATTTCGTCTTTCTAGGGACCAGCATTTACACCAATAATAATGTAAGCCTTGAAATCCAGCGCAGAATCACTCTTGACAAACTGGTGCTACTTTGGGCTGTGTAGGCAATTGAAAAGTAAAGTCCTCTCCCGACGAACGAAAACCAAACTCTACAAATCCCTCATCGTTACCGTCCTGCAATATGGTGAGGAAGCATGGACGATGACAACATCCAATAAGTTGGCGTTGGGAGTTTTCGAGAGAAAAGTTTTGCGTAAGATTTGTGGTCCTCTACGAGTTGACAACGGTGAATATCGCAGACGATGGAACGATGAGCTGTACGAGTTATACGGCGACATTGACATAGTTCAGCGAATCAAGAAGCAGCGGCTATGCTGGCTAGACCACGTGGTCCGATTGAATACGAATACTCCAGCTTTGAAAGTTTTGGAAACAGAGGAACACCTCCACACCGTTGGAAAGGCCAGGTAGACTTGGTATTTCCAATTGGCGCCACACAGCAATAAGAAGAAATTAATTGCGCAATGCTGTTAATCCGGCTATAATCGCGTAAGCGTTGAAAGCGCCAGTAAAGTAAGTAAGTAAGTAAGAATTTGAATGTAGTCGTACTAGGCTTAAAAACAATCCACGCTAAGGACCAAACACCGCAACCACACCAAAAATCATTCAGCAAGTTCATATTATTGTTAGTGAAGATCCAAGTTTGCCCAAGCTAGCAATACCTAATGTCATTCGCATCTCAGACGAATGAGTACTTCATATTTTACATGGAGAATTACATAGGAAAAAGAATTACTGCAAAAACTGGATCGAAAACAAATCTCAGCATAATTTAGAGCGTTTTAAGCAAAATGAAACCGATTTCTTGCGTCGTTTTATAACTATGGAAAAGACTTGGAACTACCACCATAATCCTAAATTGAGACAAGAACGTTTACAGTGGACTGAAGATGGTTGTTCAGCTCCAAAGCAGGTGAAGTTACAACGATCAGGAAAGAAGGTTATAACATCAGTTTTCTAGGATGAAAAAGGAATTTTGTTGATTGATTATCTGGAGAAAGGTAAAACAATCAACTCTGAATATTATTATATTACAGCCTTTTGGATCAGCTGGATGAAAAAAATTCGTGAGAAGAGACATGGTTTGCAGCACAAAATAATCATTTTTCATCAAGACAATGCATTGACATTTGTCAAATGACAAAATTCAACGAATTAAAGTACGAATTGCTTGAACATCCACCGTATTCACCAGATTTGGCTCCCAGCGACTACTACCTCTTCAGAAACATGAAACAATTCCTTTGTGCGTTTCTAGTCGAATTGGGAAGCTACTACACCTGTAGACAGGTATTTTGCAGAGGTTCCGGAAAGTCATTAAGGGATGGTATAAAATTATTGGATGATCATTCGAATAAGTGTAAACATAAGAACATATATTTCGTACCCAACACAGTACTTTTTCCTTTCGAACGCAGAAACTTTTCAACCAAACTGTATTTTTGCAACAAATTGAAGGCTTTATTTGCTCAATAACTTTTTGCCATTTTGAAGGTAATGCCAATATGCCTCCAGCCTGTCAATAGTTTGGCCGCAGGGGAACAGCCCATAGTGAATGACTCCTTGTCAACCCCACCAAACACACAACAAAACCTTCCTGCTGGTCAATCTTGGTTTGAAGACCGTTTGCGCCGGCTCGCTGTCCTTCAACCACGTTTTCATTTGACGTTGCTGAAAGGGATTAATTTTTCATTACTAGCCAATATTTGCTTCAGAGATGGGTAGGTTTTGTTACGATTCAGCAGCGGTTTGCAGATGGAAGTACGTTCCATTAGGTTTTTCCTTGTTAACTCCTGTGGTACCCAGCCTTTCTGTGTATGCAGCTTTTTTCAAGTGATTCCAAACTGTCTTTTGTGCTATATTTAGATCCTGAGTAATCTAAAAATTGCTCACATGGTGGTCGGACTGGACGAATGCCATTATTTTGTCGACATTTTCGACAATTGTCTGTCCACATCGTGGAGAATCATTCACATCAAAATTACCTGAAGCCATCTATTGTAAATAATGGATTACTTTTTTTCTATATAAAATATTTCAATTGTTAATTCAAGTTCTAGATCTTTGCTTCTATCGACAGGTCCTATAACAACTGTCTTGGACTTATTAGTAAAAGGTTTTTTTTAGACAAGTGGTTTTCGAATAAATTCCAGCCGTGAGTCAAAATTTTCCACTACTTTTTGTAGCAATTGGCGCCGGTTCCAGCTCTGTAGACCAGCGACTTCACATAACTGCACAAAGAATAGTCCAGCGGGGTTTAATCGCATGAATCCCTCTGCCCATAGTGCTCATCAAACAGTTACTCTTTGAGAATGTAAATGCGTCACAACGATGGCTTGGAGATTATCATCACTAGAGATGAGAAAATTTGGTTTATTAACGTACCCATTCAACCAAGAGTGAGCTTCAACGCTGAACAAAATTTTTTTGTGAAAATCGAAATCGGTGGCCATATCGTTTTGAGTCCATTTACCAATTCAATTCTTGCACGAGTTGAATTTCGTTAGCCTGCAAATAAATATCTTTCTGCAAAATCTTTCATAAAGTGGATGGATATAGCTCTAATTATCGTGCGCGATGGGAATTCATTCGGGGCTTGTTCGATGCTGCAATAGCGTCTTCGGAAGGTACTCTGTACATCTATGTCCTTGAGGGTTACCATTATTCACTAAAATAAACGTGGTGGAAGCCGAGTGGTAAGCATTGCGTACTGCCATTCGGAAGGCCAGTTTAAATCAAGTATCAACTGTCTCAAAAAACCCTACGAAACGTGGCCACGTTTCAATCACCATTTTTGCAGTGGGTTTCAGCAATTTTAACGCGTGACACCGCTGTTAAGCGTTCCATTTTCATAAATGCCTGACTTTCAACTAAAACGAAACATGCTGGGTTTGACAGATGTCAAGTACAGAGCTACATCCTTCGATACCATGTAATGGATAACTCTATATTAGGCAATAATTAAACCCGCCTTAATATACTGATTACAGGAAAAACCCTCTTTTCTTCAAATACTACTTTCCTGTTAAAATTATTGGTCAAAATATTCAAAGAGAAGCTTGATGCCTTACACCCTTTATACCAGGGGTGTTAGTTGAAGTTTGCCGGTTTTACTAGTAGATGTCGCTAGCAATATGTATAAATTTCTATGATTTGGCATGTATGTAATTTGTTTCTATTGACATTAACCTACAAAAATACGCAAGTCACATTCCGCCAAAATAATAGCGTCATATTTGTTTACCTCAGTGAATATGTCGAGTTTCGTTCCAAGTAAATCGCAATTGCGGCATTCGTTGCTTTTCTTATTTCATCAAAAGAAAAAAGCAGCTGAAGCTCACCGGTTACTGGTAGAAACTTATGGTGAACATGCTCCAGTGATTAGAACATGTGAGACATGGTTTCGTCAATTTAAAAGTGGAGATTTCGATTTGACAGACAATGAACATCCTGGTGCAGCGAAAAAGTTCGAAGACGGGGAATTGCATGTTGATCCAACCCATTCGCACCAAAAATTTGGCAGAAACACTACATGTGACTCGTTTAAAAGTCATGGGAAAGATCCAGAAGTATGGAAAATGGGTGCCACACCAGCTGAACGATAGACAAATGGAAGATCGAAAAACCGTTTGTGGAATGCTGCTTCAACGATTCGAAAGGAAATCTTTTCTGCATCGAATTGTCACGGGGGACGAAAAATGGATTTATTTTGAGAACCCGAAGCGAAAAAAATCATGGCTTTCCCCTGGTGAAGCTGGCCCATCGACTGCAAGGCCAAATCGCTTTGGCCGTAAGACAATGCTCTGTGTTTGGTGGGACCAGTGTGGTGTGGTGTACTACGAGTTGTTAAAACCTGGTGAAACGGTGAACATGGATCGTTACCGACAACAAATGATCAATTTGAATCTTGCGTTGATCGAAAAACGGTCGGAATGGGCCCGAAAACATGGCAAAGTTGTCTTGCAACATGACAACGCACCGTCTCATACCGCTAAACTGGTGAAAGACACATTAAAAATACTTAATTGGGAAATATTATCGCACCCATCGTACTCTCCAGACCTCGCCCCATCCGACTATCACCTTTTCGCATTGATGGGACACTCCCTTGCAGAAGAAGTCGAAAAATGGCTCGTCGAATGGTTTGCCTCGAAAGAGAAAAAGTTTTTTTGGAATGGTATCCATAATTTGCCTGAGAGATGGGCGAAATGTGTAGAAACCAATGGACAATACTTTGAATAAAAAAATTTTGAGATTCCTCTGAAAATTAAGTGTTTTCTTTATCGAAAAAACCGTCAAATTTCAACTGGTACCTGGTATATTCCAATATTTAAGTAAAAATCTTAGAAAAAAGGGTGAATTTAAAGTTTTTGATCACTTCGAAGAGTAGGCATTATTGGAGGTAGTTTAATGTTTGTTTTAACGACATTCCGTTATAAATATGATTTTGTTCAACTTTTTGTTAATAAAGTTATAGTAGAGACAATATAACGGGGTAAGAATTGAATATAACATACAATTTGTTAAATAAAAACTTACAATAAATGGATTTATGAGCATTTTATAATTGGCCAGTGTCGCGTGTTTAACGAAAGGGAAAATTTGTTACTGACCTATATGTGATCAGCGATTTGGTTTAGTTTCATGTAATAATTTGGTAGTTACCTTGATATTTCTTTACATCCAGTGGTTGGCACTTAATTGTTATTTACTACATAGTCATAAAGCGATGTTTAAAGATTATTTTAAACTGAATTCATCATCTAGACCACTTTTATTGTGTTCGTGCAAAACAAATCTTTGAGCAAAGATTTTAATACTCATTCCACCAGTTTTGATTCCTCCAAGCCTTATTTCAGCATCAAGAACTAATTACTTTAAATAAATTAGTAATTTCCTTCTCTATTTTCTATGTAATCTATAGCAGCTGGTGGGTTAATCTGTAACTGTTTAGTGTAAGAGGCAAGTATAACAGCGACCTTCCATGATCGATCTCGGATTCAGGGCAGTGCAGATTGTCACTGGGTCTTAGTTCTGGCCGAACCAACATCCAAAATTATAGAAAATCCAAATAAAAAAATTAACTTAATCTTTTCTAGTTGTGGTCGTCATTATGTTTCTGACATGAAGTAAAAAATTCTCATAAAAATTTGTCAGATGTTTTCGAGGCACCTTAGAATTAAGTCTAGGTCTCTACATTTGTTGGGAAAACATCAAGACGCACATCATAAATAGGAGGAGGAGCTCGGCCGAAAAACACTTTAGCAGTTATAAATTATATAAATTATGGATGTATATACATATACAAATATAAATTTCAAAACATAATTTATTATTTTCAATATTTATATAAATCACCCTGAAATTCCCGATTTTGGTTCCTTTCCTCCCCTTTCTATTCAAATTCGCAAATACAACGTTTAGCTAAGGCAGTGTCAATGTCTCTTTCTACTCTACTTACTTCACCTGTTTATTATTTCATCATATGGATCAGACTGGCTTTGAAATATATGTCAAATTGTATTGCATATGAATTAGAATTTTTCATTCATTCTTTTGTGCAGTCAGGGGTAGTAAGAAAGAAGTGCGTGAGCTAATTGTTAAACTTTTTTTAAATAATCCGCAATATATGTAGCTTTAAGCGAGGATGCTAGAGTTAGCCAAAGCACTGTTTCCCGGGTAGTAAAAAAGTTTAAAGAGAATCTCAGCGTAGAGCGAAACAAGGTACGGGCAAAATAAATGTTGCGGTGAACAAAGGAAGGCGGAGAAGGTGATGGTCATGTTAAAGGGAAAGGAAAGGGAAATCCTAAGGTTTCGAGAGGGAAAACCGCTCAGTTAGAGCATTGCACCGAGTCCTTGGTGCTGAGAGTAAAAGCAGAAGCTGGACTGAAGACATATAAAGTGCAGAAAGTACCGTACCAAAACGCTGAGAAGAACTGCGAAGCAAAGATACGCGTTCAGAAACTAAAAAGAGACTTTATGAACAAATTTAGTTGTTGCATAATGAAAGACGAAACTTACATCTTTACGTCCGTTTTTTCAAGCATTTTATGTTGCCGACGCTAGACGAAACGTCCAGAAAAAAACTAAAATTCAAAAAAAATTAAAAGGCAAAATGTCCTCATTTTTAGTTTGGCAATCTATCTGCACTTGTGGTAAAAGAAGCCAAAATTTCGTCACCACTGGTACGTGAAAGAATGCTTGCAATCATCATGCTTCTCTCTGCTGCTCTTAAGTGGTACCGGGATTACTGTCCTGAACTTCGACCATTGGAAAGATACTGGATCCTGGTCAAAAAAGAATTGAAGGCAACAAAAGGAACTTGCAAGGACATAACAGACTTTCGAGAGAATTTGCATGAACATTTGGATATGAAAAAATTAGGGCGCGTTGGGTACCGCGAATGCTCCCGCCATTTTCTGGGTTAGCGAGGGAATGTTATAGAATGAATGGGAACTACAATGAACGCTAATTTGTTCAGTCGTACGGAAGAGACGTGGGAAGTTAGCGCACGGAGAAGCCTGAAGAGCTACTGGATTTACAGTATTTCACCCTACAGTACGGACTGGCTCCCAGTGACTTTTCCCTTTTTTCAAATTTAAAAAGAAGAATATTTTTTTCAGTGGTATAAAGGCATTGTATTCTCAATGGGAAAAGAGTACGAGGGGATTAAGAAAAGTTCAGTCAGCTGGTGACTCTCAATTTGTTCCTGTTAAATCTAAAAATACCAAACCCTTCGCAATTACTTTATTCTTCCCTTCAAATTTTAGAACGATCGGCTGAAATCGAGACGAGAAAACGCAAGATAGCTGAGGATAGGTCAGACGAAATTCCACCATCAACGTCAACAGAAATTCGCCATGTGATTCTCTTCGGGTTTCGGCGTAATTTGCTGCCAATACAAATATCGAGTGAATGCCGAATTGCATATGGAACGATTGCACCGTCTCTAAAGACTATTTCTAAGTGGTTTCGAAGACTCCAGACCGGACATTTTTCAGTAGAGGACATGCACAGAAGGTCGACTAAAATCTTCCACTGATGACGTCACTGTAGCTCTGGTGAAGTCCAAAATGAGGAGGACCCACGATTGACACAAGAAATGATTGCTTATGAATTGGGCTCAAATACTATGGCTATATCGCGAATATTAGTAATCATCTGGAATACACGAAGAAATCTACTCAATGGGTGCCACGAATTTTAAACGAGGCTCAAAAGGATGCTAGAGAGCATTTTGCTCAATTTTGCCTCAACAAATTCGAAAATGGTCAGTCTAGCAACTTAAGTAAAGTGTTGTTGTTGTTGTTGTTGTAGCGGTTCGCTAACCCCGCTTAGGGCAGGTGTAATCAGTCTAAGTCGCCGGGGTCATCTAACGGGAGGTCCAGGAAACGTGCTGTTTCGACAGGGTTGGACCAAAGGGAGAGGGGGGTTAGATGGGTCGGTTTAAGGGGGCATGTGAAGAGGTGGTTAGTATCGTGCGGGGACTCTCCACATGCAGGGCATACGTTGGGTATGCTGGGGTCGAGTCTGGATATGTAGGAGTTTAACCTGCTACAGTATCCAGATCTGAGTTGTGCCAGAGTCACGCGGGTCTCTCGAGGACTTAAGTAAAGTCGTTACTGGTGATGAAAATTGGTTCTATATGTACGATCCAGCAAGCAGCAATTCATGGTATGGAGCCCAACAGGAGCAAGCCCACTCGTAAAATCTAAGCTTAAGAGTGCTTACCAAAAGTTTTCAAAAATTTGTTGGAAAACGGGAAGAAAGATGATTGGCGACGCTACTTTTTACATCATGATAACGCGCCATCCCACACTGCTGAAATATTATTACATATATATTATTGCGATCTCTGCGATTAAAGATCTGGTTATTTCCAAAAATTATAAGAAATTTAAAAGGAAAGGTCTTTAATAGCAAAGAGGAGATAATTAATGCGGTTAATGCTGAACTTGATATGCTTAAAAAGCAAGATTTTGAAGACTGTTTTCAGAAGTGGATCTATAGGCTTAAGAAATGGGTTGTTTAATTATACACTTAGGGCCGCGAACTTATCACTCGCCCCTCGTAAGTGTGTTTTCGAATAAGAAAATTGTAAAAATCAAACCTTTATCGGCAAATCATCATTCTATCCAAAGGAGTTTTGAAATAAAAAGAAACCAGCACAATTATTTTAAGTTTTTTTTGTATTTTTGTTGTTATTCTTAAGAACATTTTTCGCCTCAATTGATTGTGTTCTTACAATTTTAGCGATTACTACTTGTTTATTGTTGCGCATCATATCATACATAATCGATTTTCCTTACATTTCATTTTAATTTGTTTTTGTTTTTGTTTTTGTTTTTTTTTTCTTTACTTTATATTTATTTATTTATAATGTTATGTTTTCTTTCTTCTTTGTTGTTGTTGCACATATGCATAATGCTTACAATTGATTATAAGTACAAATACATGCGTACATACTACATATAATTAATTATATTTATATATATAAAAATAAAACGAACGAAGAAAATAGCGACTACAAAAACAAACAAAAAATAAAACAATAAAGAGATTTTACGAAAACGAAAACAAATTTACGCGAAAAAAATCGATTTTTTTTTGTTGCGTTAGTATATAAATATTATTTATTTTTTATTTTTGTTTTTTTTTTTCACTTTTAATTATTGTATAACATTTAAAAACTAATAATTAAATTGTTTTCGTTTTTCGTCTTTACATACAATGTTTTTTTTTTACTAGAAGAGCTCTCCGCGTGTTGCCTCGCACTTAGAAAAAAAATATTTTAATTTTATATTTCTTAATTAATTATAAAAAAAATTAAATATCCTTTTAGTTTTTAAACATCATTCTTGCTAAAAATTCATTATCATTTTTACTTTTTTTTGTTTTTTGTTTTTTGTTTTTGCTACTATCATCATCATCAAATAAAAAGTGAACTTTTGGTTTAAAAAAGAAGAGTTTGCGTTCATTGTCAGTTTTAAAAAAGTTGTAGTGTTTGTTTTGGTTTTTGTTTTTCTTTTTGTTGTTTTGCATTGTTACAGTTGCTATTGTGAAATGGCTTAAGCGGTGCATGGGTGTGTGTGTGTTTGCTGGCTGTGTTTACTGCATGGAAGTATAATCAATAAAATGCCTAAAACACATACACACACACACACACACACACACTATTTGGTAGAAGCCAAGTTGAAGTTTTTTTTGTTTTGTTTGAAGTTTGGGCGGAAATGGAGAAACAGCGTCACCCCGTGCCAGGAGGAGTTTATAGTCAAAGCAACTGCATAGTAAGTAGATGAGAAGTAGTATATATGAGCACACAGTAGAGGGTAGAAGAGAGCAAGAAGAGTTGTTTGTTGTTGTTGTTGTTGTTGTAACCGCAAAACTATTCCCCAAAGTAGTTTTTGGGGTTTGTTGCATATCTGCACTGCAAATTTTGCTTTTTTTTGCTTTTTGCTTGATTATGCGCCTAGTTGGATGCTGCTAATTCAAAGTTTAAATTTAAAAATTTTGCTGCTGTTGCTTTTGGTGTTGCTGTTCTGCTGGTTGCTGGGTATTTACACTCTCATTGCTTGCTAATTTAACGGTTGGGTGTGCATATTTATGTATATACATACATATGTAGGTATGTATGTAGTTAGATAATTGATTGATTGTGTTTGCGCTGTTGTTGTTGTTGTTGTTGTTTTTGCTTGCATTTAAAAGTCAACCACGTGAACGAGAAAATTGCATAAAGCAGTAATGTGGTGTTGTTGTCTTCCACATTGTTGTTGTTGTCTTCCACATTGTTGTTGTTGTTGTCTTCCCAATTGTTGTTGTTGTTGTTGTTGTTGTTATTGTTGTTGTTGTCTTTCCCAATTGTTGTTGTTGTTGTTGTTGTCTTTCCCAATTGTTGCTGTTGTTGTTGTCTTCCCCAATTGTTGTTGTTGTTGTTTTTGAATTTCCCGTGTGCTGTTGTTGTATTTGGCGTGTTGTCCTTTTAGCTTAATTGCTACAGTTTCCTGCGCCTGGCGCCGCTTCTGCTTCTTACGGTCATTTAAATGATTTACATACATATTGATATATACATATATTTATATACATATACATATGTAAATATATGATTTTTATTGCTGCTTGTTGCTGTTGCTATTGTTGTTCTATTGCGTTGCTGAAGTTGATGTGTTGTTGTTGCTGCTGTTGCTTTCTTGCTTTGCTTTTAGTTGTTGTTGTTGTTGTTGTTTGCATTATTCATGTAATATATTCCACATTTCTTCGGTTTCTTTACATTTTGCTGTTTGTTGTTGTTGTTGTTGTTGTTGTTATTTTTTATTTTATTTTTGTTTCTTCTTTAAAAATGAACACTTTTCATCTGGTGGGAATTTATATGGTTTTGGAAAATCTATTGCACGCAACATGAATTCTTGTGGCCATTTTTGTGCTTTAGCCTTGCCTTGGGCTTATACCGTTCCAAGAATGACAATTGTTTGGCATTGATGGCGCCTCGTCGTTTGCTGGAAATAAAAAAAAAATAATATTAGAAAAGAAAAGAGTGAGTTATTTATTTCCTTTATAACAACTTTTTTATCAAAAGAATTTTCAAAAGGAAAAATTTTAATTTAAAAATTAAAAAAAAAAAAAGATTTAAAATATTATAACCCTTTTGTGGTTGCATAAGTACAGGGCTGTATTTTGACATCTGCCAAACTTAACTATCAAACCAAACATGTTTTGTTTCAGCTAAACGTCAGGCATTTATAAAAATAACCACTCAAACAATTGGTAAATTTTTTTCAAAAATGGTAAAATTTTTGATGAGACTGGATCGGCTAGATATATTGTAAGGCTTGCGCATCATCGTTTTGCTTGTTCCTCCTCAAATATCGCTACTGTATGTGAAAGTGTCCTCCTTGCGGGTTAGGGGTTCCAGAATTTAACCGCGATAAGGCATGCCTGTCGTAAGAGGCGACTAAAATCCAATAGTTCCTGCGACAGACGGGTCTTTATACCGGAACGACCCGCATTTTTTATCCGGCCAAGGACTGTCGCTCCCGCAACATTCCCCAAAAATTACTTTGGGGAATATTTTTGCGGTTACAACAACAACAACCCGAAAGTGTCTATTACTGAACGTTCTCAAGAACTGGGGTTTTCTTACGATTTCATTATGGCGTATTTCGCACTTGGACTTACACCTACATCCATATAAAATTTTCTTCAGGAATGAGGCACATTTCTCACTCTATTTTGGGCTCCGAGAATTCTCAAATAATTGGAGAGAGACCATTACATCACAAAAAAAAAAAAAAAACTTACTTTGTGGCGCGCCCTTGGGCCGGAGGTGTGACAGCGACGGGGCTGTCACAGACAATTCGGAGTGTTATGGTCGCACTATAACCGACTCATTATGGCATGCAATTGAAGAACGTGACTTAGACAACATGTGGTTTCAAGCGAATATGGCTTTATTGCGAGAGAAATTTCCCGATGAAGTAATCTCTCGTCTTGGGGATGTCAATTGGCCGCGGAGATCGTGCGATTTGACACCGTCCCAATTTTTTTTGTGGCGCTAAGGGAAAACCAAATTTATGCGTATATACCGTTAACTCTTGAGTAACTTTCATCAAGTTATTTCTGAGTTACCGCCCACTATGTGCCAAAAAGTGGTCTAAAAATACCTCAAGCGGATCGAAGTTTGCGAAAAATTCTTGAGGCCACCTTTCAATGGTATAGTATTTCACACATAATGCCAATAGAAAGCTAGAAGAAAGCAAAAAGTCTCGAAATCTAAAAAAAAATGTGTTCAGCGGGAGCTGAATACCTCACCAAAGAGCTCAATCCAACTCTGACCACTGCAACAATGCATATGTGGATACAGGACGAAGTATTAAACCGGGTAAACATGTCTACGGAGGAGAATCATGACGGTGTTGAGGGGTTACTGCTCTCGTCCATTACTCACAACCTGAGCACAGCAGCACATCAGTATGGCTTCCGCAAGGTGCCCAGAATAAAACTGCAAATTAACTCCATAAACACCCAGCTAATACATGACCTTGACGCTGTGTGCGTACTAACCTGGAAGGATTGAATCTGTCAAAAGCGTTTGACACCGTAAATCATTCAGTGCTACTATTGAACATACCGGGATCCTCTTTACCGCCGGTGCTGAAGACATGTTCCATCAATTACCATCGGTAGTGTTTCAAGATCAAAATTTAAAACTTCGAAAAATTAAGTAAAGAGTTCCAAGGATGATTTCTTCTCCCCGCTAATGTTTAATTTGTATATCTCGAAACTTCATCTTCCATTAGAGCACGTTTCCCTGATCCTCCAGAAAAGTCCGGCAATACACAACCCAAAGTAACTGGAAGTCACATTCGATAAACTGTACTCTTTCGGTCCGAATACGAAACGCGGATGAGAAGCTACAAGCTTGACGGTGAGATTTTGCCCCTGAGGACTGTAACGCGAAACCAACTGATATCCCCGGAGCATCATAGCGAAACATCTATGCTACGTGTTAAAGAGGAATGGTATGTTGTGCAAGCAATATCTGCTGGAATTCTTCCGTCGAGAGGATTAACCACCACGTAGGCACATCAGGAAGAACTCGATCACCCCAGTCACGGAGTGTAAAATGACACCAGCCAGAGCAAGTATGGCACTAGACGAACGCCACATTCCGGCGCACTATGGTCTGATACACGGGACAGACTTTGCACTAAAAGCTGATAGGTAGCCCCCCACGGGAGGCAAAGCTGGCTGTAGGTGATGATGTATATAGGAAAATTGCTACGGAGAGCTCTGTTGGACCGTGGAGGTATAAGGGTGGTTACCCAAAGTGAGTTGGGGTGCAAAAAGCACAGCTGAGCGCTGGCAGTATGGGGCCACATACTGCGCTATCCAATTTCTATGTGTTTTAAGCCTGAGTAGGTCTTAAGATGAATACAGTCATTGCACTGCATGGCACACTCAGCAGAAATAATCCGTCGGACCAGGGTTGGGTTTCACGCCAGTCCTGATGAGTAAAACTTAAAGCAACACTGTTGCGGGGTGTTGTTAACCCTGCTCCGTTGATGTATTTAAACGAGAATTACCTGATGACCTAAACGAGATGAGGTCGCCGAAAGGTGGACGCACTCAGCCGGATAAAATCCGGGTTAACTCCGGTGCGTAGAACCGGCTGTCGTGAGAGTTAGTTTTGTCTGTTTTGGGAGATCTATTGGGAATACTTTGGTCGATGGTCAAATCATGATAATATTCTCTGCGATTTTTTCATTGTTGTTGTTGTTTTAACTGTTTTTCAGAAGTGTTGCGTGACTGACAATTCTTGGCTGGATATAAATCCTGATCGTGCTGCTATAAAGACCCGACTGTCGGAGGAATTCTTGAATATCAGCCCTCAATTACGGCAAGCATGCCTTGCCACGGGTAAAATATTGAACCATTTGGTTGTTGTTGTTGTTGTTACGGTTCGCTAAACCCGCTTAGGAACAGGATAGATCAGTCTAAGTCATCGATGACATCCCGGAAACGAGCTGTTTTAATGGGTTGACTCCGAGAACGCCATATACTGGAAGAGAGATCCGGATGGTGTTGATGGACTCTCGGTGAATGCAGTCTATAAAGTCGTGTACTCCCTTTCTGATGTGCCTAGGTGGTGGATTGGTTTCTAGTAAGGGTCTGTCGGGGTGCTCCCTACGGTACCATCAGGTTAGGCCCTCTGGTGTTGTTGTAATAGTAACCCCGAATTGATTTTCGGGGAATATCGCGGGAGCAACAGTCCTTGGCCGGATAAAAATCCGAGTCGTTCCGGTATCTTTATACCCGACTTTCGCGGGAACTATTGGATTTTAGTCGCCTCTTACGATACGGCATGCCCTACCACAGGTAAATTCTTGAGCCCCTAATCCGCAGGGGAACTCAGCCGCTGGTCTAACCAGTTCAGTTTTAATTTAATTAATATTTTTAAGTAATTTTTTTTTTTGTTTTTTGTTTTTTGTTTTTTCTCTTTATAATTCAATTGCATTTCAACTTACTCTCTTATCATCTCCACAGCTGCCTCATACTTTAGTCCCAATTCAATCAACGCCAATGCAACCAAAACTGGAGCTCGTCCCAAACCGGCAACGCAATGTACAGCAACGCAAGCTTCTGGATTTTGTTGATACCTGTTGAACGGAGAGAGAGAGAGAGAGAGAAAAGCGGGAATTGAATACAAAGTACGAACCAAAAAAAAAAAAGTGAGTAAAAATTATTAATTAAAAAAAAAATTCAACAGATTAGTTTCTTTTCAAATCGTTTCATACAATTCAAAGACATTTTTAATAATTAACTCAAAAACAAATTGTGTTGAACTCCAATCATTCATTTCTTTTTTAATTTTTTTTTTTTTTTTTTGTTTTGCTTGGTGCTCAAAGCGCAACGTGGCGGCGTAAGTATGTATGGCTTATAAATTTAAATACCGCTATAAAATCAGTGCAAATTTACTTACGTATATGTATATGTTTATGTATGTATGTATGTAAATGTATGAATATTGATTTATGTACTTTTTGTATTGGTCTAGTAAAAAGTTATCCATTATTTTTTACAATAGGTAGTTGGCTTTAGTGATCGGTATCTCGGGTCCTATAAATGTGATTGGACTACACTAAAGGGCGTTAGAAATATGATATTTTGTACTAAAAAAGATAACGGTAGCAGTGTTCATCACTTAACTCAGTAGTGCTTGAGCGCATGTTAAAGATGGACACCAGAGCAGAGATGAAATTCGCTTTAATCTACAAGTTTTCTTCGATATATGGTAGACCAAACCCTAGTCAGGCAGCTGAAAATGTAAGTGTTTATGGTCCTGATACTGGAACAGTCATTCTGGCACAATTTTGGTCTCTTCCATTTCGTTTCAGTAATTTTGATGTAAAAGATGCTCCACAATGTGGATGGTCAAAGGTTGAAAAGGACAATGAAATAGAAAAATCGTAAATCGATTGCTCAGGATCTAAACAGTGCACAAAAAACAATTTGTATCCACTTGAAAAAGGCTGGATACACAAAAAAGCTCGATGTATGGGTGCCACAGGAGTACGAAAAACCCCCATGAACTGAATTTCCATCTACCAATCGCTGCCAAAACTTCACAAATCGACCCATTTCTGCAGCTGCGGGAGACTGGTGATGAAAAGTGAATCACTTACAGTAACTTCAATAGAAAATGATCGCGATAAAAGAGCAATGAGCCGGCACAAACGGTCACCAAGCGAGGATTGACGGCCAAGAAGGGTTTGTTGGGACTGGCTACTATGAGCTACTCTCCTAAGGTTAGCCAAAATTTTAATTCGGATCCGTAGTGTCAGCAATTAGACCAACTCAAGGCAGCTAACGACCAGCTTTCACAGCAGGAGGCGAATTGTGTTTCATCAGGACAACGCCAGACTACATCTATCGATAGTCACTCGACAGAAGCTCTGAGGGCTTGGTTGGGTGGTTCTCGCATCAAGTGATTACCATCTGTTCCTATAAAGACCTCAAGAGAAGCCTGTGAAAATCGATTGTTCCAATTTCTAACCTATACAGATAACGGTTTCTATGAGAGAGGCATAATGACATAACCTTCAAAATGGCAAAAAGTTATCGCGCCAGACGGTGCATATTTGACATAAATCGGATGATAAAGCCTACAATTGAATACAAAAATAATGGATTACCTTTTACTATACCTCATTTGTATGTATGTATGTATGTATGTATGTATATTTGCATGGTTTTCAAAAAGCACCTTACCTACAAGTGGCATTTTCATGTTCATTATTATCGCATTCATCATTACTATGCATAGCATTGGCATTTGCATCGGCTGCCGATGTTTCATTATCATTGCCGCCATCATTGGCGCTGTTGTTGTTCATTGCATTATAATTATCTAAATTCTCATAATCATTTCGATTATGTTTTTGTTTGAAAGAAAATCTTTTATTTTTATAAAATGAAACCGATGCATTTCTAAGCGTCGTCGACGGCGTACTTGAAGAGTGAGTAACGGTGTTGTTATTGCTAAATCTAAACCATAGATATGGTGTTGTTGTTGTTGTTGTCAAGTGTTTATTTTTTTAAGCAGTTTTTTTTATATTTAATTTTAATTTTAATTTTAATTTTCATTATTTTATTATTTCAAAATAGTGTTTATTTTAACGGTTCATGCATTTTTATTTGTAATTTTTGAGTATTTAAAAAAAAAAAACAGAAAACAGAGAAAAAAGAAGAAGAATAAAAACCAGAATCAACAAAATTGTAACGACTTAGTTTTTTTTTTTTTTTTTGTTCTTTGTTAGAGAATTAGAAATGACAAGACAGTAGTAGTGTGGTTGATGACGTCACCATAGATAGTTGAATTAGTAAGTAGTACGTACATACATATTTGCGCAAATATGTAGAGCGCAAAGGCAGCAAGTTTTTATAAAGAGTTTAAAATAAGCATAGCAAAAATAGAGAGACACGAAAGGGCGTACTTGTTTAGAAATTACAAAAAAAAAAAAAACGAAAAGTATTATAGGATTTTCCATTTTGCGGTTTCGAAAATATAGGAAAACATGAGGAAAAATGAATTTATAAAATATGTATTTACTTTCTTTTAAAAAATCGCCGGTTTTTTTTTATTTTTGGTCCAACCCAATATTTCAGAATTCTTGGAGCCTCCAATTGGGAGTGCGACAATTTTGGTCATTTACCAGGTGTGTTTGTTGAAGTTTGCCGGTTTTAGTAGTAGATGTCGCTAGCAATATGTATAAATTTCTATGATTTGGCATGTATGTAATTTGTTTCTATTGACATTAACAAACAAAAATACGCAAGTCACATTCCGCCAAAATAATAGCGTCATATTTGTTTACCTCAGTGAATATGTCGAGTTTCGTTCCAAGTAAATCGCAATTGCGGCATTCGTTGCTTTTCTTATTTCATCAAAAGAAAAAAGCAGCTGAAGCTCACCGGTTACTGGTAGAAACTTATGGTGAACATGCTCCAGTGATTAGAACATGTGAGACATGGTTTCGTCAATTTAAAAGTGTAGATTTCGATTTGACAGACAATGAACATCCTGGTGCAGCGAAAAAGTTCGAAGACGAGGAATTGCATGTTGATCCAACCCAATCGCAACAAAAATTGGCAGAAACACTACATGTGACTCGAGGAGCAATTTGCCAACGTTTAAAAGCCATGGAAAAGATCTAGAAGTATGGAAAATGGGTGCCTCACCAGCTGAACGATAGACGGATGGAAAATCGAAAAACCGTTTGTGAAATGCTGCTTCAACGATTCGAAAGGGAATCTTTTCTGCATCGAATTGTCACGGGGGACGAAAAATGGATTTATTTTGAGAACCCGAAGCGAAAAAAATCATGACTTTCCACTGGTGAAGCTGGCCCATCGACTGCAAGGCCAAATCGCCTTGGCCGTAAGACAATGCTCTGTGTTTCGTGGGACCAGTGTGGTGTGGTGTACTACGAGTTGTTAAAACCTGGTGAAACGGTGAACACGGATCGCTACCGACAACAAATGATCAATTTGAATCATGCGTTGATCGAAAAACGGTTGAAATGGGCCCGAAGACATGGCAAAGTTATCTTGCAACATGACAACGCGCCGTCTCATACCGCTAAACTGGTGAAAGACACATTAAAAACACTTAATTGGGAAATACCTTTCCGCATCGATGGGACACTCCCTTGCAGAGCAGTGCTTCGCTAATTTTGAAGAAGTCAAAAAATGGCTCGTCGAATGGTTTGCCTCGAAAGAGAAAAAGTTTTTTTGGAATGGTATCCATAATTTGCCTGAGAGATGGGCGAAATGTGTAGAAACCAATGGTCAATACTTTGAATAAAAAAATTTTGAGATTCCTCTGAAAATTAAGTGTTTTCTTTTCTTTATCGAAAAACCGGCAAATTTCAACTGGTATATGGATGTAGGTGTAATTCCAACTGTAAAATACGTCATATTGTGCCGTGAGCTCTTGAGAGCGTCTAGAACAGACACATTGAGATCTTCGGCTGAACTTTCAACTTACAGTAGCGATATTTGAGGTGGAATAAGTAAAACTATGATTCGTGGTTAAGCGATACATTTTTATAAACGCATAACTTTTAACTAAAACAAAGCATGTTTGGCTGGACAGTTAAATTTGACAGATGTCAAAATACAGCTCTGTACTTTTGAAACCACAAAATGAATAATCCTATATATCTTAATATAGGGTAGATGCGGACAAATAACAGACTAATTTTTAATTAATTTATTTTTTTTTTATCCAAAATTACAAAAGCAATATATTAGTTAATATCTTTATATGGGAATATATTTAATTTAATTTAAATTTTATAGAATTTTTTTTTTAAATGCGTATAAATCAGTGAAAGCGTGTGAAGCGTATTATCAAAAAAATTGACTACGAGACAACATGCCGTTATATATTTTTTTTATGATTAAAATTTTTTTATCTTTTTAATTAAATTAACAAATATAGAAATTAAGCTATTGAATATTATAAATTATTTCATGCACATAATGTAGCTGTGTTAGGTTTGTTTTTTGTAATGACTTGAGGTTAGTGACATTGAAATGGGAATCGTGTTTTTTTTGACACGTGCTTTGGAAGAGTAACTTAGCAAATGACCGCATCGGTTTGCACGAATAAATTCCATACCGGAGGTTACCACTTTTTGCAGCAATTGGAATCGTATATCAGCAGTAACGCGTCGAATATTCTGTTTCAGGGCGTCCATCGTCTCCGAGTTATATGAGTAGACGAGCGACTTGACATAACCCCAAAAAAAAATAATCCATCGGTTGTGAAATCGCACGATCTCGGAGGCTCACGACGCGAGATAATGCGCTAGCAAAGTTTCTTACAACAAATTGATTGTTTCGTTAGCCCTCATGTCTAAAATGTAGCAGCGGTTTGTTGGAACTAAAGGTCGCTAACGTCCATCAAAGTCCTCCAATTTAAGCAAGAAAAAATCATAAAGCATGACCATACGCCCAGTCAACTTTGAGGTATATCTGACACGGTATACTTCGCATGAAGTTAGAAGATTTAGTGAACTGTATGCTGCTGCAAAAGTTCAAGGCGAAAAAGGGCCAACAGTATATTTTACGCATTTGAGAATAGTTTAAGCGCTGTAAGTAACTTGTTGCTTGAGTACAAGCACTGATTGATGCGCCTTCTCGATGACGCTGCAGTGGAGTGGATTTCAGTTAAAATAAGGCATACGATTCAAGTATTCAGCGACGCACCTCTGCACATTGCGTAACAAGGAAGCTAAAGACTACATCTGTCCACGGCAGACCTACCGTCAACATACCGTCAATCAATATTGAGGCAGGTAGCTTCAGGGGAATTCTCTGCCATAATTTTTGGGTATAGCTCGATGAGCAATGGAAGGGAGGGCAGACAAAGCAGAATTTATACATCCGCGCTAAATGTAGAAAAAAATCTTTCAGGTAGCTTCAAATGAGGTTGGATGGCGCAGAACCGTGCAGTCCATCAATGGGTCTTAAAACAAAACATTTACACGAAAGGATGCAAAATAGTTGACGGTGTGGCTGCTGAATTTCTTTTCATCAAGTTGGGCTCTGATAACCGTTAATATTGCTGAATTACTTTAGTATTTTCACAGGGTCTTTATACCGGAACGACCCAAGGGACCCAAGGATTTACGAAAGATTCCGCAGAATCTACTTTAAAAAATACTTTTTCTGCTACAAAAACAACAACAACAGACATATATATATATATATATATATATTAGGTCAAGTAAAAAGTTCGTTCGTTTTTTTTTATTAATTTTTCAAAATATGATAACTTTGTGTACATTTGTCCGATTTAAGCCAAATATGCGCCGTTTTGTTCGTAAATTTGTTGCCAACGAGATGCCAACTTCATTATACCCTTCTCGTAGAAGGCTGCGTCCCTATTGGCAAAAAACTCGGAGAGCCAATTTTCACAGGCCTCTCTTGAGGCCAACTTCCCACCATTAAGTGCGTTCGCCATGGACAGGAAATGATGGTAATCACTTGGTGCCAGGTCCGAACTATAAGGTGGGTGCATTAGGACCTCCCATCCGAGCTCCTGAAGCTTCTGGCGCGTCACCAAAGACGTGTGTGGCCTGGCGTTGTCCTGATGGAACACAACTCGGCCTCTGTTGATCAAAGATGACCTCTTCTGGATGAGTGCTGCCTTCAAGCGGTTCAGTTGTTGGCAGCAGAGGGCCGAATTGAGCGTTTTGCCATAGGGGAGCAGCTCGTAGCAGATGATTCCTTGCCAATCCCACCATACACACAGCAAAACCTTCCTGGCCGTCAATCCTGGCTTGACCACCGTTTCCGCCGACTCACTGCGTGTCGATCAGGACCGATTTCGCTTGACGTTGTCGTAATTCGTAATTCCCCTAATTCCATGATTTTATCACAATTTTCGACGACAGGCCTCCCGACGCGTGGTGCATCTTTGACATCGAAATTACCGGAACGGAACGGAACCACTTTTGTGCTACACGTTCGTTTACTGTATCGGGCCCATAAACTAAATTAATTTTTTCAGCCGCTTTGGCTGCTCTTTCGTCTTGATCGAAGAAAAATTGTAAAATATAGCGAATTTTTTCTTTGTCCACCTTTGACGAGCGCTCACAACGTACTGAGTCAATCAATCGAAAGACTGTCAAAGACAAACTTTTAGCGCGAATAAACACGTTTTCAGCGCCGTGACGTATCACTAGTATAAAAACCGAACGAAATTTTTACATTACCTAATGTATATAAGGCGTTTTGTGACCGCTCAAGTGAGCTCCTCCTCCAATTTGTGGTTTTCGCGTCTTGACTGTCAAAAAATTAGTTTTTGGGACTAAGACTCCCAATTCATCCAAATTGTGAACTTATAAGACTTCTGAAATTTGCTGCCTTGGCTGAGGTGATTTTTAAAATCATACTTTAGATAAACAAATCCACCGAAATGAGTTTAATTAGATTTATTTGAATAAGAAGTATAATAATATTCTTGTTTTTTTTTTAACCTGGTACATCAACAACAACGCCGCAACTTACAACAGACGGCAAAATAAAGCTTTGAAATTCAGTTAAAAAAATACGTTTTCGATTGTTATACACATTTTTTTTTATAAATTTCACGTTTGTTACAATAAGATGCCGTTCAGAAAAAAAAATTATACTTAAAAAAAAAAAATGAAAAAAAATTCTTCCTGCGGTGACAAGTTTCGATAAAACCGAGTAATTGGACTGACACAAGATGACAAGCGAAAAAAAAAATATTTCCAAGATGAATTTGCGATGAGAATTTGCCTTTTCGTGCAAATGATTTGCGCTGCATTAAGCAATTATTATTATTATTATTATTATTACTATTATTATTGCACAATGAACAGTAGATATATTTTAACCACTTGCAGGCAAGCAAAACGAACGACAAACAGAAAAAAATAATTTAACAAATAAAACTGAATTAAATGTAATACAGTAAACTCGTATGAAGAAAGTGTATATATGTATACGAAAGAAAAAAATAATAGCAATTTCAAACAACTCACTTTTGCTTCAAAATCTCGAACCATTCATCAACCACTTGCGGTGGCGGAAAAGTGCCATCCTCGAAAGCTAAATCCTTAACTGTGATGCCTTGAGCCTCTAGCTCATCGGTATTATAACTGGGCTCGCAAACGCGCACAACCGTGCTGACGTTATTCTTCTTGAGCTCCTAGAAAATATGTGGAATAAAAAATAATAATTAATAGGAAATTATGTATATATGGTAGAAATGGGGCTAAAAAAAAAAAATTGCAACTAACCGTTATATAATGATGGATGGTTACATCTGATGGCCGATCGGTGATTAGGAACTTCATGCCCTTAAACTCAATAAGAGCAGGTGCTGGGCGTAAATCTTTTTGACGCATGTTGCTCATTAATTTACGACTTCGAACTCCAAATTAAGTATATATATATCTATATATATATATATGCGTGTGTGTGTTTGTGTATGTGCTAGTTTGCGTGCGCTTTTCTAATGACAGTTACAGAGTTACGCACTGGAGAATTGAGATTTTTTTTTGGTACTCAAGAGTATAGTTAAGAGATTAATTAAGCTTCGCTTCGCACTGCTCTTCTACGTCGACTGTCTTTTGCTTTTAAAACGCTGAGGTGTTTTGTTGTTTTCCTTGTTTGTGTTTTTATAGCTTAAGTTGGTTTTGTGTTTTATAAAATATTTTAAATTTTTTAGTGTGCAAAATTTTTTTCAAAAAAAAATTTTTTTTTTTTAGTCACCTTATTGGACTTGTGTGAGTGCGTGTGTGTGGGTGAGAGAGTGTTGAGTGTGTGTGTTTGCTTACTTTCAAACACGGGAAGATAATGTGTTATTAACACTTTCAGCAGCAATTTATACGCTAATTAATTGTATTTTTTTTTTTACTTTGTTATGTAAATATTTTTTGTATAAATATAATTTAAGTATTTAATGTGCAAATTGAAGCGGAAATTGTTTTGTAATTAGCGCAAAATTTTAAAAATTAAGTACAATGATTTTATATTTAAGGTTAGGTTTTTGGCCTTTGAAAATTTTATGAATTTTTTGTTGTTATTTTTTTTACTTAAAAATTATCACAAAATAGTTTTAAGAAAATGTGATTGTTTTTTTTTTTTTTTTTGTTTTCAAAAATAGTATTTTTTTGTTTGTGTTGTATTTTTATTTGCTTGCACAAAACCTGTTTGCTTTACTGCTTCGCTTTTGCTTTGCTTTGCTTGTATCCCTGTTGACGTTTGCTTTTGTTTAATTCCTCGTTTTAAAATTTCCAGCAATTTTTTTATTTGCAAAAATTTATTTTCAATTAAATGTGCTGTTATTTAAGCTTTGTTGTTATTGTTTTTATTTTTGCTTTTCGTTGCGTTTACGTTTTGTTTGTTTTTTTTTTTTTTTTGTTAGCTAAAAACCAAAACTGTATATAGCAATACTTCTGATATGCGCGCTGTTCTGTTCTTTCTATTTCTACTGCCTTAGCAACACCTTCTTTGGGTTCCAATTAGAAAGAAAGTAGTTAAGTAGTTCAAAATTTGTTTAAAAAAAAATTTAATTTTTTTTTTCAAACAATATCTCGTTTGTTTACTCTCTCTTCCTCTCTCCCACTCTCGCTCGCTCTCTCTGGCGTTCCACGCTATCTCCTGTCAGACTGTCTCCCAACTGGACAACACGCTCTCAAGTAGTACCAACTCTGGTCCTTTTCGCGTTTCTTTAGAGATTTTGGAAACTCTTTTACCTGGGGGAAAAAAATGTAAAATTTATTGTTAAGTCAATAATGCGGATCAATGTAAAATTTAAAGAATGCTATTTATGGAAAATTTTGAATGGAATAAATAGTAGACAAAACAAAAAAATAATAATAAATAGCGGTAATTGTGCGCTCTCCAATTAATGTAGAAGTAAAATACGTAAATATCAAATAACACACATTCAGAAAAGTTCAGGGAATTGGTTACGCGTAAAAAGTAATCCATTATTTTTGCAATAGATCACAAAAAGCCAGCTACGGGCTCTCCAATAAGATTTATTATATTGATCTTCAAAGAAAAATGGCATTTTTGTTTCGTTTGAGATAAATGATCGTTTTTTTATTTCAATGCAAAGTGGAAGTTATACCATCAATAATGGAAAAAAATAACAGCCAAATGGCCGCCACGGCTACACTCTACACTTATAGGACCATATTCTTTTAAAGAAACTTTACAACACCAATTTGCAAAGTGGCTGCTGGTAAGCCCTCAATAGCTTGACGAATTCCGTCTTTGAGGTTTTGAATCGACGTTGGCATGTTGGCGTAGACCTTATCTTTTACGTGGTCCCAAAGGTAGAAGTCGGTAGGTGTTGGAACACAGATCTCGGTGGCTAATTGCGATTACCTCTTCGAGAAACAGTTGGTAAACTTTTCTCTTAAAACATTGATAAAAAATAATTAATTTTTTTTCCGTAGCGTAATCCATTCACCATAACTGTTGCCCCAGCCTCATTTTCGAAAAAGTAAAGTTTAAAGACGCTGGTGGACCATAAGCCGCTTCTATACGTTTAGGATGTAGAAGATTTTCAACAGCAAATCTTGGGTTCCCCGAGCACCAGACAGTTTTTCTTATTAACGTAGCCATCGAGGTGGAAATGGGCCTCATTCGATGGATATCCGGATCATTTTCATGCATTTCAAGAACCCAATCAGCGAAAACACGGCGTTGTTGATGTTCCGCCGGCTTGAGTTCTTGTGTTAACTGAACTTTATAAACCTTAAGACCTAAGACTTTTAGCAAAATACGGTGTAATGACGTTTTTGGAATGTCCAAGCCCAAAGAACGATGAGGAATGGACAAGCCTGGGGTTTTTTCAACACTTAGGGCTACAGCAGCAATATTGTGTTTTATTTTTCACAGCACTAACTTGTCCCAACAGCTCCATTTTTTTCCACCAATTTCTGTATTAGCGGCCTGCCAAAGTGCTTTACGACAACCCAAAAATGGTTTAGTTTTACGATCTGGCCCTGCCACTATTTTTATAGTGAATTTTAATAATTTCAAAGCGTTGTTAAGGTGTGACATCTACCAAAATAGCAGGCTATTCAAAATAACACCTCTTAGATACTTCTTTCTACGAATTTTTGACCAAAGATCCCAAAATCTGAAGAATCTGTCGTATACATTAACACCAGAAAGTTTCGGATGTTTTTTTTTTTTTGATATTCTCGGTATGGTTCTTCATGAATGAATTGAAAACAACCGTTGTAAGCTGTAGTTGTGAACTATTTTAAAACCGACCAAAAAATCGTTCAATACCATCAATCAACCCTTTTATTATTTCCAAAGCTCAATTTACCAAAAAAAAGTGTTGTAAAATATTCAGCGCGGGTGATCCGATCTGATTGTTGCAAGTTGATCGTTTAAATAGACCGAGTTTGGTTGAAATATTAGGAAAAGTAAAAAGTTCGTTCGGTTTTTATCTAAGAGATGGCGTTATTGTCCATTGTACTAGTGTTACGTGTCGCATCATGTCACACCATACGGCGCTGAAAACGTGTTTATTCGCGTTAAAAGTTTGTCTTTGACAGTTTTTCGATTGATTGACTCAGTACGTTGTGAGCGCTCGTCAAAGATGGACATCAGCAAATAGAAAATTCGCTATATTTTACAATTTTTCTTCGATCAAGTAAAAAGTAGCCAAAACGGCTCAAAAAATTAATTTAGTTTATGGGACCGATATTGTAAACGAACGTGTAGCACAAAAATGGTTTACTAAGTTCCATTCCGGTAATTTCGATGACAAAGATGCACCACGCGCCGGGAGCCCTGTCGTCGAAAATTGCTATAAAATCATTAAAATAGTGGAAACAGACCGTCACGTGAGCACTTATTTAATTGCTGAGGAACTAAAGACAAGCCAGAAAACCGTTTGGAACCACTTTCTCAACCTTGGATTCAAAAAGAAGCTCGATTTTAAGGTGCCACACGAACTAACGCAAAAAAACATGATGGACCGAATTTCCATCTGCGAATCGCTGCTGAATCGCAACAAAATCGACCCATTTCTGAAGCGTTTGGTGACTGGCGATGAAAAGTGGATCACTTACGACAACGTCAAGCGAAATCGGTGGTGATCGAAAAGCGGTGAGCCGGCGGAAACGGTGGACAAGCCAGGATTGACGGCCAGGAAGGGTTTGCTGTGTGTTTGGTGGGATTGGTAAAGAATTATCTACTACGAGCTGCTTCTCTATGGCCAAACGCTCAATTCGGCCCTCTACTGCCAACGCTTGAAGGCAGCACTAATCCAGAAGAGGCCATCTTTGATCAAGAGAGGCCGAATTGGGTTCCATCAGGACAACGCCAAGCCACACGCGTATTTGGTGATGCGCCAGGAGCTCGGATGGGAGGCCCTAATGCATCCACTTTATAGTCCGGATCTGGCACGAAGCGATCACCATCTTTTCCTGTCCATGGCGAACGCGCTTAATGGTGAGAAGTTGACCTCAAGAGAGACCTGTCAAAACTGGCTCTCCGAGTTTTTTCCAATAGGGACGCAGCCTTCTACGAGAGGGGTATAATGAAGTTGGAATCTCGTTGGCAACAAGTTTACGAACAAAACGGCACATATTTGACTTAAATCGGACAAATGTACACAAAGTTATCATATTTTGAAAAATCAATAAAAAAAACCGAACGAAGTTTTTACTTGACCTCAAAAACTGACACACAGATTAAACTCAACCCGTCATTCTGACCCGATCGGTATACATTTCGATACATACTTCCGACCAAAGTTAATATACACCAGTTCATGCACATGAAAGGTATGCATATTTAAAGATTGAATGATAGAAAGAATAATAATTTAAATTAGTGGCCTATATGGTAATACACTCTATGCGAAAATTCAAATTAAATGTTCCGAGATAATTATTTTAATTCTTAAAATTATAATTAAATGTAAAAATTAAAGGCGCAGCAAAACCTTTGTTCCTTTATAAAAAAAAATTCACATATTCAAAAAAAAAAAAGAAAATAATAAATTTTTATTTTAAAGCAAAATGTCAATCATATATATTTCTGCGCCATTTAATGTGATATTCATCCAAATTTATTTATAATACATATACATATGTAGTTACATATGGACTTGTAAGCTTAAATTCACAATAAAATCATTTAAGATTTTACTTAAATCCAACAAACCTATGCATTATTCTATGCAAAATAAAATACAAACGCGTCAACTGTCTGTTTTAAATTTATTTTAAATTTATTTAATAAATATTCAACAATTAGAGGCATTTAGTATTTGCCGCAAAAATTATATTCACCTTTAAATAGTGCATAATAAATTATCTACGCCAAACGAGAATATTTTTAGCGAAATGACAGATATTGAAATATGTGAAAATCGACGGTCACTGAAATGAAACATTTGTAGGCATAATGCATTGGTATGTACCTTCGTGTATGCTAAGTGTCAGAGACTATAATTTACGCCTATGTTGTCACTACAAATATATTGATTTAGCGAATAGTGTAGTACAGTGAAAAACTGATAAAAATAAAAACAAATATGTAGTAAAGAACTTACATATATGTACATTCGAGCAGGGAAAAGGCTGACTGGCTGAAGAAATACTAAATAAGTTGCACAAATGTCAAGTTGATTTTGTCACTCTTGCCTTATGTCACCTCAAACGCTTCCAACAATATGCAAATTCTATATTTATTTAAATAAATATTTGCTGTTTTAGGCAAATGTGGGAAATAATCTTATTTATTGGGTTTTAATGGTTAAAATCACATTACAAAATATTTAATTTTATTTCTCCAAAATAGGATTTCAAATGAATAAATGAACTAGTATACAACTAGTATATAGCTGACGCAAAGTCGGACAATTGACATTTCGTAGCACATCGCTGTGCTTAGTTTACATCTGTCTAGTCTCTTTGAATCATTTTCAAATTTAAATAACTTTTCATACGTTCACAATTCAAAAAGTCGTGACATGAGTCAGGTTATGGCTGAGCTACTGCCCAATATGGGCGAAAAAGTGGTCGAAAATTAACTTAAACCAAATTTCACGAGACGGTCATTTGAATGATGTAGTGTTCGGCATATGTATAATGCCAAAGGTTCAAACTTTATAATAAAAAGAGATTTTCATGAAAAAAAAAAATATTTTATATACATTTTATTGACGCTTATTTTCAAAACCGCAAAATGGATAACCCTGTATGTAGTTTGATTTGTAATTATATTTTTTAAACTGCCTTTCAGCCTTACAGTAAACTTAATTTCTACTAGATCTTTACCTCCTATTTAAAATGAAGACTATAAAAAACACTTTTGATTTAATAAATTCATAAAGAAAATTATTGCACTTCAGCATAACAGCCAACTCACGACCAATAAAATTCAATAAAAAACAATTGAAGCCCGAACAAAATTTGCCAGAACACAATTTTTACTTAAAAGATAAATAGTTTTGCAAATAAAATTATTGCACTCCACTTCATTTGATTGACGTACTAATAAAATTCAATAGAAAATAATTTAAAAAAAATTAAATTTTTGTATGAAAAGAACACAACAAATTAAGAAAGTAACCGTTACTCTACCCATAGTAATTGAAATTTATTACCAATTTATATACGAGGGCCGTTTGAAATGCCTGTGACTTATTTTTGAATTTGGCGCTCTGTATCATCGATTTTAAAACATCAGCCGGGTGATGCCTTAAGAAATGACAATTGCCCTACTTTACATCAGCTTCATACCAGTAAAATACTAGTTTATTTGTGCATGTTGAACTACTACTAATAACTTTTAATATAGCGATATTTGAATCAGGAACCTCACGCTAAACAGCGAGAGCCTCTAATCAAGCGGCTATCATGGCTAATACTGGGGTGGTGGTGGTGGATATCGTTGTTTTTTCCCGTTGCTAGTGATTCGCGATGCATTAGGGAACTGGTATGAGTTCATCTTCATGAGATCATCCATCCCTGAGTGCCCTGAAAAATGCTATTATTCGGTGGGAATAACATGAATTGGAACTCGTTGAACGAGTAATAAGAATACTTACTTATTAAACTGCTCTCGTACTAAACTTACACACCAGCATTTTTCAATTTAATTAATTTAAAATTAATTTCGAAAAGCAATTTTTTTTGCCAAATCCTTTAATAAATATAATCAAACGCCTGTATAAAATGTCTATAATAACATGAAATAGACAAGCCGCTATTGCTTGACGCCTAAATGAGCTTAATTACGTGAAAAATAAGCGAAAATTGTGTGCTAACAACAATTATTAATATTAATAGATTTTTGACAAAAAAAAAAAAAAATAATAAATAAAATCATTAAAAGAAAAATGTTAACCATAAAAAAAATGATTAAAAATTTATGACTAAGCTTAAAATTTTATTGTCAATTACCCATTTAATGTACATAAACTAAGTCGAAAACAATATTTTATAAATAAAAACATGTACTTTTGTGAGCGCGTGATGAGCAGCTGCTGTCAAAAACAAACTCAATTCGGCACAAGCGTTTGACGTGCCATTTTCCATTAACTACGTATAATAAAGTCGTCATTTCGTTGTCGAGTTGGTTGAAGGAATGAAAAACAGTGGCTAGTGCTAAACAATTGACGTGTATTGATGGGATGATCGCTCGCTCATACGCTTTTCTGTACTTCTAGACAGTACGATTGCCCAGTGGTAGAAATAAGTTTGCCGTATTTGTTTAATCGCCAAGTACTAAGTAATAAGTAATAACCTTTAGAAAAGCTGCGCTTATTTTCAAATTTCTTCATTTTTTATTTTTAAATTTCTTTATTATTATTTTTAAATTTTCTAATCATCTTTTTTATTTATTCATTTTAATTGGCTTGTTGTATACTTTTTATATTTTTTATAATTCATATTTATATTTTTATAGTTTTGGATTTTTTCATAATACTTTCTTTAAATTTTTAAATCATTTAATTTCTTTTACTTGCTATTTCCTTTACTTTCTATTTCTTTATTTTTATTAATTACTTTCTTATTTTCATTTAACTTGTTTTCTTACTAAATTTTTAATTTTTACATAATTTTTTTTCTTTGCTAATTCTTTTAATTTTTGTGAATATAAATTTTTTAATTCTTAAATAATTCATAATATTCAAAAATCTTTTTATTTTGTTTTATCTATTCTTAATTTTTTAATTTTTATTTTTCACTTTTTTTCTTTACTTTTATTATTTTATTATTATTTTCTCAGATATTTCTATCCAGTCTTTGGGTTTTTTTTTATAATTTTTTATGTTTTTCTATAAATTAACATTTTTTATTTTTTTCAATTCCTTTTTTAATTCGAATTGTTTTTTCCAATTTAATTTTTTTTTTTAATTTAATTTAATTTTTAATTTAATTAATTTTTATTTTTTTTATTACTAAATTTATAGTGTTTTAGTCTTTTATATTTAAATTTATAGTATTTTAGTTCTTTAGTTTTACATTTTTATGTCTTATTTTATTTTTATTCTATTTTTACATTTTTTTTATTTTTATATCTTTTTTTATTTTTATATTTTTTTTAATTTTTATATTTCTTTTTTTTTTTTATTTTTTTTTTTAATTTTTATATTTCTATTTTAATTTTTTTATTTTTTTTTTAATTTTTATATTTTTTTATTTTTATATGTTTTTTTATTTTTTATTTTTTTTTTTAATTTTTTGTTTTTTTTAATTTTTATATTTTTTTTAATTTTTATATTTTTTATTTAATTTTTCTATTTTTTTTTAATTTTTATATTTTTTTTATTTTAATATTTTTTTTTATTTTTATATTTTTTTTTATTTTTATATTTTATTTTATTTTTATTTTTTTTTTATTTTTATATTTTGAATTTTTTTTATTTTTATATTTTTCATCTTTTTTATTCCTATATTTTTTACCTTTTTAATTTTACTTTTTCTTTTATTTTTTTATTTTTACATTTTCTTTTATTTTTTTTATTTTTACATTTTCTTTTATTTTTTTATTTTTACATTTTCTTTTATTTTTTTATTTTTACATTTTCTTTTATTTTTTTATTTTTACATTTTCTTTATTTTTTTTATTTTTAAACTTTTATCTTTTTTTTAATTTTACAATTTTTATCCTTTTTTATTTTTACATTTTTTTTTTATTTTTACACTATTATTTTTTTATTTTTACATAATTTTTTTTTAATTTTTTTATTTTTACAATTTTACTTTTTTTATTTTTACATTCTTATTTTTTTATTTTTATATTTTTATTTTTATTTTTTTATTTTTACATTTTTATTTATTTTTTAATTTTATATTTTTTGTACTTTTGGTTATTTATTTTTTTAAATTTTACTTAGTTTTTATATTTTAATGGTTTCCCTTTTTATTTTAATCTTTTATTTCAATTATTCTTAATTATTCTTTTTGGTCAGTTATTTTTTTCTTAACTTTTTTATATGTAAAATTTTTTACATTCTTATCATTTATTTTTGTTTATTTCTTTATTTTTGTATATTTTTTTAGTCTCATAATTGTTTAGTCTCATAATAACTTTTTAATTTTTTTTATTGAATTTTTAAACTTTTAATTTTTTCTTTTCTTATCATTTATTTTTGTACCTTTTTTAACTCTTTTTTATTTTTTGTTTTATTTTTGCTTGTTTTTTATATTTACTTTATTTTTAAATTTTTGTTTGTTTTTATTTTATTAGTTTAATTATTAATCATTTTTAATGCTTAATTAAATTGATTAATTTTTAAGATTTTAAGTTTATATTTTGTTAATTTTTTATTACGAGTACTTTTTGTTTTTTTTTTGAAAAGTGAGGTTACTAGCACTACTCCCAAAACAACCTATCTGGAACCCAGTTCAATTCCATAGTGTATGCTTACACATTTCACTGCTCGATTACAACAAATGGCAAATATTCAATTATTTGTCAATTTGCCAATCAAAAAAATTTTGCCTATACCATACATACATACATATATGATAAGTGACTACCGAAAAAATATTTAGTATAGTACATAAAACAATAAAACAAAAAATGCATAAAAAAATAAACGAAACATTGTTGTGTTCTTTCCATTACAAGAAAAAAAGGGAGAAACTACTAAATGAAAACAGCTGAACTAAATGGAAAATTCTACTTCTACAATTGGCAGCAATCGGTTGACTTTTGTTGACCTTTACCTCTTAAACATTTAAATTTCAATGAGCGACTTACACGAGCAGAAGCTATTAAAATATAATATACGTATGTAAGGAAAACCTCTCCACCACTAACGCCACACCATCAGATAGGAAACACGTTCGGAAAAATTTATTTTATAAGCAATTAAGAGGAAATGTAAATTTAATCTAATAAATAGCGCATAGACTGAAAATATATAAATGTTTATAGAAAACCACGTAAATAATTATGGGGAATAAATATTTGCAAAACTATTTTACCAAAAATTTTCGAAAAATTCAAATAAAGAAATTACACTAAAAATTCTTAAAATTTACTTTTGCACAGCAAATGCTCTTCATTTTCATGAAAATTTCGCGTAAATACAACACAAAAATAATTTAATTCAGCTTTTCTTTAGTTTTCATGCTTGTATTCTCGAGATATATCTGTATGTATGTGCTTTAATAATTGAATCACGAGCAAATTATAGACTGTAGTCGTTGCCAAATCCCTTACTTAAGACGATTTTAGTTGATTGATAACGGTCTGGCAGGTATATAATTTTATAGTAAGAATCTTTTAAATGTATTTTATTTTTTTTTTTGCCAACATTTACTTGTTTTAAATATTTTGGGTTAATTTATGTTTTTCGCTTGGTTAACTGACCAACTGCTGTGAAAGTAATAGATATGTACATATGTACTTATAGTATCTGCATATTGTTGTAAATTATATGCTCAACAAAGTGTGTCTGTCACATCTGATATTATATTTTCACACTTTTATTCAAAATAATTAATTATAATTAATTGATAATAACATTATTTGGTACTATTTAGATAAAGTCTTAATATATGAGGTGAAAAACAATTCGGGTGAGTGTTGGGTTTGAGAAATCTGTGAACACATGTCAAGATCGTATATTTTAGGCCTTTGTTTATTTTCAATTTTTATTTATTTTTTATTTTAATTTTCCATTTATATTTTTGCTAATATATTCTTTATTTTTTATTATTATTTTTTATCTTTTTTATTATTTTTTATTTTTTTATTATTTTTTATTATTTTATATTTTTTTACTATTTTTTATTTTTTTATTATTTTTTATCTTTTTTTATTATTTTTTATCTTATTTTTATTATTTTTTATCTTTTTTATTATTTTTTATCTTTTTTATTATTTTTTATGTTTTTTTATTATTTTTTATGTTTTTTTATTATTTTTTATGTTTTTTTTTATTATTTTTTATGTTTTTTTTATTATTTTTTATGTTTTTTTAATTATTTTTTTTGTTTTTTTATTATTTTTATCTTTTTTTATTATTTTTATAGCCTTTATTATATCTTTTATTTTTTTAATTTTTTCTTATTTGTTTGTTCTTTTTATTATTTTGTATTATTTTTAAACTAATTTTTCATTATTCTTTATTGTTCTTTCTTATTTTTTATTATGTTTTATTATAATTTATTATCTTTAATATACTTTTTATTATTTATTATTATTAATATTTTTTATTATTATTTTTATTTTTTATACTCTTTTTTATATTTCTTCTACTTTTCTATTTTTATTATATTTTTTAAATTTTTTTATTTTTATATATATTTTTAGATTTTTGAAAATATTTTCTACGTATTATTTTTCAATTTTCTTTATATTTTAATATTAATTTTATTTATTATAATCTTTTATTTATTCTCATTATAATTTTTTATTTTTATTATTATTATTTATTCTTATAATTATTTTTTATTTTTATTATTATTATTTATTTTTATTATTATTATTTATTTTTATTATTATTATTTATTTTTATTATTATTATTTGTTTTTATTTTTTTTTTTATATTGTACATATTATTATTTTTAATACTATTATTAATATTTTTAATTCTATTTTGCACAATGTGTGCTGCAAGCCACGGAGATCCTTGAGGAAAAATCTCTTTACAAAAATGACCATAGTTCCGCCATTTAATTTTTTATTGTCTATTTAAATATGAAACTATTAAGATATCAAAACATTATAATTGTATATTCTTTCCACATAAAAAAAAAGTACCAGAAGGAGAAAAGTTAGGCCCATCAATATACCGATCCGGTCATAAGGACGAGTTGAGTTGATTTAACCCCATCCGTCTGTATGTTTCTTTTGCCTTTCATTTTTAAAATTTTCTTTTTTCGTTTTATTTGCGAATACTTACTTTTTATTTGTGCTGTGCCTGGCAGTATTCTGCACTGTCTAAGTGAAACTCCATAGATGTAGGAACAGGTCTAACCAGCTGCAATGGAGAAAAGGAAATAATTAATGAATGAAAAAATACATTCGACTTACACAATAAAAGTACATATGTATGTTAATGCCAAAATGAAAATTTATGTAAAGGTACATATAAAAAATTTGTTAAAAAAGTATAAAATCATAGAAGAAAGTGTTTAAATAAACGACATAACACGTACAAAGGAAAATATTTGAGAGTATAAAGATTTGGATTAATTGCCGTACAATTAAGGTGCAATAAAATTGTTGTAGGAAATTATTACAAATTAATTAGTAATAAATGGCGAAGTTAAGGACATTTTCAATTTCTGAAAAAAAAAATAATAATTTTTTTTTTTTGGTTTATTTTCCATATAAATATGTAGGTAATTAATATTTATAAGCATTTTCAAAGGCAAAAGTATTTATATCGGTTTGTATATGCACAAATATTGAACATTAGCCGCTGTTCACACAAGCTTGAAGTTTGTATATTTAGATGGAATTACTACGAGAACGTCTGTATAGCTAATAATTGTGAGCAAAATATGGTAATTGAATTTTTCTATTTATTTGTTGTGAACTTCTGTTTGGAGTTTTAGAGCTCATTGTTTTAATTATAATTGGTTAAATGAGCATCGTGAATGAATACTCCATATGATCAAAATGAACTTAGTGAATATGAATTAATAAATTTAAAATTAATAAATATTTTATTAATTTTTTTTCTTACAAAAAACCTTTTCATCTTCATATGAAATAAAAGTAGAATTTGAAACAACAGTGTCATCATTCCATATATGCCTACCATTATTTCACTCATAAGTGCTATTATTCTCAACCGATTTATGCAATTATTAAGGGGTTATGGCACTCTAGGATTTTCAAAAAATCGCTATTTTTTTGCGTAGGATTTTTTTTATTCTATATAGTTCATTTGTTATTAACAATTAACTGATGATTTTTTAGTCGAAATTAGGAAGTTTAACTTTAGAAGTGCACCATTTGATCATGAATCAATATATCGAAAAAATCCTACGTGTTACTTTAGCTATTGTAATATATAATAAAAACAAATTTAGATACTCAAGATATTTCAAAATTTACAGGAGCAGTTAGTTCGGCCACGTACCCCTTGAACCATAGAGGAGTCGAAGGACGACCGCTAGAGCGCCACCATTCTTCAAGAAATATTTATAAGAAATTATTTTTTTACACCTAGAAGTATGTATAATAAACTTCTTATATTATATTTTTAATTGACTCTATGGTTTTTCTAAAAAAAATGCACATAAAACACCTATTTTTTCGGTCTCTAGAGTGGCATAACCCCTTAATAGATAAACAATTGCCGTGTAAAATCGTTTTCCTTCATTTATGTGAAAAAAAATTTAAACTCTATCAAACCTCTAATTTTTTCGCATATTTGTGTTCTGTATATCATTTCTTTGGATTTTTTTATATCATTAATATGTAATATTTTTAAATTTTTTATTTATATATTTTTTTTTATATATTTATATTTATTTATTTGCATATTTATATATTTTTATTTATATATTTTTATTTATATATTTATATATTTTTATTTATATATTTCTTTTTAAATTTTAAAATTTTTGGATATATTTTTAATTTTGGATATTTTTTATTTTTGTATATTTTTTATAAACTTTAATATTCTTAAATACTATTTTTTTATATATTTTTATTTAATTTTACATATTTTTATATTTTATAATATTTTTTTATAGATATATTTATATTGTTTTTATATTTTTATATTTTTTATAAAATTTAAACTCTATCACAACCCTCATTTCGTTCGCATATTCATCTGAGTTCTGTAATTCGCAACAGGTTTAAGCAAATAAATAAATAAGTCAGAGGCTTAAACAAAATACATTTTTTGATTAAATTGAACACTTTTCATAATTATAATAATAAGATGAACATAAAAAATCATTTACTGCCTTATAATGTCGAGCAAAAACAATTTATCCTTCTGAGTATTGAATCTTTTGTTAAACTAACTACAATATAAGTCAATTCCATAGTAAATTCATTCACATAATTACACAAATTATTGCGTTTCAGAATTTCTTGTTATTGTTTATCAGTACAAACACTTATTCTTTGACCTAGAGGAATTGTATAGTGAGCATATAAAGCGCTTCACCACATCGTTAACAAAAGCATTTTAATTCAAATCTAATATGTATCGATGGTTTCCTTGAAAAAAAAGCCACTGTTTCTATGAAAGCCTTACATAAATGCCATTTTCAGACGTTTTAATGGTGATAATAGCAATTTGCAGCACACTTAACATTTATTGTGCTGAGCTGAAATAATGTTGCATGATTACTTTAAGAAAATGGGTATAATTTAGTATAATAGGCGGAGTATAAGAACATTATACGACAAAAAATTACGTTTTTTTTTTTTTTTCAAAAAAAAAAAAAAAAAGTATACAAATTTTATTTCAGTATGGGAGCGTCGATAAATCAAGTAAAGGTATGGGTTATCCATCGGTCAGGGAATGAATAAGAACAAAGCGACTTAACCTGCTTCAAATGAACATTTTTCAGGAACTTGGTATTTTTTGAAATTTGGCAAATATATTGAATTTTTTTAGATTAACACCAAAACTACTTTTCCGCCAGAAAGTGAATCACAAACCGACATATACATACTCAAGTGGGTGGGGGAGAATGTTGAATGTATTCAGGTTGAGTATTAGGCTCATTGCAATAAAATGGTCTTTTACCAATCCCATACGACGCTGCGCAGACGCCAATCGCTTACTCAGAGAGAATGGATAAGAAAACGCGAACAGATCAGATAACAAGATATCTGATCTGGATCTTAAGAAGGCAAATTCCATTGCAAAAAATAAGCACTTTAGCCGTATCACTTCATTAATCATTTGAGAATTGCATTCTGGCATATATGTATGAATTCAAAAACTCAAATAACAGGAAGCAATTAGCCAGCGCCTAAAGCTATGCAAGGATTTACGCTCCTCGCATAAACACGCAGAGTTGGAGTCTATAACTTAAATATAAGGCCCATTTAAAAATTTCAGGATCGCTTTCAGTTTAGATGTGCTTTCTTGGAATTTTAGCTCTGCCTTCGATAATTTTTTTAATATCAGCAGCAGAGCACATAACGACAATATTTCCATGAAATTTTACTATCGCTTCTGAGAACGAGATATTTCACAATAAATAAACGAGATATTTAAATAAATAAAAATAAAAAATAAATTAAAGATATATGTATGTGTTTTGTGTGTATGGAAGAAAATGAGTAAAAGGGCAAATATGTAAATATGCATTACATAAAATAAAATAAATAAAAAATAAAGAAATTATCAGCTGTTTAAATCAACATATTGAGGTTGGCCATAATTTATGGAAGTTATAAAGCGTAAAAAAAAAAAATTAATAATTATGAAAATTTATACCAGACAAACAAAGCAGTCTAGAAATATTTCATTTAATTTTATTTCCCATATCAATAAATTAAAACACGCGCCGGTGCAATTAATACCACCACTAGATAATATGTTGTAGTAAATAGGTATGTATGTGTGTATAAATTACAATTGCAGCTTTTATGTTATATTGTCTACCAACACAGCTGCATAATCTGCGTTTCACTTGCAATGTGAAACATAGAGGAAGAGCAATAGTGCCAGAACGAATTTCAAGCTATGCATAGATAATAACTACAATACATGCATATACCATATAATTACGAAGCACTTGAAATATAGATATTTGTATATTTAAATTTATACTATTTCACCCATTTGAATATTTATGTATGTAAATATTGAAAATAAACGCGCGTGTACATTATCAAATTACCATAATGCAGGCATATTATGTGTATGTACCTATGTAAGTATGTACGAGTGGATTAACAAAAGTTCGGTCAGTTGGTGACTTTCAATTTGTTTTTGTTAAATCTAAAAATACCAAATCCTTTGCAATTACTTTATTAGTCTTCCTTTCAACTTTTAGAACGATCAGCCAAAATGGAGACGAACAAACGCAAGATAGATAAGGATGGGCCAGACGAAATTCCACCACCCACACATACAGAGACTCGCCCTATGATTCTCTTCGGATTTTGGAGAAATTTACAGCCAAATTGCATATGGAACGATTACATCATCTATAAAGACTATTTCTAAGTGGTTTCGAAGACTCCAAGCCGGACATTTTTCCAGAGAGGATGAGTCCCGAGAAGGTCGACAAAAATCTTCGACTGATGACGTCATTGTTCTGCTCTGGTGAAGTCCAAAATTTATCCACGATTTACACATGAAATGATTGCTAATTAACTGGGCTTGAATGCCATGGCTGCATCGCGAATATTAAGTAATCATCTGGGATACACGAAGAAATCTGATCGATGAGTACCACGAATTGGAAATGAGGCTGAAAAAGAGGCTCGAGTGATTTTGCTCAATTTTTCCTAAACAAATTCGAAAATGGTCAATCTAGCAACTTTAGTTAAGTCGTTACTGTTGACGAATCTTGGTTCTGTAAGTACGATCCAGAAACCAAACAGCAGTCCATAGTATGAAGCCCAATAGGAGCAAACCCACCCGTAAAATCTAAGCAACAAAAAATCAGCAGCAAAAGTAATGATGTCAGTTTACTTCACCCAAACTAAAATCGTAGCTGCTATTCCACTGAAAAAGGGTTAGACGGTAACTGCAAAATGATACACCGAAGAGTGCTTACCAAAAGTTTTCAAATATTTGTTGGAGAATAGGAAGAAAGAGGATTTACGGCGCTACTTTTTACATCATGACAACGCGCCATCCCACACTGCTGAAATAAGGAGTAATTTTATTGCCATATCTGGGATCAAAGAAATACGTCCAGCTCCATATTCCCCAGATATAGCACCTTGTGATTTCTGGTTATTTCAAAAATAAAAAAAATGTAAAAGGAAAGGTCTTTAATAGCAACGAGGAGATTATTAATGCGGTTAATACTGAACTTGATAAACTTAAAAAGGATGATTTTGAAAACTGTTTTCAGAAATGGATCTATAAGCTTAAGAAATGCATTGAAATCAATGGCGTTTATTTAGAGCAGATAAAAGATTACGAATAAATACGAAATTATTATTTTTTTTTTTTTGCTTTTTTTGGTTAACTTAACGAACTCTTATTAATCCCCTCGTGTTCGAGTTATTTAAATTTTAGGGCATAAAGAAAAGCTTTTTCGATTCATACAAAAGTAGGCTATTCCAAGTCTCACATAATGCGCAGCCGCTGAGAATTAGTTTAATGGCTAAGGGCAAAAGTCTTAATAGAAATTCTAAAGCGTTGCCACCTACCTAAAGTTGATATAATAATTTAATTTCTATCTATTGAATTTCATTTACCAACAGTCTTTTACAAACAAACAAGGTAAACATATAAAAATATATAACTTTTCGATTCAAAAATATTTTCAAGAGGGTTAAAATTTTTTTAATTATAATTTTAGTTTTTTTTTATAAACTTTATGTAAAGTGGCACTTTCAATTTCAATTAACCTTTTATTTACTAAGAATTTAAATTTTGGAGATGTCTAAATAGAGGTGGCAATCGCTAACCTCATAAACAAAATCCAAAGATCAGCGATGATAAGCATAGTGGACCCGATCAAGCTATCCGATAACTGCAGTGTTTCTTCACGCCGAAATCTTAGCTGTTGTGGTGGCTACTGATAACAATGAAAAGTAGATTTCAAGGGCAAGGGTGTCTTTATTTTCACCAAAAATTGTGCTACACTCTCAGCGTTATCTATTTTTGAGAGATGATCGGACAGGAGAGACTACATACATAAATCTAATTTGAGTTCCTTTTCTCATGGACGTAGAGGGAAACTGTAAGGCAGTCGAACTTGGCAGGCAAGGCACGTTTAAGCAAATTCTTTCCAATAATAAAGAAAGTGTACGTGTATTGGAAAACGAAAAAGGAATAAATCTGATATATACTCAACATTTTTTTTTAAGTTTTATATACATAATTCTAACAAATATAAAAAATATTTTTATTTTTTAATTTCATGATAACAAAAATAATGCAATTCAATAATAATTTAAATATTTTATTTTGAATAAAAATTAGAAATTATTAAAAGTTATTGTTATTTACATACCATAAATGGTAAAAAAATATATTTCTTTGTATTTAACTGCTCACTTTCACTAACTACTGCAAGTTTTGTTGGTTTTATCGTATTTTTGAGTTGAGAGTTTACAAAATTGTACCAAAAATATATGACTTTTCAAATATTTTTCCCTTGCTACGTTACACTTTTTTATTTAATTCCTCCTTAAATATTCACTGTCAATAACACATACATACGAATATTTGTATAAATATATTGTTCACAAAGTAAAATACACTTTTCTAGCAAGTCAGGCGGTTATTACGCTGTTCGAGCTTACTTGCCAAAAAAATATGTGTGCACATAAATAGATTAAAAAAAAAAATATGTTATTTTTTTTTGGTACTTTTTATTTAGTTACTTTGTGCTTTGTCAACAAAAAACTGAACGAAAACGTACAAACTTATTTACTTTTCTCACCGCTTGCACTTGCTTTTGATGCTGTAAACAAGCTCAATCTCTATTATATTTTTATATATATATTTTTTTTGTTTTTTTTTCTTTATTTTTTCTTTCAGTCTTTTTAACTTCTCTCCCACTAAATATTTCGTTTTTCGACTTTTTAGCTTTTTTCTTATCACTACTTAGTACGTTGCTGTTGTTGGCTGTTTCTTTGTTGTTGTTGTTTCTGCGCGTAAATGACAGTGGAAAATAATTTGAAAATTTTCTGTTCGCTTGCTTCACATACCATACATACGTGTACATATACGAACAGAAAAATTTTCAAAATTCTTGTGATAGATATTTTACGAATTCACAAATGAAAATGAAATTGAAATATTTTTCTTCACGAAAAAAAAATAACACTGAACAGGAACTTGCATTTTGTTGATTGTTTGGCTTGTTGTGCAATTAAAATAAATTGCGTTTTCAATATTGTAATTAAGCGAATAAAGAAAATAAATTTTACAAAAAAAAAAAAAAATATTTTTACACATACATATCTACAAACACGAAACACATTTAAATAACCCGTAATTGACAATAAATTAAAACACGCCAGTCAAATAAACACGTTTATAATATTTTTTTTTCCTTTTATTGCAAAACGTGAGGCTCTAAATGGTGATGTAAAATAAATAAATGAGCGAAGTGTAATGAACTAATAATAAACCATTAACATGTACATAAAAACTACTGCCAGTACATATATGTATGTGTGTTAATTAAAGTTAAATTACAGAAATTTTTTTTATGTTTTCTTTACATTTTTGGATTTTTATTTACTTATTTTTTTCATTATTAAATATTTTTTTTTAAATATTCAATTTCTTTTTTAATTTTTAATTAATTTTTCATTTATTATTTTTTTTTTTTTGATTTATAATTTTTAATTTTTTTAACTCTTTATTTTTTTTTTTTAATTTTTTTTTTAATTATTAAATTTCTTTCTTAATTATTAAATTTCTTTCTTAATTATTAAATTTTTATTTTATATATTTTTTTTTTTTGATTATTACCTAGTCTTATTTAAATTATTTTAAATGTTAATTTTTTATTTTCTTTTAATTTTTTATTTTTGGTTGTTAATTTTGAAATTTTTAATTTTTTTTCAATTTTTTTTGCTTTGTTTTTTTTTCAATTGTTATTTTTGTCTTAATTTTTAATTTTTTATTCTATTTTTAATTTTTACCTATTTTTATAATTTTTACTTATTTTTTTAATTTTTACTTATTTTTTTAATTTTTACTTCTTTTATTTAATTTTAATTTTTTTACTTATTTTTTCTTTTTTTTTACTTATTTTTTTAAGTAAACATTTTTTAAATTTTAATTTAATTATTTTTATATTTTTCCCATCTTAATTATTTTATAATTTCTTCATTTTAATTTAGTTTATTTTATTGCATTTTAATTATTATTGCTTATTTACATTTTATTTATGTTCATGTTTTTTTTCTGTTAATTTAACTTTTTCTGTTTAATTTCTATTTTTTTTTTTATTTTTTTTTTTTTTTTTTTTCTATCATTTTTATTACTTTTTTTTTAATTTTATTTCTATCATTTTTATTATTCTTTATTTTCATTTTTATTTTTTGTAATATTTTTTATTTTTATTTCTTAGATTTTTTTTATATTTATTAGTTTTATTTACTTTCATTTTTATTTTAGTATTTTCATTTATTTCCTTGATCTTTATTTTTTCAGATAAATTTCTATTATTTTTATTTCATTTATTTATTTTTTTATTTCTTTCCATTTCATTGTTTTTTTAATCTTATTTTTTTATTTTTATAATTGATTTTATTATGCTTATTTCTACTTTTTAGAATTGTATATCCTTTATTTTAATGTTTTACAGTTTAATTAGTATTATTTTTCATCTGTTTTATTTATTTTATTTTTTTTTTTATATTTTTATTGATTTTTTATTTTAATTTCTATACTTTTGTTAACTTTTTATTTCTTATTCTTATTATTTTTATGATCCAGAATAATTTTATTTTTTTATTATCATTCTAAAAATTTTTATATTTTTTTCTTTTATTATTTTCTGTTTTTAATTTTGTACCTTTTACATTATTTCTTTTTTTTTACTTCCTTATATTTTTAGTTTTTTTTTAATTCTTTTAATTTTTAATTTTTAATTTTTTACTTTCTGATTTTTTTTTTATTTATTTTTTGCCATGCTTTTTACATTTTTTTTTGTTTTATTTAAATTTGTTTTCGATTTTAATTTGTTTATTTTTATTATGTTTTAAGCTTTATTTATTTCCCTTATTTTTTATGTTTTTTTTTTTAATTTTGTTTCTAATAATAATTTATTAATATTTCACATTTTAGTTTGTGTTTATTTGTAAATTTTTTGTTTATTGCATAATTTTATTTTTAATGCTTTTTTTACTTTTTTAATACTTATTTTGTTGTTATTTTTATTTATTTCCACTATTTTCCTATGTTATATTATATTTTATATTATTATACTTTTCAAAAATACTTCTGAATGCTTATTCAATGCTTAGGTATGTGACTTAGCTTAGCTTAGTTGGGTTGCCCAAATGTAGGCAACGTTTTAGATAAGAATATATATTTGAAACTGAGGTTAGGTGTGTCATCTCAAATAAAGCAGTAGAAAAAAGGTCATTGCACATTTTAGATTAGTTTAATTCTTTACTTAAGAGACTTTTATTATTCTGCGCAAAATATTGCTTTAGAATCAATATAATATATTTTTAAGCATTTAGAAATCAGTCTTCAAGGTCGAGAACCAAGTAGGCGAGGCATTGATCAATTCTCATGAAAACAATCGACCAAACCCAAATAAAAATCCAATTAACTGAATACTTTTGCGGACGTTAAAAGAGCAAGCAAGCAAAAAATTAAAAAATAAGACAAACGCATTTGGATGCTTAAAGGAAAACACATTAAAATAACTACATACATACACAGATCCGTGTAATATCACAAGACAAACAGACAATAAAAGCGTAAAAAAGGTAAATAAGTGTAAATAAAAAAGATTTTCAAGTTCAATGTTATTTACATATGTATGTACGCTTTTAACAAAGTTCGTTGGCATCTATTTATATACTTATATATGTTTGAATGTGAGTTTGAATAAAGGAAAAATTAAATGAGATAAATATTTATCGAATAAACTGAAATCAAAGTGAAATAATATAGACAATAAAAAATCTATACTAAAATGTGAAGCGCATTGCAGACATACATACTATATACGTTTTATCTACGGTAAATTGACTGTATGTTACACACGAGTAGCTGATTATACAGCAATCAATCAGATATGATGAATAAATACAATAGCATAAGCATCATCTTGTGAGCAACGAGCTGAGCGTAAATGTCATAATCAACTGTGGGGTTAAGCAAATAAAACTCGTAAAATCTTTCGTTGATTTCTTACTTTCAATGTAGAAAAATAAAAAAAAACTATATGTATTATTTATATAATAAATACGGAAAAAGTGCAGTTGAAGAAGGAGATTAACTTTTCTGCACGCTCAAATGCTCAACGCCAACGAGTCTGTCTAGCCAGACAGACAGTCAGTGGCACTATGGACATAAAACTGTACATACATATGTATGTGCACTGACTTCAGCTAAAATATTTTTATTTAAAAAAATTATAACAGGGAAGAGAAAAAGTTTTCGTATATAAGTTTGTAGTTTCTCTACTGTCATATATAAGGTTATCCATTTCAAGGTTTCTAAAGTGCAGTGCTGTATTTTGACATCTGTTAAATTTAACTGTCAAACCAAACATGTTTTGGTTTAAACAAAAGTCAGGAAAGGTTGGTGCGCTATTTGGTAGGGAGGGGTAATCGAACATTACTTCTTTGAAAACGACAACGGCGAAGCTGTCACTGTCAATTCGGAACATTATGATCGTATGACAATCGACTTTTTTGGCATGCAACTAAAGAACACGGCTTGGGCAATATGTAATTTCTACAAGATGGTGCCACATGAGACACAACACGGTAGAAGATGGTTTTATTGCGAGAGAAATTTCCCAGCCGCGTAATCTCTCGTCTAGGCGCTGTCGATTGGCTACCTAGAGATCGTGTGATTTGACACCGTTTGACTTCTTTTGTGGAGCAAGACCGTGTTTATGCGGATAAACTGATCGAAGTTTTCAAAAATTCCCGAGGAGGTCTTTTGAATAATGTAGTGTTTCAGATATTAAATAATGCCAAGGTTCAAACTTTATAATAAAAGATGAATTCTCATGATAAAAAATAATTTTAATTACATTTTATTTAGGTTTTTTTTCGAAACCGCAAAATATATAACGTTGTATATAAATATATATAATTGGTGCTTTATTACTGCTGAAGCGAACTTCTCCTCCAACTTGTGGTATGATGTTTTTCTAACAAATGGTGAAACCTTCTAAGCTGCTTCCGGACGACCCATGGATTTTATTTAATGTCAGAAATACACTCATTCCCTGACGAGGAGCGACCGCAATTAGACAAAATAATTTTCTTTTAAGCCGCTACCGGAAGATCCAGGACTCGAAACCTGCACCTTCCAGAGGCAGTACGCCAACCAATAGGCTATTGTGGCCGCAATCGAATGCCATCTCTGTCCTCGATCCAATCCGAACCAGTGACCCACGAATCGTTTTACATGCCTCGAAAAAGCCAATAGTCGGAAGGAGCAAGGTCTGTAGAATTCGCCGGGTAGGGTTAAACCTCTCAATTTGGCGTTTATAGGTGGTTTTTTACCTTTAAAGGCTCTAGCGGCCGAGCGTTGTCATATTGCAAAATATATTTGTCGTGCCCTTCGAACGTTTTCGGCCGATTTTCACGCAATATACGGTTTATACGTATTATTTGTTGGTGATAACGTTTCGCATCAATGGTTTCGTCTGGTTTGGCACGGATTTTGATCCAGTAAACCCTTCAATTCTTCATCTTTAAACCTTTTGAGTTGACCTGGACGCCCTTTGTCTTCGACGCTAACTAAAATCGCCACTTTTGAAGCGTCGAAACCACTCTCTGCATAACTTATCAGTCGGCGTAGATTCACTATAAATTTCCACAAGCATTCGATGGGCTTCAGCTGCACGTTTCCCCCAATTTAAATAGAAAATCCAAACTTTCATGAAATTCTATTTACTTAACACAAATCCGAACATTTTCAAAAAAGCCAAAAAAAAAACAATGTTGTTGTCAGAAACAGAAGCTGATGCACTCGAATTATTATTACCAATGAAATAGGTAATTGATTCCAAGATCGGTCACAACTTTGCAAGTGAAGCCATCAAGTGAGAACGGACCGAATTAATTTGTACTCGCAATATATTACTCAGAACTTAATTTTTTTTATTTCTTTTTTTTTTTTTTTGAACTTGTTTTACATTTTAATATAACTTTGAGAGTTTGTGAAATAAATTAGCAACAATTTATAATTTCACTGTAAATTATTCGTGATAAAAAAAACTGGTAAAAGTGTTAAATATTTATTCCATTAATTATTATAGAGCACAGGGGCTTAACAAAGCTCTACTTGAGTAACAAGAGAGAGAGAGTAGATAGAATTCCGCTGAGATATATATGTAAATCGCATGTACTTTACCTAATATGAAATACGGTAGACCTTTCGATAGTCCGCAAAATCAACTCGAAAGGCAAATTGACGTTCTGAGAGGCAAAAAAAAAAATTGTAAAACAACAAAATTCAGTTAGTGGAGAGGTGTTAAATTTAGAAGTTGAATAAAATGATAGCTGCAAGAAATTTCGAGCTAAGATAGCAGAATAAAAAAATCAAATATTTAAAGAAGTGAAGTGCCACAAAAAATAGAAGTGACATAATTAGGCGTGAAATCCAAGCTTCAAAAATTATGCCACAAATATGACGAGCGTCTGGTTGTCAAAAAACGTGGGCAGCATAGAGAATGTTAGAATTATCGATTCCTTTTCATCTAAACTAAAAGTAAAAACTGAGAAAATCAAAAAGAGGCGCACTTAACATTTTTTTTACTACTTTGACGCCACATTCATAAATAAAAAATTCACTCTGGAAAACCGAAAAGAGCTTTCAAGTCACCGACAGAAATTGAGGGAACACTCAAACAGAGAATCGAATTTTTAGCACGTTCTGCAGAAGAAAGGACAAAATGTTTTGCAAATCAAACCTAATGCCGAAATTTTAATTGAGAACTATTCCCGAAGATGATACAACATCAACTGAGATAAAAAAACATAACAAAAACCGTTTAAAAACACTTCTCGAAACTACAAAATCATACAAACATTTAAACGAAAGTTTAATTAATACTGTCCAGCAAGTAGTGCTCGCCTTCAAAGAAGGGATCAACCAGTTTTTTGAAGGAAAATGTTTAACATATGTTACATATATAGTGCGCTAGAGTGTAGAGAGTGAATTTGCAGAATTTTATATATAAAAGAAAAGAACATAAAGTGTGCAGATAAAAAATTCTAGTATTTGTTTGAATTCCATATCATTAATCATTAACTAAATATAGATTTGTTATGATAGCGCATTGCAGTGACATTTACAAGCAGCAAAGCGAATACTTGTTGATAAATATAAAACCGATGCATTCATACTAAATTTCTTTTTCCGCGATAAGTACTTAGAAATATTCATAAGCTTTTTTATTTATTTTTATCAATTTTGATTAAAAAGAGACTATAAAAATTTGCTTGCCCTTATCATGAACAAACAATACTTATATTAAGAAATGAAATTGTTGCTAAGAAATATAATACGACAAATAAGTACGTACTTATGGTAATATTGATAAAATTCCAGTTAGTTGCTAAGTATTCAGTTTGTACAGTATGGAAATATAAATGAAAAAAATAAAGTGATAATAATTTTCTGACGCAAAATCGTGATGATGAGCCATAGGCTAGAAGGAAAAGTCTTTCGTTGAAATGTGTCGAAAATAAGAAAATACGAAAGATCGTAAATAGTAAAATATAAATTTTTTATAATTCCAAAATAAATACTTCAAGAAATATAGTTTTAAAAATATATATATTAAAACAAATTATAAAAATTAAAAAAAAAAATTACACAAAAAAATTTAAAAAAAAAATTTTTTAAAATTTAAAAAAATAAATTAAAATAATTGAGTTGAAAAAAATTTTAAAACTTAAAACATAAAAAATTAAAATATATATACCAATAAATTTAAAACTGAATATAAAGAAGGAAAAAAATACGAAATAATTAAAATAAAGAAAATAATAAATAAGCAAAAAAGTAAACAAATATTAATGATTAAAAAATAAATAAAAAAAATTAAAAATATAAAAATGATAACAAAAATTATAAAAATAAATAAATAACTATATATTATTACAACAAACTTTAATTCTGGCTGAAATTGAAAACTAAAACTAAGTTGCAATAAATTTAAAATTAAAAAAAATTAGCTAAAATAAGAAAATTCAAAAATTAGAAAACTAAATTAATAATAAATTTAAAAATGCAATTAAACCAATTTAACTTAAAAAAAAAAAATAATAAGATTAAAACTAAATTAAAGAACGATATACGAAATAATTAAAGAACAAAAGTAAAAAAAAAACATTAATTAAAAAAAAAATTATTGTTATAAAAATCCAATAATGGATGGATCAAAGTCTAAGCACCACACGTCATTCGCGGTCGTTCAAGCTGATGGGACAACAGTAATCGCAGGGCACCTGCCAAATTACTGTTCAGTGTATACGGCGGAGGCAGTGGCAATATACAATGCAATACTCTTGGCCACAAAATCTAACAACAAGACGATAATCTGCGCAGACAGTATGTCAACGATCTCTGGAATTATGAATATGGCCAACAAGTCACCCCTAATATCTGAAATACGGACCAACCTAATAGAAAACCGCAAGAAAATCAAAATTATGTGGATTCCTGGTCACGCTGGCATTAACGGCAATGAGTTAGCGGATCATAAAGCAAAAGCCGTTGCAAACGAACCGTTATTTACTTTTATATATATGGTGAAAGGGGACATTTTCCTACTCATCGATAACTACTTTGAAGACCAGAAAACAGACTCTTGGAACAGAGTGCAACACCAATATTCGAACATTAATATAACTGGCTCAAAACCACACCTTCCGCCGATCTGCCGAACGAACGATATTATTGCCTTCACTCGACTTCGGATTGGACACACCATTGCCACGCACTCGTACCTGCTGAATGGTTCAAGCGCACCCCACTGCGTATACTGCACTTCACCATCGCTTACAGTGAAACATCTTCTAGATGAATGCACGAATTTCAGTGCTATTAGGAAAACAATATTTGGGAACCAGCCCGTTTCGGAATTGCTTAAGGAACCTTCACATGAAAACATCCACAAGGTAGCTGATTTTTTGCGCAAAACCGGCCTTAGAAAGCTAATTTAATTTTAATTTTAAGTTATCTTACATAAAAATTTTTTCTTTACTAACATAGATTAATTTTAATCCATGTACTGACAGTAAAATTTACCATTTATTTTCTACTTTTGACTGGCTAATTTATTAATATTCTTAGACGATATAATTTTATTAGAGCAGTGAGCCGTAAGCCCTGGCAGCTAGTGCTTCTTTCTCTGTAAAATGATAATTGTATTATTATTTTTCATTTATAATAAATAAATAAATAAAATAAATATTATTATAACACGCTTTAGTTTTGGCTGAAATTGAAAACAAAAACAAGTTGCAATAAATTTAAAATTAAAAAAAAAATAAAAAAAATTAATACAAATAAAACAAAATTCAACAAATAAAGAACTTAAAGAAATAAAAAATTAAATTAGTAAAAATTTTAAAAATGCTATTAAATGTTTTTAACTAAATTAAAAAATAAATATAAGGAAAAAAATAGAAAAATAATTAAAATAACAAAAATGAAAAAATATATAAATGAATTAAACAAATAAAAAACTTAAAGAAAAAAATTAAATTAGTTAAAAATTTGAAAATGCAATTAAATCACTTTAACTAAATAAAAAATTAATATAAAGAAAAAAATAAAAAATAATTAAAATAAAGAAAATATTAAATAATAAAGAAAAAAGCTAAAAATTAAATAAATAAAATAATAAAAAAAATTAATTAAGGAAAAAACAAATAAATAAGTAAACAAATTGACAAGAAATACCATACATTAAAATCATAAAAAATTAATAACAAGAAATAAAAGCAACTAAAAAATTAAAGAAATAAAAAATGATGCTATATAAAATAAGTGAATTCAAAATATATAAAATAATTAAATTAAAAAATATATGTAATGCTAATCAAATAAAGAAAAAATAAATATATAAAAAGAAATAAAATTAAATTAAACAAATAAATAAAACAGCAAAACAAAAGGAAATAATAAATGTAAAATTAAAATAATAATAAAAATGCATAAATTTTAAAAATAAAAAAATTAAATTAAGTAAATAAAAAATAACAACAAAAAGATATAAAAAAAATTAATATTAAATTAACTGGTAGCATTATTTGAAGAAACCGACTTTTTCTTTGAAAGTACTATATATTCAGAACATAATAAATTCGAAATATTGACGAAGTTATAGTCTCCATACGTGAGCTTCTCGCTAAACCACAACTTCTTGTTAAAACAACTTTTAACGCGTTTTTCTCGAAGCAACATTCTTACGGTCGGTCCGGATGATAAGAAAAAATTCTTATCCAACCGATTGGACTGAATTTTGAATATATTATTCTACTCATGAATAGGTCTCGCAGGAATTAGGATATTTTTTTATCGCTACCTTTTAATTTTACAGCCCGATTTCGACTTAAAACAATTTAATTTTTGACTTTTTGGTTTTTTTTTTAATTTCCAACGGAATTGTTTAATCCCAGTCTCAACCAGAATGACAAGCTCATAGAACAATAATCGTTTTGATTTTTGCTATTTCAGTTGTGCTCAAGCGACCAAATCACCGGGGCCAGACAACTTCCTTTTTTTTTTTTTTTGAGACGCTCACCTCAGTGCTACAAACCACAAATTTCAAAAAAAGAAAAGATAAAAAAGTTTTGTACACTTTAGAATACTAATTAAAATATATTACAAAATGAAACTGATTGAATTTTCTTTCTACAAAAGATTTTCTCTAAAAAGCATAAAATAATATGTCATTTGGTTGCAAAACAAAAAAAAAAAAATAATAATAATTGAAGAAGCCATTGGATAAAATTCGACCAGAACTAATTTCCTCTAAGAAACCACTATGTTATGTTGTTAATATCAACAGGATGCCTTTAGATATATGTATATGTATAAATAGTTTGCTACACTTTCACTTTACTATTCGTATTTCTGAGACTGTGTTCGTGCAATATTTGCAATATTTGCCTTATATATACATATGCGCATATATTTAGTATTTATTTTTGAAAAATTATTATGTTTAAAATTTTGTTAAAATTTTTATTATTTATTTTACAAAGTACACATAAATAAATACACATTAAATTATTTACACAGGTATATACATAATTATATGTAAATTAATTTTCTTAAACACATTCATTTGTTTTTATTTACCTTCTGCTTAATTTTGAAAATATTTTTTGTTTATCAATATTTCAATAACACTTTCGCTTTTGTTTTACAATATTTTTAAATTTATTTATTTACGCTGTTGACAATTTTTTCTTGGTTTCTGTGACTTTTGCTACTGGTAGCGTACTCTTTCTTAACTTGTTGTTGTTGCTATTTTTTGTGTAATTTCCACCGGATGCCCGTATAGCAAAAATAGCAAATTTCGTATTGAAATCTCACAATCTTCACTCTTAAAAAAAATTTTTTTTTTACTTATTTAACGCTTACAGAATTTTTTCACAACTTTTTTTGTTTTACTTCGCTTTTCTTTTCTTTCTTTTTTGTGTGAATGCTTAACTTTTGAATTTTTAATTAAATTTTGTGCGAGGTGAACGCTGACGTCAATTCACAAACATATATACAAGTAGGTATTTGTATGTATGTAGATTATATTATTTTTTCACTTAATTTTTTGCAAATTTTAAGCGATTTTTGCGCAGATTTCAAATTTTTTTTACTTAAATAAACACTTGAAGTGATAAAGAAGAATAAAAGAATTCGTTTTTCTTCTTCTCTTTTAGTTGCTTTTTATATGTACATATGTACATATATGTGCGTTTGAAATATTTTATTTTTTTTATAGCCTGGCCGCCTGCTTACTGTATACATATATCAACGCTCCGACAGCATTTACTGCGTTCACTTTTGACGTTTCAGTGTTGTTGCTGTGGCGCTTTGTTCTACGCGTTTTCGCTTATTTTTTATTAGATTTTTTAACTTTTTTATTTTCAGTTATTTCTTTTTCAGCCTCTTTTAATGAATCGAATTCTATTCTCCGGCTAGACGACGCGATTGAATTTCCATTAGATATCGACAGGTGTCAATTCTAAGTCGTTGATCGATCACAACATTCAACAGAGTGGAGTTGCTGCGAGATGAGCACAGTTTCATCATTTGATGTCGACTGATGCGGCCGGTTTGCCTTTACGTTTGCTTTGCCTTCGTTAGTTGGCAAGTTAACTTATTGGGGCTACTTTGCTTGAGAAAGAGAGACGAGTGTGAGCATTTAAATATATGAATGTGTGTATGTATGACGTAAAAAACCGACACAAGCAATGTTGGCTGCATAACGCGTTGGTGGCGTTTTTATACGAAGCGTACGTGTATATGACCAATATTCACATGCATTAGTGAGTACAACTGAACAATGTGCTCGTGAGCGTTCGCTTCTTGTTGGGTGTTGGGTGGTGCCATTTGTGAAAGTATGTCTAGCATACATACATATATATCTATGTACGTTTGTGTGTGTGAGTTGGCTTTTAATAATTTTGGCAGACGTTAACCGGTTAAATTGCAACAACAATACCAGCATCAGACGGTCACACCCGTAAATTGTTCGAGTGGTAGTTAGTTGTGTAGATGTGAGAACATTTTTGCTTAGTGCGAGAGTGCAATGCCGATTGTGCGAGAATTCCCCTTTTTTTGTTCTGTTGAATATGCTGCTAGAGAAAAATAGGAGAATCAGAAAAACAAGTCTCCAGTGCACAGTATACTCATCAAAATAATTTGTGTTGACTATTCATTCTTACTTTTTTATTTAATTATTTTTTAATTATAGTTTGTTTTTAATTTTAATAATAAAAATTATATATTTTAATTTTTTTTTATTTTTCGTTTAATTTTTTTAAGATTTATTTTTAAATTTTTTTAAACTTATTATATTAAATTAAAAAAAATTATATTAAATTAAAAAATATATATATTAAATTAAAAAAAAAAATTATATTAAAAAAAAAAATGGTAGAGGAGCGCTGTCATACTCACAGTGGGGAGATCCGGCAAATAAAGCCAGTATACTGTTGGTCCGAAGAAATAGCCGAGCTGAGACGTATCTGCCTGGTTACTCAAACGCCGGACATGCACACGAGCTTAACGCAGAGAATCTATGACAAAAGCAGCCGACGAATACAAATCCGCTGGGAAGGCACTAAAAAAGCTATGGTCTTCGTCATAAAACAGATATAGGAAGAGCTTGGTCAAGAACTAAACAATAACCCCTGGGGACTTGGCGTTATGGAAAAACTCTGTGATAAATACCCTATGCCTCAGCTGGAGAAAGTTGCGGCTACTAACATAGTAAACACTCTCTTCCTCTTCCTTACATAGGAAGAACGCATCGATGTAGAGGAAAGCTGATGAAGACCCACCTTTTCCCTGAAGAAACGAAATTGTCACGCCACGTCCTGAGCTTTTTGTAGAAGAGATATTTCCGAGAAAAATGGAACAAAAGAGAGCCAAGTTTAATTAGTCAAAGGAAAAGGAAATAATAATTGCCCCTCATCGTAAAGAGTTATTACTGAAGTAAAATATTATGAAGCTACCAGAGCAAGCCCGACCTCATTTATGATACGAAACACGGAGATTTCTGAGAAAGCTCATGTCCGCAACCGCATAGGGATCTATGCTTGACCCTGACTTCTGGAACGACAGCTACGACGGAATACTGCGCATGGACAGGCCGGACGACATTTATTTCGTCGGCTATGCAGATGATGTGACAGCAGTCCTAACTGCAAGGAACGTGGAGGAAACACAACGGAAGACCAGGTAATTATCAGATCGACAGCGTGGTTGTCACGGCCTCAAAATAGCAACGGAGAAGACGCAGCTCTTCCTGCTAACAGCAAAACATTCGCGGCGAGGTTGATATGAAGATATTCGGCGAGACCGAAAGACTCAAAAAAAAAAAAAAAAAAAAAAAAATCAAGTATCTGGGCATGAGGCTTGACTCAAGAATCACCGGTTACCCGTGATAGGAAGGAATAGGAGTCAGCGTCGAAACATGGAACATAAAGAGTTCCGAATAAAAAAGTGAGACCTGGACGCAGACCCAATAGGAGGCTCATAACTATGAGAAATATGGGTGGACGAAGGTTCCAAACTGGGGCTAATTTTATAGTCTCCGGACGTACGCTATTGTGACCGCACGTAGGCATTTTTAGTTTTAACTTTATAATTTTTTTTTTTGTTTTTCCTTTTAAATTTTTGTATTATTATTTCTTTTTAATTTTTTATTATTTAATTTATCTTTTTAATTTTTTTATTATTTATTTTTCTTTTTAAATTTTTTCATTTTATACCTGTTATCAATTTTTTATTTTCAGTTTACTTTTAATATTTGGTTTCTAATCTTTTAATTTTTTATTATCTATTTGGATATGTTTCTTTTTTCCAAAATTTAATTTTTCCATTTTTCAAAATTTTCATTTTATTTTTTTTCTTAGTTTTCACAATTAATTAATTGTTTTATTACGATTTCATTGCTACTAATATTATTTTTCCATTTATGAACATTTTTTTTTTTTGAATTTTGATTGTTTTTAATCAACTTTATTTTTACTAAATACCATACTTACTTTACTTACTTACTCTCACTCTTACTTTTTAATTCCAATTTTCATTATTATTCTTTAATCTGATTATCATTATTATTTTTTTCAATTCTCATTTTTTAATATCTGTGGTCTTATTTCTCATTATTATTTTAGGATTTTAATTTTTTTATTCATCTAATTATTTTTATTTTTTATCAATCAGTTGAGAATTGAGAAATCCGTTGCCTACATTTAGGATTACCTTGAGAAAATTTGCCAAATAAACGTTTGAGTTTTTTTTATATATTTTACAGCTATACAAAGGTAGTATTAGAAAGGTATTGACATAACATTTCTTGGGAACATTTTTATTTAATTTTTAGGTCTGTACTTCTGCTCAAGACCTTAGTAGCATGTACTGATGATAACAATTCATTTAACAAAAATTATTTCAAACGAATACCATTTACTGAAGCGTGGATTTATAGCAGCAGAAATATATTAAATAAATATGGCAGCACGAAAGTGGAGACTTGGAGCGAAACCACAAACAAAACAGACCTCAAACAAGCAAATACTCTTTTTAGCGAAAATGGCGCAAAGGGAGACTTCCGAGAGAGAGATTGAGAATTTGTGAGCAAATTTAATTTGCAAAATTAACAACACACTTGCAGTTATGGCCGCTCCCGTGCCGCAATATTGTGAACCACTAAAATATGTGTATGAGGTTTATTCAACTCGAACTTGAACTGTAAAATGAGGAATAAAAATTCACAAGAGAAGAAAAAAAGAATTCAAACAAAGAAACAAAGCACAGCAAACAGCGCATAGCGTTGTTGGTGTATGAGGAAAAGCAAGCAGACAAAGGACGAAATAAAACGAAAAAAAAAATCAAAATTTGCATGTACAATTTGTGCCTTATACCTATGTGTGTATATGAATATTTGTATGTAGTTGTGAAAACAAATTAAAAACTAATTTCTAGCCACAAAAACGTGTTTACACTTTGTTGTTTCGGTAGGTATGTATGTAGGTATGAACATAGGTGGTGGTCATGATTGGATTAAATGGCATTGAAGGAAGGAGGTGAAGGTTCAAAGAATGTTAAGGAAGGCAACAGGCACAGACAGAACATAATAACACACACCAAATAGATTTCCATTTATAAACTGAAATAATTTAAAGCAGCGAATTTCTTAGGAAAATCACACGCCCTAAATTAAATAAATTAGAAATTTTATTAAAAAGCAAAAAAAAAAATAAGAAAATTTGCAGTAATGTCCTTCATGACTTAGTGGCGTCACTTTACAACTCAATAAAAAAAATCTAGAAATAGAAAAAAAAACTCCATATAAAATGCACGCCAACGTTCGCACAATTATTGATTGTAATCGTAGACGGCAAATTCTAGGAAATTATAAACTCCCTCTGAGTGCGCGAGTAAATTATAAAATTTAAAAGAAAGCAAAACTTTGTATGAGAAAGTTGAGGACAAGACAAAAAAAAACAAAACAAATATTGATTTTAAAATAGCGAATGACAGTGAAGAAATTTTCGAGGAAATGGAAGGACATGAAGGCAACTCAGCGAATGCGAGGTGGAGAAAAATAAAAATAGATATGCTGTTGCAAGGATGACTTGCATTATATAGCTACTTGCTGGTTATAAATATTATTATATTTATTTTTTTTATAAAGAAAAAGCTGACATTTGCGGTTGGAAAAGGAATTTTTTGTAAGTCTATGTAAAAAAAATTAATAAATTTTTACAAAATCGGTATTAAAAATGCAACTATCGAATTAAGGTCTGGTAACTTGGTTTGGAAAAATATTTTTTGACCATACTATATATTAGGTCAAGTAAAAGGTGCGTTCGGTTTTTTTTTTTTATTGATTTTTCAAAATATGATAGCTTTGTGTTCATTTGTCCAATTAAAGTCAAATATGCGCCGTTTTGTTCGTAAACAAAGGCTGCGTCCCTATTGGCAAAAAACTCGGATAGCCAATTTTCACAGGCCAATTTTGAGGCCAACTTCTCAACATTAAGCGCGTTCGTCATGGACAGGAAAAGATGGTAATCACTTGGTGCCAGGTCCGGACTATAACCTGGGTGAATTAGAACCTCCCAACCGAGCTCCTGGAGCTTCTGGCGCGTCACCACAGACGTGTGTGGCCTGGCGTTGTCCCGATGGAACACAATTCGGCCTCTGTTGATCAAAGATGGCCTCTTCTGGATGAGTGCTGCCTTCATGCGGTCCAGTTATTGGCAGTAGAAGGACCGAATTGAGCGTTTGGTCATAGAGGAGCAGCTCGTAGTAGATGATTCCTTGCCAATTACACCAAACACACAGCAAAACCTTCCTGGCCGTCAATCCTGGCTTGGCCATTTCCGCCGGCTCACCGCGTTTCGACCACGACCGATTTCGCGTGACGTTGTCGTAAGTGATCCACTTTTCATCGCCAGTCACCAAACGCTTCAGAAATGGGTCGATTTTGTTGCGATTCAGCAGCGATTCGCAGATGGAAATTCGGTCTGCCATGTTTTTTTTTTGCATTAGTTCGTGTGGCAACCAAACATCGAGCTTCTTTTTGAATCCAAAGTTATGCAAATGGTTCCAAACGGTTTTAAGGCTTATCTTTTGTTCCTAAACAATTAAATAAGTGCTCACGTGACGGTCTGTTTTCATTATTTCCATGATTTCATCGCAATTTTCGACGACAGGCCTCCCGACGCGTGGTGTATCTTTGACATCGAAATTACCGGAACGGAACGGAACCTAGCAAACCACTTTTGTGCTAGATGTTCGTTTATAGTATCGGGCCCATAAACTAAATTAATTTTTTCAGCCGCTCACGAGTCAATCAATCGAAAAACTCTCAGAGACAAACTTTTAGCGCGAATAAACAAGTTTTCAGCGCCGTATAGTATGAGATGATGCGACACGTAACACTAGTACTATGGACAAAAACGCCATGTCTTAGAGAAAAACGCGATTGAAGTGTTAGAAGTAATATAATGTATAGATGTTTGTTATTTTTTATAACTCCCATGAACATGAAATGGTATATTAACTTTGATTTGAATTATGAAAGTACCCAGATGGAGAAGACGACGTGATGAGCTCGTACGTAAAGTAGTATTTCACTTTTTGACATATTTTTAAACCAAACTTGGTACAAAGATGTATTTTTACATTTAGACGATCACTTACTGAAACCGGCCAGATCGGTCCACTGTAGCATATATGTATGTATACGACCGATTAGTTCAGATATGAGGTTTTGGGTAAAAAATTCGACAAAAACCCATGTAAGAGCATGAAATTTGGTATTCTACATTCATATCTGCAAATAAGTATTATCCCCGAAAATCAACGAAATCCGCCGATTAAATTATATAGCTCCCATACAAACGATTTTTTCAGAAATGAAGTTTTTGATCAAATATCCGTCGGAAAGTATTCGTTTGGTATTCAAACACACTCAATTTCAAATGAAGGTTTTTTTTTCTCTCTATTTCAAGTATAAAAGCTCAATACCTTCCAATTCCGGCCATGAAAAACCATGAATCATCTCTTGGTGGCGCAATCCATTTGCCGTAACTGTTGCTCCAGCCTCATTATCGAATAAGTAAAGTCCAATGACCCCGCCGGACCATAAACTGCACCAAACAGTGACACGTTAAGGATGAAGAGGTTTTTCAACATTAAATATTAAGTTTCAGAGCCCAGATGCGACAGTTTATTGACGTAACCATTGAGGTGGAACGGAGTCACATCAGAAATTTTCATAGTGAAATTTAATCATTTCAATATAATTCAACATTCATAATAACAGATACATATGTACCTTGCGTAATTACAAAAAAAAAAAAAAAATATTTCTTGATTTATTTTTATTTTTTATTTTATTTCTTGATTTATTTCTATTTTTTATTTTATATGATTTATTTTTTTTTTATTTTATTTCTGGATTTATTTTTATTTTTTATTTGATTTCTTCGATTATTTTTTTTTTATTTTATTTCTTCACTTATTTTTATTTTTTATTTTATTTTTTGATTTATTTTTATTTTTTATTTTATTTCTTGATTTATTTTGATTTTATTCTTTATTTTATTTCTTGATTTATTTCTATTTTTTATTTTTTTTCTTGATTTTTTTTTTATTTCTCGATTTATTTTTATTTTTTATTTTATTTCTTGATTTATTTTTATTTTTTATTTTATATCTTGAATAATTTTTATTTTTTATTTTATTTCTTGATTTATTTTTATTTTTTATTTTATTTCTTGATTTTTTTTATTTTTTTTTTTATTTCTTGATTCAATTTTATTATTTATTTTATTTCTTGATTTATTTCTATTTTTTATTTTATTTGATTTATTTTTATTTTTTATTTTATTTGTTGATTTATTTTTATTTTTTATTTTATTTCTTGATTTATTTTTATTCTTTATTTTATTTCTTGATTCATTTTTATTTTTTATTTTATTTCTTGGTTTATTTTTATTTTTTATTTAATATCTTGATTAATTTTTGTTATATATTTTATTTTTATAATTTTTATTTCATTTCTTGATTTATTTTTATTTTTTATTTTTTTTTTATTTATTTTTATTTTTTATTTTTTTTATTTTATTTTATTTTATTTTATTTTATTTTATTTTATTTTATTTTATTTTATTTTATTTTATTTTATTTTATTTTATTTTATTTTATTTTATTTTATTTTATTTTATTTTATTTTATTTTATTTTATTTTTTTATTTTTTATTTCATTTCTTGATTCTACTTCATATTTTATTTTTTATTTCATTTCTAGATCTACTTTATTTTTTATTTGATTAATTTTTATTTTTTATTTTATTTCTTGCTTTATTTATTTTTCTCTGTAAGCAATGTTAACTCTTTTCAGTTCTTTTGATTTTTTCTTTATTTTAAATTATTATTAAATTGTTTTTATTCTTTTACTTGTCAAATGTCAAATAATTAGGTGGATATTCAAAATAACACCTCTCATTGGAAAACAAGATTCACGAAAATTTAGAGAATAACATAACCTTGCGAAATTACAAACAACCTTTTGTTTTTTTTTTTCAATTTTTTTAAAGTTCTAACTGCGCATAACCCCCCACTCAGGAAAACCAGCCACGCTTGACGTCATTGCATCGAATACAAATTTACAATGTGTTGCATTTTTTATATGTTTTCGCCAAAAAGTAGATGAATGCACTTAATTCTTTAGTAGAACATTGCATTATGATGGATTCAAAAATATTTGAAATATGTTTTTTTTTTTAATTTTAAAGAATAAATTTTATTGAAATCTACTTAGACTACACCACTCTGAACACAAAACTCGAAATGAAAGATGGCATTTTTCTCGCTCGGGCGGATATGTTTGATGAGGTGTACATTTTCCGCTTACATACATACACGTACATACGTATATATCATATGTACATACATAAATTAAGTATTCTCCAATGTAATGGATTGCCACTTGATTGTTGCGATCAACATCATCATAAATAAATATGTACGTAAACATACACATAAATTGCATGTCAATGACAAATTAATTAAATGAGAAAAATTGCAAACCTCACATAATGTAAAACTACTTGGGAGTGCTTGTGCATACATGCATATATATGTATTGTACATACTATATATATGTATATGTAAGTGTATTTTATTTTTAGCCATAATAATTTCGTTTCTTTTGCATGAGTGCCGCGACTAGAGAGAATCATCATTATTATTGTATTTACTTATGGCGGCAATTTGTGGGAGTCAATATTGTGAAAATACACTCAAGCACAGACAGCGAGCACACACACACACACACACACACACACACACACACACACATGCAATATACTCGTATATGTATGTTAATATATTTCTACAATATTTTATTTAATTTTAGAACTTTCAATATGTTTTTTTGTTCTGTTTATTATTTTTGTTGTTGTTTTGCACGCCTTCGTGTTTATTTGTTCACAATATAATTTGCTTGACAGCGTTGTATACACGTATGTAGCATTTTCCACGAACTTTTATTAACGTCATAGCGCTGCTTAGCTATTTCGCCGTCGCAATAATAAAATAAAATAAAAAAAATTAAAAAAAATTCCGCCGATTTTTATCAAAGTTATGTTAATAAATGTGTAAACAATTGCCGGTGCAATGAGTAAACGTCAAAGGAAATGCACTTAAATACGGTTTATTATATAAACTTTTTTATTTGTCTAATAAATCTGTGTAATTTGGCGTTACGTTCTACTATTGCAATGGGCAAAGGGCGTTACCCAATTTAATGGTGGCCTTGAAATATTTTATCGAGTTTAAGTTTTTTTTTTTTTAATTTTCATATTTATTTATTATTATTATCTTTTTACTCGAAAATATTTCGATGAAGCGCGCAAGATTTTAAGATATCTTAATAATAAATACAATAAATATTTAAAGTTTATAACCTTGAATTTTTGTATCAAAAAGTTTCTTTAGAAGAAGTTTTAAACTTTAATTAGCTATTTACCAGTACATAATCATTAACTAGCTGAAATGAAGTGAAAGCAAAAGAAACTTCCAGTACTGAAGAATCTCTTTGACAGCTTAAAGGGTTACAAGCGGCTTTCGGGTACTAGATTATCCATTCAAAAAAATTATAATTTTCTGTCCGATTGATTTTAGCTGAATTTTGAAAACTTAGTCATAGTTAACGCTATGCATTAATTTTTTCAATTGGGTCAACATAAACTAAATTCAAATTTACTTGAATTTAAGCTTATGTCACATGCCCATACTATATAAATACTTAAAACGTTCACGCCGTCACTGCAATTCATGTTTCGCGCCCATAGGCGGTTGCGCTGAAAGCTTTTTGTTCTATCAGACGGGGACGAACTAAATGTTTCAACGAAAGATTATCGCACGGGAAAACGGTCTAATAAAACTTAAATAATAATGTTTGTTATAACATTTAAATATTTAATTATGTTTTTTGTTATAAGTACTATTGAATTAGTTATGTTTGGTGATGCACACTGGTTGGTAGTACAATCATATGCGAGCCACCGGTGGTACGCGCCGCTCGATCAGGCAGACATGTGCGAGCCACCAGTGGTACAAAACATATGTCCATACTTTCTTTTTGCTTAGGTTGCCAGGACTGTTTTATGTTTACATGTCAAATTTGAGCGCGATCTGTCTCACAGTTTTTTTTTACGGCACTATAAACAAGTCAACCTCGAGTGTGTTTTTCGAATTTTACTATGGAAATTAACGTTGAGCAAAGATGTTTGTTTGAAATTTTGTTATTCCAATGGAATAAGTGCGACGGACACAATGAAAATGTTGCAGAAGGGGGAGTCTTGCCTATCACGTGCACGTATTTTTGATTGGTATAAGTCGTTCGAGGACGGCCGTACATCGCTGGAGAACTTGCCCCATGATCGTCGTCCAGCAACGTCAATAAACGAAGAAAACGTCGAAAAAGTAAAGAAAATTGTGTTGGAAAATCGTCGTGTGACTGAAAGAGAGATAGCTAGTGAGCTCAACATATCAAATGGATCCGTTCATAGCATTATTCACGATGTTTTGGGCATGAGACGTGTGTCTGCTCGACTTGTTCCAAAATTGTTGCTCATACGTCTCGTCTTGTACGCGATTATTTGACCAAAAACAACGTAAATATTGTTCCGCAAGCACCGTATTCACCCGACATGGCACTGGTCTTTTTTCTGGTGACTTTTTTCTTTTCCCTAAACTCAAATTGCCGCTTCGTGGAAAGCATTTTCAGTCGATTGAAGTCATAAAAGAGAATTCGAAGAAGGAACTGAAAGCCATAGCGGCCTACCAGAAGTGTTATGAAGATTGGAAAAAAGGTGGCATATGTGTATCGCCGCTAATGGTGACTATTTTGAAGGGGATAAAATAAATATTGAAGAATAATTAACGGTTTTTGTTTTATTGAGCCAGTCTCGTTTATATTTGAGCAGAAGATATTATTTGTTTAATTTCCTTTTTAAATTTTTATTTTTCATTTTATTTGTATATTTTCAATTTTTATTTGTTTTTATTTTTTATTTATTTTTATTTTTTATTTATTTTTATTTTTATATCATTTTTATTTTTAATTCTTATTCTATTTTAATTTTTATTTTAATTTTAATTTTTATTTTTTTTCTATTTTTATTTTTTCATGTATCTTTATTTTTATTTTTATTTTTTCATTTATCTTTATTTTTATTTTTATTTTTTCATTTATCTTTATTATTTTTATTTTTTCATTTATCTTTATTTTTATTTTTATTTTTATCTTTTAGTTTATTTTTATTTTTCAATTTATTTCTATTTTTTATTTTATTTTTAAGTTTTATTCTTTATTTAATTTTTAATTACTATTCTTTATTTAAATTTCATTCTTTATTTAATTTATAATAATTATTCTTTATTTAATTTTCATTCTTTATTCAATTTTTAGTTTTTATTTAATTTTTAATTTTTATTCGTTATTTAATTTTTAATTTTTATTCTTTATTTAAATTTAAATTTTTATTTTATTTCTTTATTTATTAGAAACCAAATAATCTTTATTTTTAATTGTATTAATTTTTCTTTATTTTTTTTTATTAGAAACCAAATAATCTTTATTTTTAATTGTATTAATTTTTCTTCATTTTTAATTTTATTTATATTTTCCTTATTTTTTATTTCATTTTATTTCTTTAAGTTAATTTTTTAATTTTAATTTTTTTTTTATTATTATTTTTTAATTTTATTTCTTTTTTCTCTCTCTTTCTCTCATTAAAGTATTTTAATCATTTCATAGTTTTTTAAACGAAATATTACCTTATATGTCACAAAATGCCAATAAATAGAAATTTACGTATGCAATCCCCGCAATGCTTACCTGCAAAAAGAGAAAATAAAATGAAAAAATTAATAATAAGTCAAAGGTCACTGTGTACAATATGAAAAAACTAAATAAATAAAGTAAATACATAGAGACAAAATCCATATGAGCAACAACTTAGCAAATTTTAAGACACTACACTTCACATATGACGTCTTTTGGGACACAAAATTGCTGTGACAACAAAAATATTGCAATGAAATCGAAACCAAATTCATCAGCGATTTACGTAGTAGCAGTGATCGCGTGCGCTGAACGACTCAGTTGGAAAGAAATTGAATGAAGCGTGAGAATTGTCATATGCAAAGCGAAATGAAGCCGCGTGGGGTGGTCGTCAGCAGTTGGATTGCGAAAGTTTTTTTTTTGCGGAAAATAAATAATATTAAATTTTTGCTTGTAATTCAATAAAAATCACGCGTCACACATCGTTGGGGAAAAGGTTAATGCATAATGCAAATGTAAGCTTATTAATTCATAAAAAGCAGAAAACTACCTACATACATACATATGTACATACTCGTATATAGAACAGGCGCGTGTGCTTGGAGAACGCATAATAATTACATATGTAAATGTACCCATTAGGTTAAGTAAAGTAATAGATGGGTTCAGTGAAAGTTTACCTTCAAAAAGGTGTCGAGCAAAATGGTGTATATTTGACATAAAATAAATTCTAACTATGGTGAATAAAGCTTTCAATTCAATGTAAAAATAATGGAATACTTTTTACTAAGCCAACATATGCTACGAGAGCGTTAATAGTTTAAGGAATTTTCCTTTATTAAAGCAAATTGATAATTCATGGATAAGATAAGCAACTAATAAAAAAGGTTTGAAGTCGAAAAAAATAGATAAATAGATAAAAAATAAATAAATAAATAAAATAAATTAATAAAAAAAAATTTATAATCATAATAATAAAAAAACTAAAAAAATAAAGAAAAAATATAAAAAACAAACGAAAAAAATGTTTTCTAATAAGAATAACATTTGTAAAATTAGTAATAAGAAAATAAAAAAATAAAGTAATAAAATTTTTAATAACAGCGAAATAAAAGCATGTAATTATAAAATATGTGCACACATTGCGGTGATGTCCAACAACCATATCGAATTCACACAATACTATTTCATACACGTTAACCAAGTTTTCATATATAAATATATCCTAATATTTGTCGCATAGGAAATCATTTGCGTTTGTCACCAAGTGAAATTAGTGTGAATTTATATCACTACTTGGTGTAGGTATTAATTATCGCAATTCACTTTAGAGTATACATACAAACATGTATGTATATATATATATATATATATATATATATATAACATATGCATATATAATATAATATAATATTTAAACATGCTCCAAGTTTCATTGGGCACGCGAAATCGTTGCGCTTCGTTGCATTTTCATGTGAAACGCAGGTGAAAAGTATCGAATTCTTTGGTTAAAATTCACCTTTTCAATGTCAAAAAGGCAAATGAATTGTTTTATGTTAAATACTTTTCAAATGCGATTTTTTAATTACTGCTAATTAAGAGAAACGTGGAAAATGTTTGCTTAAAAAATTTTTACTAAAAAATTTTAATGGAATTTTTTGAATAAATTCACTTTATGGTATCATAAAGAAATCAATTTCGTCATTTTATTAAAAGTAGTTTTTTAAAAATCATTTTTTGAAAGACTGCTCGACATCTACATACCTACATAGACGTTAAGTCACAGAAAAGACTCTCGAGGCAACAGCATGTTTATTCTAGAGCAAGCGCTACCAGATATAGTAAGGTGTTACGAGAAAAACCTAGTAAAAGATGTGATCGAAGCTCTAAAAAAACATATTGAAAACACAAATCTTAAGCAGTCCATAGTGAGTCAGGAGCTTCTCCAGAGAAACCGGATCGTCTTCTCTGAGGTAGACAATACATGTATAACCAGGCACACCATAAGAGACACACCTCACGGAGTATTTTGATGTCCACTGTAATAGCCTCTCATGGTTAGTTCGGAAACTGAACAACACGAGTTGTGATGTGGTAGCATACGTCGACATTTCCCTAACAGCGACAGGAAAATAATTCCAAATTCTAAGTGATTTACTTCAAAACGTTCCATACATTATAGGAAAATCACGCAAAGATGGTGAGTTGAACGTAAACTCAGTAATAACGGAAATGGTCCAAAAGTACCAGGATGTATAAGTCCCTCTCTTTTAAGTCATCCCTACTAAAAATCACAGATCTCTCTCTCTCTCTCTCTCTAGCGATATGTTAGCATAAACTGGAATAGGAACACGATGAAAGGTTATTCGATGGCGCAACCATATAAGGGTTAGGGGTTCAAGAATTTATTCCCGGGGCCTGTAGCGACTAAAATTCAATAGTTTCCACGATAGTCGGGTCTTTATACCGGAACTACCCGGTCACTCCCGCAATATTCCCCGAAAACTGTTTTGTTTTTATGGTTACAACAACAACAACAAAAACAACAACAACAACAACAACAACAACAACAACAACAACAACAACAACAACAACAACAACAACAACAACAACAACAGACACCAGACACCAGAAAAAAATACTCTGCGCTGTTCTCATAACGGGTTGACACCCTCAAAAGCACTCGAAACTCTACTCCACTTTCATTCCTTAGACAAGAGCGATAAACTTCAAACAAGCTCCAACTTAATTAGAATGGATGCAACTCAGCCTTGGAGGAATCACAGTACCGGGATGCACCAACAATATCTCAATATCTCTCCAAATATACTCATACACATTTCTAAATATCTAGATTATACCATCTCCAGCTTCTGCTTCTGAATTTGAAAATACCAACGTTCTGCTTGAGAGAGCAATCGTCATCTCTACTGATTAGGAAAACCAATATTATATAGCTTGAAGACTTTGTTCCTCCATCAGTGTAGTGACTAGTATAACATTGGCATTGCTTGAAGGAGCTTCACGGTAGGATAATGGGGTAGTACTCAAATGATTTTTGTTGCAACTGCAGGTGTGAAGAAGAGGAATAGTCAACAGAACACACTGTCCAACCGTAGCCAACTTCCTTGAAAACACTTTTTTGGCTCGCAAATTTGAGAAAGTGACAGGGACCTTAGACCGCTAACTGCACTGATTGTGCGATTATCAGCCACATCAACTCAACTCATGAACAATTCTTTAGTAGATAATTCATTTAACGATTCAAAAATGATTTTCAAAAGAACAGCAACAGCGATCTTAAAAAAAAAATTAAAATTGAACACAAAAAAATATAAAAATTATATGCCAGTGAACATTTTATCCAGAATAATCCTACTGATATATACTCGAGGGCATATTTCATTTGAAGATCGAGCCATATAATAGGTTCATAGCACTCCCAAAGCTGAGAGCATAGTGAAAGATGTAACGTCTCAATCGAACCGGACACTCGCAAAGGTAACGCTCCGGCATTTCGTTATCTTTTGTGCCGATTCCACTTTATTGGCTGGTCGGTTGGCTGGAATTGCTTCAAGACCTTAAGTGCTAACCCCCATGATCTGCTGCTTTAAGCAATAATTAAAAGTACTGAAGAGTCAGTTGATTGCGGCAGCCTCGCCAGCAAAAATATATATAAATAAATAAACATGCCATTTTAACTTACTTAATACTTAAATTACGCACCTAAACCTATATATGCACAAATATGTACATGTATACATGGTATGGGTACATACTAAATATGTACGTAAATACATATATATCTACGTAAAACCAAGTCAAAATAACTGATTTTTGTTGCTAAGTGAATATATACTTTGTTGTTTGGTAAGCAGAATACGTGAAGGACGCGAGCCACGGGTAGGCAGGAAGCCGCAGCTAATTAAATTTTGCATACCTTGCAAGCCTACGCTACCCTACCCAAGTCGTGGTAATTGGGAATGTAAAGCTTACGAGTAATAATACAAAATTTAACTATAGATTTCCAGTTACTTCGGTAGACAATAAATCGGCAAATTGTCAAGCGAAATGCTTAGTTGCTGCAATAAAAGAAAATATATAATAGTATATGAATGTATGTATATAGGTATGTATGTGTAAACAATACCATTTCCCGGCGTATATCGTAATAAATAATTTGCTTCCGTTGTGGGCTATTTATGCCGTCACTCTCTGATGAGTTTACAGTTAATTTATAAGTCTTCACATTATATACATACTATACCTATTTAAAGGTATGAGCATAAAGTCTTTGTTGCTTTATTGGGAAACCATACATAATTGATTTGACGGCAATCACTCTTCACTGAGTTGTTCGTAATTTAGATTTGAGCGCTTATAAATGTGTTGAAAATTGGGAGAACCTTTGTATTATGTAAAGTATTTACGTACAAGCGCAATAAAGGTAATTATTTTCACAACTGTTGCTTATCCCTCCAGTCAGTTAACAGGTGAAATAAATTACTTTAAAATTATGTACAAAAATAAAATAAAATAAATAAATAATTATAAATAAATAAAACAAATAATTAAAATAAAAAAATAATAATTAGAATAAAAATACATATAATTTAATGAAGGGAAAAATAAAATAAATTTAAATAAAATAAAATAAAATGAAATTTGAAATAAAAAAATTAAAATGAAATAAATAAATTAATATTTAAAAGTAAATAAATATATAATTAAAAATAAATAAATAATTAAAATTAAATAAATATTTATATTACATTATTTACTTAATTAAATATTTTAATAATTTAAATGTAAAAATAATAATTAGAATAAAAATACATATAATTAAATGAAAGGAAAAATAAAAAAAAAATTAAATAAAATATAATAAAAAAGTGAGATAAAACATTTTAGTATAAAAAAAATTAAAAAAAACAAATAAATTAATAAATAATTAAAATTTAATAAACAAATAATTAAAATTAAATAAATAGATAATTAAAATTGTATAAACAAATAATTCAAATGTAATTAATAAATAATTAAAATTTAATAAATAAATAATTAAGATTAAATAAACAGATAATTAAAATTAAATAAACAAATAATTAAAACTAAATAAATAAATAATTAAAATTTAATAAATAAATAAATAATTAAAATTTAATAAATAAAAAATTATAATTAAATAATCAAATAATTAAAATTAAATAAATAATTAATTAAAATTAAATAAATAGACAATTCAAATTAAATAAACAAATAATTAAAATTAAATAAATAAATAATTAAAATTAAATAAATAAATAACTAAAATGGGGGACATGCTTCGTCGGACCAGAAGAAATGCACGAGCTATTTTAGCCGACTTCTTATACTGTCTGCACAAACTGCCAAACACGAGAGCGTGGTTTGATTTCTCCAGAGAAGATGTTAAGGGCGCCTCGGCAGAAATCGGCCCAAACGGAATAATCATGCAAAAACACCAGGGGTGCAGATTACTTAACCAAAGTCTTCAATCTGTCTTAGACTACCCATCGGGCTTTCTCATACCCGACATGTGAGAAATGGATAGAATGGTTGCGCTACTAAAACCGGGGAAACCAGCAAACAGGGAAAAATCATATCGGCCGATGTATGTTCTTTACCCCAGGAGCTAAGACAATTATGGCTTTGCTGCTCACACCATCTGAGCCCAGTGGCACATGAGCACGGCTTCCGAAAAGTGCAGAGCACCACAACCGCACTTAACGCCATCAACTCTCTGATAGGCCATTGCGTTAACCAAAAGCTTTTTAATATCTATATTTCGAAACTCCTTCCCAGATGATTGCAGACACAACTTGCGAAATCCTCGGTCACGCTCTTCGCCAGCTGAACGAAGGAGTATCGGCTCGAACTCGATGTGAAGAGTCACATTCGATAGACTGCACTCCGCATACGTCCGGAATTGCTACAAAAGTATAGAGCCGCACCAAAATTCTCAAAGCATCTGGGGAAAAGACAAAAAAAAAAACGTTGCTGGCATGTAAGCAAAATTGGCCAGCCGGTCGTAAACTACGCTACTGACAATAAATTGCGACAACGGACATTCACAGTCTTCTCTTGAGGTCAAATCATTCCCCATACGCAGGAGCAGATGGTAATCACTTGGTGTGAGGCCTAGACAAGCTCTCGAAGCTTCTAGCGAGTAGTCCAACGCTGTCAAGATGAAACACAATTCCCCAGTAATTGGCCAAAGCTGGACGATTGTTTCCTTGCTGACGATATAGGTCCAAGTTAAAAGTATGTATGGTAGTAGGGGAACAGCTCACGGTGGATGATTCCTTGTCAGTCCCACCAAACACACAAGAAAACCTTCCTGCTGGTAAATCCTGGCTTGGAGACGGAGAAAAACAATAAACTATGTAATTGATAAGAGAATAAAAAATAGAGGACGCAAAGAACTACCCACCCCACCTACGGCTTATTAAATGCCAATTTAACTCAAAAGCTTGCATTTTAAAAAGCACTACTAACTCCCAGATAAAAAAAACACCATTCATTGCAAATGCAGCTACTAACAAAGCCACGAGGCTAATTTCATTTATCCCACGTTAGCAATTAACGGAAAAATCTGAGAAGTAAAGCAAAAGCAAAAAAGCTGGCCAAGAGAAATGTGAGAGCAAATTGTGGGCGTAATTACTTTAGCTACAATATTTTTTTTTTCGCGACAACTAAACGAGTTAGACATTGACAAGCCACAGTGACGCCAACCAACGCTATGCTACATGGACGGACAGGACATCACGTCCACAAACTAACCACACTTGCAGGCATCATTTGGTAACACGAGACTAAATGAGCGAAAAACCACGCAAAACTATTGTAGTTGTGTGGTCGAAAGCAAAGTTGAGTGTTGAATACTAACAAAGAACATTAAGTAGCTGCTAACCAACTTCTATGAAACGCTTAAAGGACGAAAAGACAAAAAAACAAAAACCAAAACCAAAGCAGACTAAATAGAAAATTGCAATTTCGCAAAAAACGAAAATCATATATGCCATGGTTAAGGTTAATGAGTGTGGGACGATTGAAAGCTTGAGCTTCACCGCACAGCACAATCCATGTTTTAAAAGGATCACATGATTGTAGAGAGTATAAATTTAAGAGCATTAACACAATTGCCGCAACATAGCAGCAGTCATGGTAATTAATGCAACTGTATAGGCAATAAATGAGAAAATGAAACAAAAGACATACGAGAAACAAAGCAATGAATTCAGTCACAACAAAAAAAAGGGCGAAACAAGGCGAAAAGTGAGGTCACAACTCTACAGCGACATTAACTCGGGTGCGGCACAAATACCAGCTTAACTTTAGCATGCACATGAAGGCCAAAGAAACAGCGCAAACATACATATATACGAGGGGATTAACAAAAGTTCGGTCAGTTGGTGATTTTTAATTTGTTTTTGTTAAATCTAAAAATACCAAAAACTTCGCAAATACTTTATTAGTCTTCCTTTCAAATTTTAGAACGATCGGCTAAAATGGAGACAAGAAAACGTAAAATAGCTGAAGATAGGTCAGACGAAATTCCACCACCAATGCAAACATAAATTCGCTATGTGATTCTCTTCGGATTTCGGCGTAATCTGCGGCCAATACAAATATTCAGTGAATGCCAAATTGCATATGGAACTATTACACAGTGACTATTTCAAAGTGGTTCCGAAGATGCCAGAACGCACATTTATCCGTAGAGGACGAGCCCCGATAAGGTCGACAAAAATCATCCACTAAAGACGTCATTGTAGCTGTGGTGAAGTCCAAATTGATGAAGACCCACGATTGACACAAGAAATAATTGCTAATGGAATGGTTATATCGCGAATATTAAGTAATTATATGGGATACACGAAGAAATATGCTCGAGGGATACCATGAATTTTAAAGGAGGCCCAAAAAGAGGCCCAAAAATGGTCAGTCTGGCAACTTTAGTAAAGTCGTTACTGGTGACGAATCTTGGTTCTATAAGTACGATCCAGAAACCAAGCATCAGTCCATGGTATGGAGCCCAACAGGATCAAACCCACCCGTAAATCTAAGCAACAAAAATCAGCAGCAAAAGTAATGATGTCAGTTTACTCCACCCGATATAAAATCGTAGCTGCTATTCCACTGGGTCAGACAGTAACTACAAAATAAAATGGTACACCGAAGAGTGCTTACCAAAAGTTTTCAAAAATTTGTAGGAGAATAGGAAGAAAGAGGATTTGCGGCGCTACTTTTTACATCATGACATCTGGTCTCCTTACCGAACTTTTGTTAATCCCTTCATATAGGTATGTATGGTTGAAGGGAGTTTTCACTCTTTGGTCGTCATATAGTTTGCCCTCCTCCATGTGACCGGCCAAAACCAACACGGTATGAAGAGTTGCTGCTGCTGTTGAAGCAACAGACTGGTAAAGAGCGTACGACGTGACTGACAATCAAAAAAAAAAAAAAAAAAACGAACAAAATGCTAGTAAAGTTTATTGTCCTCTAGTATGGATGCCCACTAGTCAAGGCAATGCTCAAACGGCACTGAATACCAGTCAAAGCTCTAAATGGCGCTGCGCAAGGACTCCATTTAGTTGAAGGCTAGACGGATGTATAAATACACAGCGACACAATGAAGGACGGAGTTGTGAGTTGGGTTGGTTTGGCAGATGTCATGTATAGATATGTGTGTGCTTAACAGACATTTGCGGGTGTTTTTCGCAATTCCCAGGAGAAATTTATCAATTATAGCAGAAAATATATAATTTGTATAGTTAATTACGAACTGTTATCGTAAGTATCTAAACAAAAAAAAAAAATTTTTTTTTTTTCAAAATATTCTATTGATATATTTTTTTACAGAAACTAAATAAATAATTTCGAAATTTTTGAAATTTCACAAAACAGACATTATGAAGTTTTAATTTAGTTTTGCAATCTCTTTAGCTATGTGGTATTTCCAAGTGAGCTTCTTATTAAATTAACTCTCAAGGAAGCAAAAATTATTTTTGTGGTATTGTATTATCATTTACAGAGATGAAACGACTCGACGCATTTTGGGTCAAGAGCTCAAATTGAAAGCGTAAAAAATACAGCCTGTGCAAGAACTGAAACCGCTCGACTTTCCCAAGCGACATCGCTTCGCTCTATGGGCTCTGGAAAAATTCCAAGAAGATTCCGACGTTTTTGAGGTAAATTTTGTTCAGCGATGAGGCTCATTTCTGGCTCAATGAGTATGTAAACAATCAAAATTGCCGCATTTGGGATAAAGAGCAACCTGAAAAGATTCAAGAGCTGCCTTTTCATGCAGAAAAAACGACAGATTGGTGTGGTTTCTGGGCCGGTGGTATCATCGGTTCATATTTCTTCAAAACTGATGCCGGGGAAAACGTAATTGTCATTGGTGACCGTTATCGCGCCATGATAACCGACTATCTGATACCTTAAATTGAAGATCGTGATTTCGGGGACATTTGTTCTCAACAAGACGGCACCATTTCCCACACATTGCATCCATCAATGGATTTATTGAGAGAACACTTTGGCGAGCAAATAATTTCACGTTTTGGGCCGGTCGATTGATCACCAAGATCGTGTGATATCACACCCTGTTAGTATTTTTTCTGTGGGGTTATGTAAAGTCCTAAGGCTATGCGGATAATCCTGCATCAATCCAGGCCTTGGATCGAAACATCACGCGTGTCCTTCACCAGTTACCAGTCGAAATGCTCGAACGAGTCATCGAAGCACCCTACGGGTTAGGAGTTCAAGGTAAGGTATACCTGTTGTAAGAGGCGACTAAAATCCAATAGTTGCCGCGGCAGTCGGGTCTTTATACCGGACACCAAATCTCACGTTTTTCGATGCTTTTAAGATGGATTTCTAACATAAAAAAAATAAAGTTTGATGGGCCTATCTCTTCTTTTTTTAGATACTTAAATAATTATATATTTCGGACAATGGTTACAATGAAAGAATGTAAACAAAACTAAGCTACCAAAAAACAAAACAAGTAAAACTAGAATAAATAATAAAATAAAATAAACCAAAGTAGAATAAATTGAAAGAAACTGAGAAATAAAATATTTTAAATAAAATAAAATTAAATTAAATGAAGGAAAATAAAAATTAAATTAATTAAATTAAATACAATTAAAAAATAAGATAAATTGAAAGAAAATGAGAAATAAAATATTATAAATAAAATAAAATTAAATTAAATAAAGGAAAATAAAAATTTAATTAAAATTAAATAAAATTAATTAAATAAATATTAAAAATAAATTAAAATTAAATTAAGTACAATTAAAAAATGAAATAATTGGATATGTTAAAGTTAGGTGACATTCCAAAAATGTAAAGTTCTTTCTTGATTCTGTTCTGTTCTGCATGGAGGGAGGTGGTTTATATGTAATTATAATGTCATAAATATCACAAATATTTTAAAATATTCCCAACTGGGTACGCTTACTTTCATTGCGAATTCATTTTTCTGCATGTAAATGCTTCTGTATGCATCATAATAAATATTAAAAAAAAGAAAACCAGTTTTTATTGCCACCAGACAAGGTGAATATGCGTTCAATTATGTGACCCAACCAAAATTAAATGGATTTTCCGGAAATTTGTGAATATCATATTTCATGTTATCTTTGTTACATGGCTGTAAGTAAAGTAGAATTTTTTTTTTTTTTTTTTTTTTTTGAGTCAGCAACATCCAATTGCCGGTAGTAGTTACACGTATGTATGCACGAAGCCAAGCGTGTGGCTCAATTATAAGTATATATATATATTTTTTTTATTATTCAATATGACGCTCTTTGAGAAAATATTAGCCACTGCATACAAACATACCATTGGCCCTTTGTTACAGTCTAAGTACTCGTATGCACTGCAGACTCAGACACATGTATCCTCAGTATTTAGTTGCCGTTTTTTTTTTTTTTTTTTTTTTTTTGACGTAGCCGGTTTTCATGCGAAAAAATGTGAAACAAAGGAAGTTCAGCAGACGTCTGAAGTGTTGTGAGAACTATGTTGCAGGCAGTTCACTAACGCCGCCATTAAATCCTCATGGAATAAAGAGACTTGTTTTGGTAATGCCGAAAGTGAACACAAAAAAAACAACACAAAATAAAATAAATAAAGGAAAATGTTTAAAAAATAGCAATTAAAGAAAATTAAAAAAAAAAAAAACTGAAGTACAAAATCACAACCACTCGTCTGTCATCTGCGGTAGGACGTCAGTTTTAGTGTGGAAAAAAATTAAGTCAAATTCTTATCGTGCTTAATTTGTTTGTGTCTCGCTGTCCCTTGGTACTTGTTGTGCGTCTGAAAAGGGTTATCGATCGCACAAAATCGACCAGCAACGCAGCGTGTGCAGCAAGTAGCAATAACCTTTGCATGAGCTTACTTACGACTGTTCGCTTCCTTGCTTACTCTTAGCTTGTCAGCTTTGGTGGTGCATGTGTGTTTGTTAGTAGCATGTGCTTAACTGATGTAGTTGTTTTTTTTTTTGTTTTTGTTTTGTTTTAAGTTCAAGGACCGCAAATGTGCATCACCAGCGGATGGCAAAGCTTGACGCGACTGTTTAATGTGAAAAGAAATAAAAACTGAAAATCATAAAAGTTGAAAAATGAAAAAGCAAATTCGCAAAGAACTTAGAGTAGACAGAAAACTAGAGGGAAGTATACACGTATGTAGCTTGGATCTCAACGTTACACATACGAGATATATTACATACATACAAACATACGTGTATGTACGTCGCACAATTTCTTTAAAGTCGCTTCAAGTTTTGTTAAGTGCTCCTCCCCCTTGACCTGGTTGTAATAGTACGATTATTGTGTTCAGGTTAGAAATAAGGATGAATGCGTATAGAAAAGTTGAAGCTTAAAATTTATAGTAAAAATGAATTTTTCCGAAATTCTTCATGTCAAAACTTCCGGACTATGAAAGTGAACCGGTACTCAAGTATTTGCCCGAACATCCGTAGGACCACCAAACCTTTGTTTACCCTACTCTCAGTGACACGGTACTTTAATTTTGTAAGGCACAGATTAAGTATGAGGAGTTGAATCTTTATGGCTTGACATTTTGTGGTAAAACTGTGGAGAAAACGTCGTCAAATAAAGCAAGCCTAATTCGGTCCAAGCTGACTTTGTGGAAGCAATGGAGGTACGGGAATCTTTGTATAAGACGAAAATTGGTGGAGCTAGAACCCCCTCCAACAAAGAGCGGATTCTGGACAAAAACCAAGTTTTGAGGAAGAGGAAATGCAAAAAGAGGATTCTAGATAAGGAAAAGTTCTTCAAGGAAGAGAAGAAAACAGTGGCCTCACAACAGGCCTTAGGTGGTCTTTCAACAGCAAATATTCCAAAATTTATGTTAATTTCAATTAATTTTATTTTATTTATTTTTATTTTTATATTATTTTATTTATTTTTATTTTTATATTATTTTATTTCTTTCTTTTATTATACTTCATTTTAATTTAATTGTTTATTCTATTTTAATTATATTAAATTATATATATTAAATATTATATATTATTTTGAATGTATTGTTAATTTTTTTATTTCATTTCATTTTATTTGATTTTATTTTTTGTTTTATTTTAAACTTAGTTTTAAGTTTATTTTTAGTTTCTTTCGTTATATTTAATTCACATATGTGGATTTTTTATTAAATTTTATTTCACCTAACTTTTTTATTTTTATTATATTTTAATTTAGGTTACTTTATTTAATTTTGCTTTCTCCGATTTATTCTATATTTATTTTATTTAATCTTTTTGTCACATAATTTTTGTCGTAATTTTTTTCAATTTATTTTATTTTATTTCTTGTATTTTATTTTCATTTAATACATTTTATATCATCCCATTTTGATTAATTTTATTTTTCTTTATTATATTATGATTCGCTTTATTCTGTTTTTTTCATCTTTTCATTTCAATTAAATTTTTTGATTTCATTTAATTCAATTTCATTTCATTTTATTTTATTTTATTTTATTGTATTTTATTTTATTTTGTTTTGTTTAGTTTTATTTTATATTATTTATTTTTTATTTTATATCATTTTATTTTGTTTTGTTTAGTTTTATTTTATATTATTTATTTTTTATTTTATATCATTTTATTTTATTTTTCTTATTTTACTTTTTTATTTATTTTATTTATTTTTCTTGTTTTATTTTATTTTATTTTATTTCATTTTGTTTTATTTTATCTTATCTTATTTTATTTTATTTTATTTTATTTTATTTTATTTTATTTTATTTTATTTTATTTTATTTTATTTTATTTTATTTTATTTTATTTTATTTTATTTTATTTTATTTTATTTTATTTTATTTTATTTTATTTTATTTTATTTTATTTTATTTTATTTTATTTTATTTTATTTTATTTTATTTTATTTTATTTTATTTTATTTTATTTTATTTTATTTTATTTTATTTTATTTTATTTTATTTTATTTTATTTTATTTTATTTTATTTTATTTTATTTTATTTTATTTTATTTTATTTTAGTTTAGTTTATTTTATTTTATTTTATTTTATTTTATTTTATTTTTTCAATTACTTTATTATTCAATTATTTTAACTTAAGTTAATTTTCTTTTTTCTTTATATGAAGTGATTTCATATTTTTATAAAATTTTAAAAATTCGTAGCTCTGAGAATGAAAGTATTTCGACATGGTCATATTTTTGTTGAAAAAAAAAATTCGATTTAAATTAGGTATCCAATTACATTTTTTCTTCGAAGCAGTTAAAAAAAAACTATAAAATTCATAAACAACGATATAAAAATTCAGTCCCAATACATAATGGATAACCATGTGTACTCACATGTACGTATATATTCCCATACCCGCTTGCGTATTACATGGCTAACTAAACGTGACCTCGGTCAAGGGAAAATATAGTATAACCATCCGACTACCTCTAGATTGCATGACTGCTGCCGAGCGGACAACCAACCAACCAACCAGACAAGCAGCCAAACAATCAACCAGTTTGTAGTAAATAAACAAAAGTTGCGAAATACTAACAACTAAATGAAAACAATAACAAATGTGCATTGCCATGCAACATCAACAGAAATAGCAACAAAACAGTTTACCTCTCTCTTCTGCATGAACAACAACTACAGCATATTTCAGGGAAAAAAATGCATAACGCATGTAACAATGGCAGTAAAACACAATTAACAACAAGCAAAGTGCAGCAAAAAAACACATAAAAATTAATTGCGGCAACAATAACATCAGAATGGCAACTAAAGACAGGGCTGGCATGAGCGCACGTATACATACATATATACATATAGGTATATACATGTGTGTGAGAGTCTATCGAAAGAGATATTGCTGCGGCAAAGGCCTTTTTTTGCCCCAGACAATGGACAACATTGTCAATGGGAACGACATGCCGCCGTCAGCGTTGCATTTGCGTTGTGTTGCGTTGCAGTTGCAGCAATGAAAAGCAAAAGCAACAAAGCAATCCGCACAGCAATGCAGATATACTGCATACGAGTATATAATATATATATGTATGTACATATACATATGAGTGGAGATGGCGAAAGAGCAATGACTTCTGTCCGTGGACGAGTTTAAGCGGCGCTCCCTTTCGTTGCACATGTACATACCTATGAATAATCATACAAACAAATAAAATATTTTTAGATATTTTCAAATACAGTTGTACACGCACTGAAAAAAAATAATAAAAAAAAAATTAAACATTTAAATAAAATTAAATAATGTAAAATTAAATTAAACAAAAGAAAATAAAATAAAATTTAATTTAATTTAATAAAAGAAAAAACACAAAATTACATAAAAAATTTAAAAATTAAATAAAACAATCCAAAAAGTAAAATAAAAGAAAACTACAAAAAATACAAAAATTACAAAAAGGAAAAATTAAGTAAAAAGAAACATAGTAAATTTAAATAAAATAAAACAAAACCAAATAAAATAAAATTAAACCAAATCAGAAAGTAAAATATATAAATAAATTAAAAAAAAATTAAAAAATAAAATGAATAATATAAAATGTAAAGAAAACTGAAAAAAAAAATTTAAATAAAAATTTAAAAATCAGCAAAATAAAATAAAGAAAATATAATGTAAAATTAAATAAAATTAAAAAAATTTATGTTAAATTACATTAAATAATTTATTTAAATTAAAAATAAATCAAAATTAAAATATAAGTCATAAATTAAATAAATTAAAATCATTTTAATTAAGTTCAATTAAAAAAAAATAAGATAAAATAAATTAAATTGAAATTAAAAATAAATAATATAATAAAAAAATTAAAAAAAAAAATAATATAAATATATCGAATTAACGTAAATTGAATTTAATAAAACTAAATACCTAACTTATAGAGTATAATAAAATAAATTTAAATACTATAAAAATAAAAGAAATAAAATAAAACAATGAAAGTAATATACGTGTATAAAAATTTTAAAGGAAACAAGTTAAAATTTATACTAAATAAAATGATAATCTAAAATAAATTTAAACTTAAAAAAAATTGAAAAAAAGAACGAAATGCTAAAATAAAGTTAAATAAAATTAACTCAAATAAAAGAAAGGAAAATGAGCAAAACTAAATTATATTAAAATTTATATAAAAAACACGAAAAACATAAAAAAAATAAAAAATAAAAGAATATTAAAACAGAATTGAAATAAAACAAAAATAAAAAAATTGAAATAAAACAAAAATAAAAAATTATACAACTTATTAAAATTAATAAAATAAAAGAAAATTAAATCAGAAATAAAATAAAACAAAACATAAATTATAAAAAAGATAAAATTATTTCATAAACTAAAATAAAATAATATTAAAACAAAAACAATATAAAAACTTATTATTTAATAAAATTAAATAAATGTATATTACATCAAATATTAAATTTAATTAAGATAAAGCAGAATTAAAATAATAAAAGATATTTAAATATATAAATGAAATAATATAAAACAAATAAAATTAAATTAAAAAATTGGAATAGTAAATAAGTTAAATTAAATAAAATAAATTAAATTAAAGTCAGCCAAAAAATAGACATAATAAAATAAATTAAAATTAAACGAAATAAAATAAAATTAACTAAATGAATTATAATTAAGTTAATTAATATTACTTAAGGCAATTGTAAGGAAATGAAATGCAATAAAACAATATGAAATAAAAAAATAATATGAAATAAATTAAAATAATATGAAATAAAAAAATAATATGAAATAAAACAAAATAATATAGACAAATTAAATTAATTACATCAGATACAATAAATTATAATATACTAAAAAAAACTGAAATAAATTGCAACAAAAAATTATAAATCTAAAAATTTCCACAAAAATAATTTGAATTAAATAAAATCAAATAAATAAAATATAAAATAAAATGAAACGTGAAATAAAATGTATTAAAAAAGCATAAAGAGTAAAAAAATTAAATTAACAAAGCATAAAATATGAAGTATAATAAAACTAATCAAAATAAAATGAAATATTATAAAATTAATTATAGTAAAATTATGTAAAATAAAATGACAGAAATAAATAAAATAATAAAATAGAATAAAATAAAGGAATTTTTGCTTTGATAAATAAGCTTTCAATTAAAGAATTTAGTATCGCTTTAAAGTCCTTCGTAGACAAATTCAATTTCATTCTAAAACATTTCCATTTTACACATTGAATCTCCATCTACAACGCACGTGTCTGTGCTTGAATGCAATTGCCGCTGCAGGCGCTCGAAATTGCTCATCGTTAGCCAACATTTTTGTTTGTTTTCAGGCTGCAAGCTATGCTATTTGCTGCCAGGCACACACGTACAGTCAACAAAATTAGTTAAATTACTAAGCGCATTCAATTCAATGTAGAGCTTTACAGAGTATACGAGTAAGTGTAAGTGCCAAGCGCCATGTACTTCACAACAGTTGGTGCAATTAAAAGTGGAATGGAGTGTGCGGAGGAAAAAAGAAAACCAGTAGTTTGAAGAGTATTTTGTAAGTGCTTTTGATTCGATTTCGCTGAAAAACTTGAATTAAAAATAAATAAAAATAAAAAAACAATGAAATGTGTGCAAATCATTTTTGGGAGTTCTTTGATAATATTTTTTTTTTTTTGGGTTTAGAATCGACCTTCGTTTTGAACACACGCAGTAAATTTTCTTGGATTATTCTCCACAAAAATCCTTGAACTTTCCTGAACCCTTGCGTAAAAAGGGAATTACTTTATTATAATAATTTTTTTTTTTTTTGATAAAGTATTCACTACAACTAAACACTCTTTCTTACATATTTTGGAAGTAATTTGGCAATTTGCACCCTAAACACCCGAAGAAGGTAAATAAACAACCACCACTACCCACCAAAAATTAAACAAATGTAAATTTATCACGAAGGGGAGTACGGCGACAATCATTTATTGTTATGATGCCAAACGTCTAGACAGTGGAGAGTTAAAAAACAAGAACAAAAAAAAAACAATAAATAAATAAATAAGTGATATGTTCTACATAATGTTGACATTGAAAACGCAAACAATGCTACGTGAATTATTTGTGTATTTGTGAGTGTGTGAAATATGCAAAAAAAAAATAAAATAAAATAAAAATAAACTTTTTGAGCACATATGTACGTCTCAAGGACATGCAAAAAGGGATTTAGGGATATTTAGGCGATTTTGGTTGTTGTTTTTTTTTTCGTTAAAATCGTTGTTAGATGCGCATATTTGTAAGCCTAGGTACGCCTAAAATAAAACTTTCCTGATTATTACATATAATTCAAATGGACAGGCAATAATTAATAATAATTAAATGGAAAAAAATCTTATTTTTCTATAACAAAAATACTTTTTTCATTAATTAATTTTTCGTTGACTTTATAAAAAAATTTAACTTGATTTATGTGAATTTCTTCGACCATTTGGAGGTTATTATTTGTCATCTAATTTAAATTTTTTATTTTTTTTTGTAAAAATTAATAGTTGATAATTGAAAATATTTATGTCTGCAACAAAGCTTGCTTTAAATTTATTTATTATCTTGTTATTTTACTCCTGCTTTGAGCCCATAATAAATAATTTAATTTTAATATCACGAATGCGTTAAAAAATTAAACAACGGCAACCCTTTTCTAAAAGTTGTCATGCATAAAACAAAAAATCACTTATTTATTTTGATATATTATATTTCTTAGCCGCCTACTTACGTATATTTGTGAATATTAAGTTTTATTTATTGAAAAATTAATATACAAACATCTGGCAACCTTTTTTAAAAATTATTTCCAACTTTATCTCACACAATCTACTTTATTTTGGTACTAATAATAAAAATATTGCAATTACACACTTTTTAAAAAATTTTGTTTGAAGAAATATTTTGAACTGAAAGCAGCTCCTAAGAAATTTTTTATCTGGCAACCTTTTTTTCTAGAAATATGTTCAACTCATCTCAAACATCTTAAGCTTGGCATCCATATTGTATGAATTCATACTTTTTTATTAGTTTTGTTGAAATCAAATTTTTGTACAGGTGGCAGCTCTACAGAAATTTTCAAATAATAAGTTTCTTAAACTCATTTATTTTAACATAATTCATTACTTCATTTAAAAAAGGAAACAATAAATTTGTTAAATACAATATCTCTCACATATGGCAACCCTTCAATAAAATATTTCTGTAGAAATTCGTTATTTGGCCTCAAGACATGTTTAAACTATAATCAAGAAATGCTTTTTAATTAAAAAACAAAAATATATTAATTTTTTTTAAATAGTTGGCAATCCTTCACCTTATATAACTCCATTTACACTTAAGTGCTAAACAGATGGCAACCATTTTCAGAAATATTTTTTAATATAAATACTTGCATTCCTTCTTTAGTTATACATTTCTTCCTAACAAATTTTAACAAAATTTCAAATTTTAACTAGTTGGCAACCATTCTTTAGTTTGATAGCAAAATATATATATTATATTCAACTAAATTTTTACTAAAATTTTTCAAACAGATGGCAACCCTCTACGGCATTACAGCGAGCAGTCAAAAAAAATTGAAATCCACTCGGTCTCTGATGTAGCATTACAGCAAATCTCTATAATCTGGACGTAGGATCTACCTAAATTTATTAATTCTCAAAGTAATATAAAGTATATTTTTAGGCGCGTTTTCTATTTTAGCTTGTAAATTACCTATTGTAAGCATTAGATATACCTATCCACGTCTTAATTCGATTACTTTGTAAGTCAAAGTGCCTTTGCAACTTTCCTCATAGAAATTTAATTAACTTATATTTCGACACGCCTAAAAGTAGACACAGTTTCATAGTAAATTGAATTAAAATGCGAGATATGAGCATATCAAGAGCAACAGAATAATAACTATGCCTCAAATGCCACAAAAACCTCACTCACACTCAAACCTAAACACACGCAATGCTGTTTGATGCGTTTCAACGCCTGCAACTATACTATAAAAAAAACTATAAAAAAAGTGCAAATCAAAAAAGTATATAAATTTTATTTATGCAACCACATTTCATATGCAGGCTTAAGAACTCAGCAAAAAGCCATAAATTCAAGATGAAAATAGAGTAGTCCTTACGGACTTTACGGACCTTACGGAGCGCGTGATAAATAACTGCACACACTACCACATACACAGACTTCTAGACACACATATGTATAAGTAAAGGCATGTGCACATTGCGTGACCATTTCCGCCGTTCACGTTACACATTACAACACACACACACACACACATGGCCGGAATGATAGACACGTGTAGCGTACATGTATTTTATTGGGCGCGTGCGTGAGTGATGGAAATGTGATAATTTATAAGCAAATATAAAAGCTTAGGATGTTTGTATATTTTAACCGTGTAATCGAATACTCTTAATGTAGAAAAGTGTAAAGTTTTGTGTTGATATACGCCGGAAAGTATGCAACGTGTGTTTTTTAATTTAATTTAATTAATATTTTTAAGTAAGTGAGGTTAGGTTAAGAAAAAGTGTTTTCAAGATGAAATAATGCTAGTAAAAAAATAGCAGAAAAACCACTAATAATAGCCGAAACTATTGGATTTAGGAAAGGTAGCAAAATCAGCTGGTGCGATCAGTATCGCTTTCACACCAGTCCGGACTGTATTTGGTTAGCGGTCGTTGGGTTATTGAATTTTCTATTTATTTATCCTTCAGCAGCGAAAAATTTAATAAATTTTAATTTCAATTTGGTCTTTTTACTGTGACTATACTATTTTCTTTCAGCCGTAATTATTTTAATAGAAAAGAAAAATAGCGCTCCTAAAAGTATGCCCCAAAAATAAATTTTTAACCAAATAGCAAATAATTACGTATTTAGGAATTTTTTCAATTAGAATGCTTTTTTAGCTTTGATTGCATGAATCTTTTATACAAAGTTAAGAAAAAATAAATCCATATAGATAATCTCATATATATTAATATGTACGTATGTGTATATATGACGGCAAAGCGAATGTGGTCGTAATTGAATTTATTAGTTGGAGCTGCGATGAAATTTAATTTAAAAAAAAATAAAGAAATACATAAATCCATAAAAATAACTGTTGAATTTCACATTCTGATGAAATCGAGTGAGCGCAAATGCAACTGTGTTGGTGTGCCGTGACGAGAGCGTAGAATAAAAGTGAAGTGCATTCTCTATATTCAAGAGTGATGGATTTTTAAATATTTTTAGCTCAATTATTTTTAAAATTAAATTCATATAAACAAATGGAATTTTTTCATTGCTTTTTATAACCGTTTAATGGAGCAGAAACCAAGAGATTAAAAACAAAACTTTTAAAAATAAATAAAACGGAAAATTTATATATTTTTACATTAACAAACGCTGCTTTTAATTGGATTTTAGTATTTTATATGCATGTATGTCAAAATGTAAGCACTTACAGTATATTATATTAACGTTCCAACGCTTAAAGCCCACACCCAGCAGAAGCACCTCCAAGAGTCAATGACCTTAATAAGTGCGAATTTTTTTTGTTGTTTTTAATTCTCTCTCTCCCCACCCACGCACGCTCAGCACCATTACTCAGCTTGTCACCTTGTATCAAAATACACAGTTGTCATTTCCTCAAACAAATGTGCGGCTGGCGGCAAGTTTTATATTTCATTGAGATTAAGTGGCGTACTCATCACAAGCCGCTTGTAACTATTGATTTTTCTACGCTAAACATATATACATATACTAGGTATGTGGTGAAATGCGAATGCCAAGCAGTTTATATGTATCTTGCCACCTTTACATTTCCTCTTCAGCCGTGTTTCACTCTCTACTTGCGTGTGCGGCGCTTTCTAATGAGGAATTATGCCGCCCACAAGGCACTTACTTACATATGCTCGTACATAGAAGCAAATGTACATACATATGTATATATATATTAAATGGAAGAATTCCACTTGCGAAAGAAGACAGCAGGTAATAGATTTTGTTGCAATTGTTGCATGTTTTTAGGCGCACACGTGTTTCTGCTGGATATGTATGTGTGTATTTTATAGACAAGTTAACTTTGTTTACGCAAATCTTTGAATACGTTAGAAAATATAACACATATTTCGCTTAAATTATTTTCTTAAACTTTATTATAGAGATTTAAGCACGATTTGCATGTGTCATATAGGTATACACACGTGTACATATTTATGCGATCGACATATTGTTGATGACAAGCGAAATGAGACGTGACAGTTTCTTTGGGGATTTGCTAAAAGAAGTTTGCACGCATAATTTGTTTTGCAAAAGTTTAGGCCACATGCCACCAAAAGTCATGATAATTGAATTAATTCCTTGTCATTCTTAATTGTTCGAAGCATACTTTACGGCTTGTTGACATTGCCACTTAAGAGAGCGTATAGTTTATAAACGGTTAATAAATTAAATAAAGCAAAATAAAATGAAATAAAAGAAAATAAAACCAAGAACATAACATACATACATACATAAATTAATAGTAATATTTTTTAATAAATTGAAATTAAATTAAATTAAAAAATAAATGAAACAAAATAAATGAAACAAAAAAAATAAACAAAAAAAAATTAAATAAAATAAATGATAAATAAAATAAAAAAATTAAATAAAATTAAAAAATAATGGAAACAAAATAAATTAAACAAAAAAATTAAATAAAAAACAATGCAAAAAATGAAATTTAACGGAATTAAATGAAATTAAATGAATTAAAATAAAGTGAAATAAAATAAAACAAATAAAAATAAAATAAAAAAACCAAATAAAATGAGATAAAATCTGATAAAATAAAAGATAAACATAAAGAAAACAAAGTAAAATAATATACAAAAAACATTAAAAACTTAATATAAAATAAAATCATATTAAAAAATTGAAATAAAAGAAAATAGAAAATACACTAAATCAGGAAAACAATAAGATGATGCAAAAAAATTAAAATTAAATTAAAAAAATCAAAAAAACAAAAATATATATATGTATATAAAAACAAAATAAATTAAATAAAAAAATTAAATTTAATTAAATTACATTGTAAATAAAATAAAATAAAGTGCAAAAAAAAATTAAAAAAAAAATTAAATTAACAGGAATTAAATGAAATAAAATGAAGTGAAACAAACAAAAATAAAATAAAAAACTCAAAATAAATAAAATAAAATGAGATAAAATCTAACGGAATAAAAAGTAAACATTAAGCATAAAGAAAACAAAATAAAATAAATAAAATGCAATATTTAAAAAAAAATAAAAGCAATAAAACAAAAGATGTAATTAAAAAAAATTAAAGAAATGAAATAAAATAAGATAATGCGAAGTAAATAAAATAAAATAAAAAAAAAAATTTAATCAAAAACAAATAAATGAAATGAAATAAAGTAAAGTTAAATAATTTATATAAAACTAAATAAAATGTATTAAGATAAAATAAAATAAATTACATAAAAATTAAGAAAACATAACAAATTGAAATTGAAATTAAAAGGAAATCAAAATAAAATAAAATTATATATTAATTATTGTAAAATAAAAACATAATAAAAAAGTTAACTAAAAAATGAAACAAGGCAAAACCAAATTTAATAAGCTATATTAAAATAAAATTAAGCAAAATTGCATAAAAAAATCTGAATGTAAATAATAAAAAAAATTATTAAAATTTAAATAATAAAAAAAAATAATTAAAATTTAATTTTTATTTAAACGAAAAAATATCGCTAAAAACAAGTATGAATTTTAAAATAAATAAAAAAATTATTAAGTCGATACAACTATAGCATTTTTTATGATAAATAAATCGTCTTTTTTTGACAAAACGAAAGTATGCTGCAATACATATATAAAGATAGTACGTTATCACAAAAACTATTTATACAATATAAAATAATTAACGTGAATATATATGTATAAATACTCGTATATAAAAAGGCTCATTTTTCATTAAAAAAAGGTAAATAAAAAAAATAATAGTAATAATAATTTTTAAGCAAAATACTTGCCATATACGGTAATAAAAGTGCAAAAATATTTATTTGAGAACTGGCTGTGAGCTTGTAAATATTGTGAATATTTCCTTAAAATCTCTAGTCGTCAAAAAAAACTTTATATAGATATAAACTGGTTTTCTGTATCTTTTTTTTTAATTTGTATTGCAAAAAATGATAGAAATTCCAAATTATATATAATATAAAATATAAATATTTTTTTTATTAAATAAATATGTATTTAGATCTATGGGTCTCTTCTCCGCTACTTAAAGTCTTTCACGTAAATGTCAATAATAATGCTTTGAAGTATGAACAATGCAGCATAAGGCTCTTCGCTACGATCTGTTCGAATAGGGGTCGGTCCCTGGTCATTTTTCCGGAGAGAAAAGTAGTCTTCCTGCTAGTCTAAGCAAAAAACTACATAGACGGTGAATTTCATGTAAATCTAAGCATAAAACGATTTTTCGTCCCTGGTCCACTTTTTGGACGTTTGTAATCATTTGAACTTTCTCCGAACTTCCACAAATATTTTAAGATCAAAATTAGACCAATTGACCTTAACATTTTCGATCCAGTTTTATATAATATTTATATACAGATGTGAATTTTTCAGCTCATTTCACGAGCTACAATTTTTCGTCACATATTAACTATCCCGCGAGCACTTCCAGCAGCAGTGAGGGGATAAGAAATCTTTGACCGTTGCTGCTAAATGTGAGAACATAAATTCATTTGTTCGTAAACATCCATAACTACATATACATATGAAGAGCTACACACATACATATATCAACTGAATGGCTCCATTATTAAAATAATACCACTACATGTCACCTTGGCGATGTTTCTAATAACTTGTAATTTTCTGTAAGTGACACTTTGCTGAACACACCTACGAGTTTACATACATACATACATAGTACAAATGAGTTACATATAAAGCAAAGTCAAATTGAGTGCTACACACATACTTTATTTGCATTAAATTACTTCACACACAAGGTTCAGGCAAATCTCCCTGAGTTACTGATATAAACTTTCAAATACACGCTTATACTTATATAAATAATTGCAACTTTCTCATAGCAAATGCATATGATATGAGCACGTGTGCGTTCACTGGGTGTTGGCTTACACAAGCGCCTTGAACAAAGCAAGCAGTTACAAGGACTTCAATATGTATGTATACCTTTATGTGATAAAAGAAGCGAATGAATAGAGAACAATGGAAAAAATGCAGCAACAGCAAAGTAAGAAACTTTCAATTTAAAGTTTTATAACTTGACTTTCATTTAAGTATAAATTAATTAACAAATGTAAGTGAAAAATATTTTTATTAAAAAACAAAGAAGATAGTAATTATGATAACAATAAATAAAATTTGAAGTCAAGAAAATTATTAATAATGATATTAAAATAATAATAATAATAAAATAATAATAATAATAAAATAATAATAATAATAAAAATTATAATAATGATAAAAGTAATAATGAAAATAAAATACTAATATTAAACTTTATAAAAGTATTGTAGTAGTAATTAATATTTTTCGCAATAGTTGTATTTCCGGACTCTAAAAATCTAACCCCAGCTTGCAGCCGTCCCCCACCCTGCGATCACTTTCGTGCTACTTCTGGGTGAAATTCCATATTTTTCATAGTAATGAGACTTCTATTGAGCCTGCGTCCAGGTGCAGGTAGTAATTAAAAATAATAATAAAATAATATTTGTTGTAATAATAATTATAAAAATAAAAAATAATAAAAATTAATAACAGTAATACTAAAAATTATAATATTAATAAAAAACTAATTAAAATAAATAACAAAATAAGTAAGAAAGGCAAAGCTCGGATGAAACCAACTCTAGATACTCGACAGATATTTAAATTAAGTCTAGTAAAAAGTAATCCATTATATTTGCAATAGCTGGCTTTAGTGATCTGTTTCTCGCTTTCTATAAGTGCGATTGGATTGGATTGTTAGATGGCGCTAGAAAGATGATATTTTGTACTAAAGTACCATAATGGTAAGTGTAGATCACTTAGCTCAGCAAGCAAAATTTCGGTTTCATTCATTTCGTTCCGGTAATTTTAATGTAAGAGATGCTCCACGGTGTGGCAGGTCAATTGTCCATATAATAATGGAAATAGAGGAGTCTGACCGTCACGCGAGCAACGTTTCGATTGCCGTTTAGATAAACATTACACCGAAAACAGTTAAGAGCCACTTAAAAAAAATTGCCTGGATACACAAAGAGCCCCGATGTATGGGTGCCGCACGAGTTAACGAGAAAAAACGTCAGGAACCGAATTTCCATGAGCGAATCGCTGTTGAATCGTAACAAAACCTAGCAACGTCAAACGAAAACGGTCATGGTCGAAGAGTAGTGAGCCGGCTCAAACGGTCTCCAAGCCAGGATTGACGGCCAAGCAGATTTCCTTGTGTGTTTGGTGGAATTGGAAAGAACTCATCCACTATGAGCTGCTCCTCTACAACCAAACTCTTAATTCGGATTTGTACTGTCAGCAATTGGACCGTCTGAAGGAAGCAATCGCCCAGAAGCGTCTAGCATTGACCAACGAAAGGGGAATTGTGTTTCATCAGGAAAACGTCAGACCACACAAGTGGATAGCAACTCCGGGTTCTTGGTTGGGAGCTTCTTATGTATCCATCTTTTAGTCCAGACTTCGCACAAAGTGATTACCATCTGATTCTGTCTATGGCTATTGATTTGACTGGTAAAAAATTATCCTCAAGAGAAGCCTGGGTAAATAAATTCGATTCTAACATCACAGTTCGGTCAAAGAAAAAGGGAGGTAGGTAGATTTATTTATCTATTTCAGCCAGTTTTTGTAGAACTTTAATTCCCACTAACGATGATTGGTTGAGTTCACTGCATATATTACTTCAAGTAAAAAGTTCGTTCGGTTTTTATCTAAGAGAGGGCGTTATTGTACATAGTACTAGTGTTACGTATCGCATCATGTCATACTATACGGCGTTGAAAACGTGTTTATTCGCGTTAAAAGTTTGTCTATGACAGTTTTTCGATTGACTGACTCAGTAGGTTGTCAGCGCTCGTCAAAGATGGACACCAGCAAAGAGAAAATTCGCTATATTTTACAATTTTTCTTCGATCAAGGCGAAAAAGCAGCCAAAGCTACTGAAAAAATTAATTTAGTTTATGGGCCTGATACTGTAAACGAACGTGTTGCACAAAAGTAGTTTGCAAGGTTCCATTCCGGTAATTTCGATGTCAAAGATGCAACTCGCGTCGGGAGGCCTGTCGTCGAAAATTGCGATAAAATCATAGAAATAGGTGAAACAGACCGTCACGTGAGTACTTATTTAATTGCTGTGGAACTAAAGATAAGCCAGAAAACCGCTTGGAACCATTTGCATAACCTTGGATTTAAAAAGAAGCTCGATGTGTGGGTGCCACACGAACTAACGCAAAAAAAAACATGATGGACCGAATTTCCATCTGCGAATCGCTGCTGAATCGCAACAAAATCGACCCATTTCTAAAGCCTTTGGTGACTGGCGATTAAAAGTGGATCACTTACGACAACGTCAAGCGAAATCGGTCGTGGTCGAAACGCGATGAACCGGCGGAAACGGTGGCCAAGCCAGGATTGACGGCCAGGAAGGTTTTGCTGTGTGTTTGGTGGGATTGGCAAGGAATCATCTACTACGAGCTGCTTCCCTATGGTCAAACGCTCAATTCGGCCCTCTACTGCCAACAACTGGACTGCATGAAGGCAGCACTCATCCAGAAAATGCCATCTTTCATCAACAGAAGCCGAATTGTGTTCCATCAGGACAACGCCAGGCCACACACGTCTTTGGTGACGCGCCAGAAACTCCAGGAGCTCGGATGGGAGGACCCTGCCGAGAGGGGAACGCAATTAGAAAATTTAACTTAATTTGTTTTTTTTTTAATTAATTTTCTAAATCTTTTGGATGTTGGTCGTACCAGGATTTGAACCCGGGCCTTCCGAATGGCATGGATTTGTCTGGATAATTTCCTTAAATACACGATCTTGAAAAAAACGAGGAGATGGAAAGCAGGAACTCTGTTATATGGGACAAGGACAAGAAGTCGTCGCCCGATCGCGCTCCTATACAAGTGGTATTCACAATAGATCATGTGAGAGTGTGAGTGGTTTCCCTCTTTTAATTGGTTGGGATTTTCTTTTAACCAAAAACTTAACAAAATGCCTCAAATTGCACTTTTATTTACAGAATTCCCGTGATTTTTGGTTTGTTTCACGGTTAGCGTTATATGGGAGATGGATGTGTGCTTGGGGTCCGTACTTGAACCCAAGTAATGTGTGAAAGTGTAAGTTTCATCAAAATACCTCAATCCTTCGACAGGCGGATAGGTCGGCTGACTGATCTACAGACATGACTAAATCGCTTTGTCTGGTCATTCCATGAAGTTTGATGTATATATATATATACATATACATCGATATCTATCGATTATTCTATGCCATTACACACACCAGTACGTTGACCAATCCTTATATAATCTCTATGTATGACACAGCCAAGTATAATATAGCAAAAACAGGTGGCAGAAAGGCCTTATAACCATAATTGCGGCCAAGCAGAGAAAGCACAAAAAGCATCCAAAGTTGCCACGGAAAAACCAAATTAAATTTGTTTTCATAGTGACGTTCAACGGATGAAAGTGGCAAAGTGCTTGGAGAAGAAGGAGATTATTACCAGATAAAAGAGAATATTTTGTTTACCATTGAATGGCACTCAACAGCGGATATATGTATGTAAATATAAAAGAGCTAACACAACCCTAGTAACTCGAATGGAACACGCCCACGCATGTGGACGGTCATGTTGTTGATGTAAATATGAAATTTAATCAGCGAGTGCTAGAAAGTCATTTGCAGCACACAAACACACAAACACACACATACACAGAATTATGCATACATTACTATATAAAGCCAAACTGTGCAAACTTATATACACAAACACACAAAAAAATAGAATTCCAAATAGCAAACTGTTGAGAGTTGCAACACACTACGCCACAAAGTATGCTTCAAAATATCGATTTTTTATGCCACTAACACACACATACACACAGCACAATATATACGCATGTATGTATGTATGTATGTATGTATATAAGCGGAAAATTTGTTTGGCATGTGCAACAGCGTTACCCTCACAGCATCACAACAACAAACCCTGTTGGAGGATAATGCTGAATTTTGTGCCCTTTTATGGTGAAAAAGCCAACACAAAGCACAGCCAGCCATAGAACAGAGCAGAGCAAACAAACGTAGAGGAAAGAAAAGAAGTGGGGAAGGGGCATAAGCACACACACACCAGCAATAAGCATGAGTTGACTGCAAGCTGTGAAGCCCACTGTAAGACCACATACCCAGCCAGCAGTAGCCGACGTTGCCACCACCATGCCAAGTGGTACTCTGACACCAGCGCCAGAGCAGCGCAGCATGGAATAAGCAAGCGGGAGCCAACACAAACACTACCAGCAACATTTTGTGTGCAACAATCAATTTTATGTTGTCTAAGGGCGTAGCAGCACTGCATGCAGCAGCAGCATACGGGAAAGCAAATATGCATAGCCTTATATTCATTTATGTGTTGTTTAGGTATATGTATGTGTGCGTGCACGCGCTTCTTTGTTATACCGAAGTACCGAAGCAGCATCAAACTTTTCGGCGTGTGCAAACTTGTATTTTTTACTCTCAATGTGTATACGAGTAGGTATGCATAAGCATAAGCATACTTTACATGTAAGCAGTGCGCGGCGCACAGGATTTCCTTGCATACTTTTGGGCTGTGGCTTAAGTTTGTTAGAATACTAAGTGCATACTTGTTTGGTCGTCGTTTGAACTTGAATAAATTTATTTTAAGAGCATACTTGGAAGGTTAAATACTATTAATTTTCATAATATGTATTTAAGCGTAAAAGTTAACGAAGGATAAAGAAAATTTTAAATACATATAAAAAAAATCTGTCGATGCAGTGTAGGTTTTTGTAATTTTTTTAAAATAAATTTTCAAGTATTTTCATGCCGCATAAGTCGATTTTAGGATACAAACTGCATTTATAGAAAGTTTTTGACGAAATCTAAAACATATGAAGGCGATGTCAGCCAGTATATTAAAAAAAAAAATTCTGTCGAAAGGTGGCGCATGAGCCTAGCTGATCAGAAAAACTCTATTTATTTTCCCATAATTTTTACATTAAATTTTTTGATGTTTTATGTGGTAAAGAAATTAATAGTTAATATAAAAATTTAAAAACATTATCTATAGACAAATAACTTTAGATTTAAAAATTTGTTTTTAAATTATAGTAGTTGTAGAGTTTATATAAATATATTATCTTACTTATTAGTCCTGAAAAAAGGTATATAAAAGGGATATATAAACAAGGAAAACTTTTTCAAATCATGATGTCCTTTGGTTGATCTTTCTCAAAATTGTTCCAAAGCGTTAAGTTTACTTTAAGCCTTAAGTTGGATGCGTTTGTAGCCGATTAACGTATGTATAAGTATGTTACGTTAGAAATCACTACGCTGATGGTATTAATATTTAGTCGCAATCCGTAGTACGAAAATGTGTATATTTAAACTGTAGTCATACTAAACATTTAAAAAAAAAAAAATTTTAAATTACATACTGTTGTAAATCACATTTAAACAAAAAAAAAATAGTCCTCAATATACATTTTTTTGCTATATATAATAACACTTTTCTCCTATACGATGGTTAGATAAAAACTAGTACAAAACACAAATTATACAAAAAGTGTTGCCTACAATTAGGCATATTTTAGCCAAGACACACACCTAAATGTAAGAAAATTTTACCGAAATTCCAAGTAACTAACAATTTTTTTAAACCTCAGTATCTTTAAAAAGAAAAGCATACGAAAGTTTTCGCTGTCCGTGAACGTTGTGTGGTATAGTTTTAAGCAAAAGTTTCTGAGATTAGCGGGAATAAGCAAAAAGAATATTTACTTATCAGTATCTATTATCATTTACATCTTTTATTACAGATTTCTGCTTCTCTTAAATCTTTTTTATGAGTTTTGATCACTTCATTTACTTATATATACAAAATATATTTGAGATTTTATTAAAAAAAAAAGTTCCCAATTCGACGAGTATATATGAATATATAACTTTCTGCAAGAGTAGACCGAATTTGTCTATTATATTTTGTGTTGTACTAGGTATAGCTTGTAGATGGTCCCATAGAAAATTGAGAAACAAATTTCAGGTACGAAGGTTAAAAATGATTCACAGATTTTAATGATCACGCAGTCTGACTTTGAAAATTCTTTTTTTTTTTTGTTTTTATTAAAGAAGGTCACTTATAAATTGGGCGAAAATCTTCTCCAAAAATGAAAAAAAATTAATTTAATTCGATAATTTATAGATTGACGTCGCAAAAACTCATTACAGGTGCACTGCACTCAACTCCTAAGAAAGCCAATGAAATTCTGCTTAATCTTCTACCAGCAGACCTCTACGGGAAATTTCATTTGAGCTGAAATGCCATAAGAATAAACGAAATCAACTATTGAGAACCCACATAGGACACGCAAAAATATTAAGCTCTACACCATCCATTCCCATCTTCTGCTTCGACCAAACACTTTCTCAAAAAAATCGTAGAGAAATGAATGGGAAGATTTAACAGTTCTGGATCAAAGATCTTCAGCGACGACTCAAATGGAAGTGGCACCGTAATAACTAACGATGCCAGCCAGGTGCCATTAAGTCGCTCCAATGCAATCAGACCAACTCAAAAGGAGATCATAAACAAACTTTCGACTGGATGCATAACAGGGAACGATGTAGTCAAAAAAAAAAATAGTCATAACCACGGTAAGCTCGGCATAATATCTGTTAAAATTAACCTTTACTAGGGCCAATAGTAGATGACACTTGCAATGTGCCCATACAAATGAGGCCATTGATAGAGGGATACAGAACTAAGTATTTACTTCTTCTAAACAGGACTTCCATAGGCAAAACGACCGGTGTAATAACCGAACATTGCCTTATAGAGCCCCATGGTAGAAGAATGGGCTGTTTCTCAAACAACTTTTGCCGCAACTGCAGGAACATAAATGAGGAAGAAACAGCGGAGCATTGACTCTGCCACTGTCAAGCTCTCAGTGCGGCCTATTATCGTTTTCTCGTTTTGCTTCGGTAGGCATCAATAATTTCTTGAACTTTAAAAAACCCACTAACCCACTGATTTTAGCATTTGGAACTTTGAGAGAAATCTTTTTAACAGGACTAACATAGGTGTCACAATGGGCCAGTAGACCTAAGCGCGCCTGATAATAATCTTTATAATGGAAATATAAATTTTCTTTTTAGTTAAGAAAATCAACTAGTATCTTATATCCGACTCTAAACTTGGTATTTTTACCTATCGGTTTCCAAAAAATTAGGAAAAAATGGTGCACAGTGTTTAAGCAATTATTTAAAGTTTGGGGAAAAGAATTTCAATCGATAAATTTTGTATTTTCATGAAAAATACAAAACAAAATTGTATGAGACAATAAGTAAACACATCCATATATACTCATGTGTATGCATAAATAATTTTGCCATTTTGTAAAACAAACAAATTCAAGAATTTATAGCGAGATTGCAGTCAAATGCGTTGTTAATTCTCATAACAAAAGGCCATAGAAAAACAAACAGAAATGCGCGATAATGAAAATAAACAAACAAACAGAATAAATTTGAAAAGAAAAAGAAAATAAAACGGCTTACCAAAGGGAAGCGGAGTGAAAGGTTGCACAAATGCGGAATAAAGCATAGAAAATATGAAACAAAATAAATATGCAAATGTTAGTAACTAAATAACTGAGAAAAAATACATACATATTTAGCACGGGCGTGTCTAAAAGTTACACTGTAGGCTCCCGAACACGCTCTAAGGCGCCTCAAAGTACACACGCGCACATTTAATAGGAAAATTGTTATACACAGCAAATTTTATGCGGGGAAAAGAATTTCTTATTGATATTTTACTTTTAAATTTAGTCATTTAAACATTACATTTAAATTTAATAAAATATTTATTTAAAAATTACTTTACTGTAATGAGTGACCGCCCAGCATATCTTGCAAGCATTTATCTTTCTAATTCTGTTAGTATGTGCCGCAAATGTTTTTATTTATTGCGATGTAAGTCAGCTTCTGATGAATTTTGCAAGTAATTAATTTTGGTTCTCTCTAATTGCAACGTCTGCTAGCTTCAAGGCTAAATAATTGCGACAGCAGCCGGCTGATAAATGACTACAGTTCATTGTTGTTATTTACGTGCGTAGAAAATACGCATAATCTGCACCTAATCACTCATTCCACACCTAATTTTTGTCTACTTTCCTGCCTAACACAAGCACAATAAGAGAGTACCCGCAAGAAAGACCAACCAATGAGTTAATGATTCTCAGAACGAGGTGGAAGAGAAAGTTCGGTATTTTGTTATTTTTCGTGGCATTTCAGCAGTCAATCTGCTGAGAGCTTTCTCGATGAATGCTGATCGAAGTTAAGTTTTTACAAAGAGTGGAATGGAGGAGTTTTTGTCTCACGGAAACCTTTACTGGAAGTATGATTCAAGTTACCAGACGATTTCAGTCTACCAGGACTACACCAGATTTAGAAAAACTTTTTTCTTCTCAATGCGCCAGTGCTCGTAATTCGGCAAATACCATTTTCATACCTGCCTAGCTATGTAAGTGGTTGGAAGCGAAAATGGCTCTGCTCGCTTTATATAATATTTGATTTTTTTTTTTTTTTTTTTTTTTTTTTTTTTTTTTTTTTTTTTTTCAGAAAACTTCATCATATGAAACCTCCAACCAATCTTTCAGACAAGAGAATTATTATTTCATCCTAAAACTAAATACTTTATAATTGGCAAGGTAATAAAGGCCGAGTTCCCTCTTCTTTTTTGTTTATTTATTTATTTTTAAATATTTTATTTTGTTTTATTTTTAAGTATGTTTTGTTTTATTTTTAATTATGTTTTGTTTTATTTAGAATTATGTTTTGATTTGTTTTTAATTATGTTTCGTTTTGATCAGTCTTACTTTTCAGTTTATTCTGTTTTGCTTTATTTCTTATTTTATTTTTTACTATTATTATATATTTATTATAATTTTTTATACTATATTTATATTATACTTTTATTATTTTTAATTTTATATAATTATTTTTATTTTTAATTTTATAGGTATAATTGTTTTTTATTTTTTTTATTATTTTCTTTTTTTATTTTGATATTATTTTTTTTTTATTTTTATATTGTTTTTTTTTATTTTTATGTTATTACTTTTTTATTTTTATATTATTATTTTTTTATTTTTATATATTTTTTTTTTATTTTTATATTTTTTTTTTGTTTTTATATTATTTTTTTTTCTATTTTTATATTATTACTTTTTAATTTTATATTATTTTTTTTTATTTTTATATTATTATTTTTTAATTTTTATATTATTTTTTTATTATTTTTAAATTATTATTTTTTTATTTTTATATTATTATTATTTTTTTATTTTCATATTATTATTTTTTTATTTTCATATTATTATGTTTTTTAATTTTATATAATTTTTTTTTATTTTTAAATTATTTTTTTTATTTTGATATTATTTTTTTATTTTTATATTATTTTTTTTATTTTTATACTATTTTTTTTATTTTTATACTATTTTTTTTTATTTCTATATTATTACTTTTTTATTTTTATATTATTATTATTTTTTTTTTTATATTATTATTTTTTTTTTTATTTTTATACTATTATTTTTTTTTATTTTTATATTATTATTTTTTTTTTATTTTTATACTATTATTTTTTTTTATTTTTATACTATTATTTTTTTTTATTTTTATATTATTATTTTTTATTTTTATATTATTATTTTTTATTTTTATATTATTATTTTTTATTTTTATATTATTATTTTTTTATTTTTATATTATTATTTTTTTATTTTTATATTATTATTTTTTTATTTTTATATTATTATTTTTTTATTTTTATATTATTTTCTTCAATTTTACTCAATTTAATTAATTTATTTTAATGTAATTTAAGATGCTTTTATTTTTTGTTTATTTTAATTTAAGATAAGACTTTCATTTAATTTTTTATTTATATAAATTTTTATTGGTTTTATAATGTTTAACTTTATTTTTGTTTTTCTTTTTATTTAATGTAATTTTTCACGTACTTACTCCCATTACCGTAATTTTTGCAGTGAATAACGACGCAAATAATTAATTTTCAACTTATACAAATGTACGTGTATGTATATACTTATGTATGCGCATACGTACATATTAGAATTTCTTTCAAGTAATTTTCCACCTTAATAAACAAGCGTTGGGCAAACCGGTGAGAAGCTTAGCAAATCGATTTGAACTCATTACACGAGTGATTCTGCGGTCAATGAGGTATATGTACATATACAATTTTATACCAGCAGTTAAGTAATGTGTGAGTCAAGGTTAATGTGAAAAGCGTATATGTAGTAACAACAAACAGCTCAATTTATAGTGCAGCATTAACACTTAACCGTAAATCGCTTTAACACGTTCGAGTGATAATTGACAGACCCTATTGCGCGAAAGGTGACCAAAGCGAGGCAAGTGGATTATACATACATACATATGTATGAATGTATACTTACTGTGCCAGGTAGGTAGGTAAAAAGGGAAGGATGTCTTTCAATTAAAATTTAACTTACCAGGCGCTGGTAAGAATCAAAAGGCAGTAAATAAGTAAAATAAATATAAAAGAAACCATATCAAAGGCAAAGAAGAAAGTGTGCTGTAGAGATGGCAGTCTAGTATATACTACATAAATAATAATGTATATATGTATTATATATAGAAGCTCGTGCAAGACTGGAAAATGCAATCAGCCTTTCCACCTTCAACTTGTCAAGCAGTTGCTGCGTAGGCTGTCAAGGATCGAGTGGTTTGAGTGGGTGAAGCCACAATCTAGGTTAGCTGCAACGTAGAGTATGCAGACGTATGATAATATGCATTTGTTTTATTCTTTATTCCATTGCAACTACAAGTTACGTAAAGGGTGGTTAAATTTTCAAGGGCCGATATTGATTTTGAATAAAACACAAACTATTTAGGAATTTATTGAAATTTTATTTTATTATGATATATTGGTATTACTCAATTATGTATGTAACAAAATATCAGCCAAATGAGCGCCGCGACCTCGGCGGCACACCTCCATACGATGGTCCAAATTTTCGATGACGCTGAGGCATAATGGAGTTTCTATGCCGTTAATGTGCCGAATTATCTCATCCTGTAGCTCTTGAATTGTTGCTGGCTTATCGACGTACACCTTTTCTTTCAAATAACCCCAGAGAAAAAAGTCCAACGGTGTCAAATCACATGATCTTGGGGGCCAATTGACATCGCCATTACGTGAGATAACACGGCCATTGAATTTGTTGCGCAAAAGAGCCATTGTTTCGTTAGCTGTGTGGCAAGTGGCACCGTCCTGCTGAAACCACATATCGTCCACATCCATATCTTCCAATTGTGGCCATAAAAAATTCGTTATCATCTCACGATAGCAAACACCTTTCACAGTAACTGCCTGACCGGCCTCATTTTGGAAAAAATACGGCCCGATGATACCGCCAGCCCATAAACCGCACCAAGCAGTCACTCTTTGTGGGTGCATTGGTTTTTCGACAATCACTCTTGGATTCTCATTCGCCCAAATGCGGCAATTCTGTTTATTGACGAATCCACTGAGGTGAAAATGTGCCTCATCACTGAAGATGATTTTCTTCGAAAATTTTCATAATAAGTCTGGATAACTTTAACACGTTGTTGGATTGTGTATCTCTCCATGGTTCAAATTGAGTAAGTCTGAAATAGAGAAATGTCAAATTAAATTCGGAAAAAAACTTGGCGTTTAGGTGTGGTTCACATTCAACATCGGCCCTTACAATTTAACCACCCTTTATATGTGTGCACTCCTTGGTAGCGTAGACCTAAAGCGAACTCAACCATAACGCAAATCATTTGCAAAAACGCCAACACATTAATTTTCTATTTAAATATTTTACTTCTTGGAAGTAGTGCTTTCCTTTTGGCGCCTGTCAGCAGCTATCCGTGCTGCAAATTAAACCGATAAAATTGTGAATTCTTTGCCAATGTGTGCTATAAACAGCTGATTCGTGGGCATTGACGCCGCCAACATTCGAGTGCAGTGTCCAAAGCGTGGGTGTTAGAGATAGTGGTAAAACTAAATGTACGTGTATGTGTGTGTTCATATGTTTTGAAGAAAATGTCTACTTAAAGGCATTGCAAATAAAATGTGATAAATATTTTTAAGAAAATGCAATTTATGAGTGAAAATATTCAATATATTCTTAAGTGTTTTTATTTTGGCAATTCATCAATTTTAAGTTGTAAAAACCATTTTCTTCACAAATCTTAGTGTACTTATGGAGATTAATTGAACTTATTTCATAATCAAGGTTCGCCATTAGCACTTCTTGAAATTCGTATAAAATAAATCATCTTTAATTTAATGATTTTTAATTTTTTTCACAACTACCGTTTTCATCTTATATATTTCATATTTTCGTAGCACAAATTCAAGCGGAAAATTTTAATTAGCACAATTTCATACTTTCAAAAATTTTAAAGCACCAAAAGATAAAAAAAAAATATCAAAGAAAGAGCACGCAAATAAATCAATATTCTACAATAATTCAGATTTGTAATCTCATTTAGGGACTGCTTGAATTGCTCCTATAATGATTTATTTTTTCGATATTAATTTTTTTATATTTTCCTCAAATTATAGTTTATTTAATTTCAATTTCAATTATTCACAAATTTTTTTAACATTTATTTTTATCAATACATTTTTTAATTAATTAATTTTTTTAATATATTTTAAATTTCTTTTTTAATTTACTTGATTTTATTTTATCTTACATACTATTTAAAAGGTAGTGTAATTTATATTTGGATCTATTATTAGTTCATTAAAATTATGGCGCGTCAATAATATTTGCATTTCTATGATAGGCAAATGCTTATTTTTACAATTATTGTATAAATTTAATTTCACTAGGCAAACCAACAACACCAATGAGCCTTGACTTCCGTCGCGTCAAGTTTATTTGCATAATTTCGCTTGTGTACTAAATATACGTATCGCCGTTGACAACAACAGTTGTTTCTGCAACGTATGTACATATGCGAATATGTAAATGTTTCAAAATTAGTCCGTGCAAGTAATAGACAAAAAATAATAATACTTATTTGAGAAAATTTTCAATTTAAATATATTTTGTTATGAATTGAAATTCACACATTTGGCGTAAATTTTGCCATTTAACATACCTCCCACTTGTAGCTAAACAAAGAAAAACAATTATCGACTGCTTTTCTTGTCTACTACGCCGTCTATTTGGTGCCAAAAAATATTGTGCGGTTGAAGGTAGTGGTAGTATTTGTTTAATTATTATATTAACAATTTTATTTTATTATACTAATGTTATTTTGAATGTTCAAATATTTATTTATATATTTTTTGCGTAATAGCGTTTTACACGCTTCAAGGAAAGGTCTTTATTATGCAGACGCTCTTTCCTTATAAACTAACATAAATATTTTATTAATTATGAGTACATTTACAAAATATTTGTTTAAAACTCAAATTTTTATATTTTTACTTATGTATGTGTATATTTCTTTTTTATCTAATTCAAATTCGATTTTATTTATTTTTTTTTTATATATTTTTAAATTGAATTTAAATATGTATCTATCTCATTTTAATGGAAGTTATTTTTTTTTTGATTATTTTTTCTGTTTTTTTTTTAATTTATTTTTATTTTATATCTTTATTAGATTATTATTTTATTTATTTTGTATATGATTTTATTTTTTATTTGATGTTATTTTTTATTTGATTTTATTTTTTATTTGATTTTATTTTTTATTTGATTTTATTTTTTATTTGATTTTATTTTTTATTTGATATTATTTTTTATTTCACTTTATTTTAGTTTTATTTTTAATTTCTTTTTATTATCTATTTATTTATTTACTTTTAACCTTTTATTTTCATTCTTTGCAATTTTTCAGTTTGTTTTTTATTATTTTTTTAATTTTTCTTTTATTTTTTGTTTTTATTTATTTTTTGTCTTTTTTTTATTTTTTAGTTTTGTATTTTCTGATTTATTTTTTTATTACTTTTTTATTTTTTTTACTTATTTTAAATTTTTTATTATTCTTTTAATTGTTTTATTTTTTTATTTTTAATTTCTTTTTATTTTTTAAATTTTTTTTATTTTTAAATTTTTTTATTTTTAATTTTTTTTATTTTTAATTTTTTTTATTTTTAATTTTTTTTATTTTTAATTTTTTTTATTTTTTATTTTTTTTTATTTTTTATTTTTTTTTTTATTTTTTATTTTTTTTTTATTTTTTATTTTTTTTTTTTTATTTTTAATTTTTTAATTTTTGAATTTTTTTTATTTTTAATTTTTTTTATTTTTTATTTCTTTTATTTTCATTTTATTAATTATTTTATTTTTAATTTATTAATTATTTTATATTTAATTTATTAATTATTTTATTTTTAATCTATTAATTATTTTATTTTTAATTTATTAATTATTTTATTTTTAATTTATTAATTATTTCATTGTTAATTTATTAATTATTTTATTTTTAATTTATTAATTATTTTATATTTAATTTATTAATTATTTTATTTTTAATCTATTCATTATTTTATTTTTAATTTATTAATTATTTTATTTTTAATTTATTAATTATTTCATTGTTAATTTATTAATTATTTTATTTTTAATTTATTAATTATTTTATTTTCCCATTTTTTTGGTTTGATTTAGTTTTTTTATTTACGTATTTACTCATCATTTCATTTATTTATATTTTTCCATTATTTTCATTAAATATTAATTAATAATTATTTTTAATTTATTATATATTTTATTTTTAATTTATTAATTACTTTATTTTTAATTTATTTATTATATTATTTTTAATTTATTAATTATTTTATTTTTAATTTATTAATTATTTCATTGTTAATTTATTAATTATTTTATTTTTAATTTATTAATTATTTTATTTTCCCATTTTTTTGGTTTGATTTAGTTTTTTTATTTACGTATTTACTCATCATTTCATTTATTTATATTTTTCCATTATTTTCATTAAATATTAATTAATAATTATTTTTAATTTATTATATATTTTATTTTTAATTTATTAATTACTTTATTTTTAATTTATTTATTATATTATTTTTAATTTATTAATTATTTTATTTTTAATTTATTAATTATTTTATTTTCCCATTTTTTTGGTTTGATTTAGTTTTTTTATTTACGTATTTACTCATCATTTCATTTATTTATATTTTTCCATTATTTTCATTTATTTAATTTTTTGTAATTTGGTGTATTTTTTTTAATATTATCAATTAATTTTTTTTTAGTTTCAATTTTTATTATGTGCCTTTTTAGTTTTTAATTTTTAATTTTTCTTTTTTATTTTTAGTTAATATCTTTTTTAACTTTTATTTTTTTTTAATTTTCAATTTATTTTTTTTTACTTTTTAATTAATTTTTTTTAATTTTCAATTTTTTTTTCTTTATTTTTAATTTTTTTTCAAATAGCATTTTATTTTTTATTATTATTTAGTTGAAATTTACTCATTTGATTTCATATATTTTTATTTTATATTCCTTTTTTTATTTTTATTTATTTAATTTATAGAATTTAATTTTTATATTTTATTTTTTCATACTTTTTTTATTTTATTTTTATTTTTTCATACATTTTTTATTTTATTTTTATTTTTTCATACATTTTTTATTTTACTTTTATTTTTTCATACATTTTTAAAGTATTTTAATTATAATTTTATATTTTATATTATTTTATTTATTTATATTCTATATTATTTTTTGTTTATTTATATATTTTTTTTTTAGTTTTTAAGTTTTTTACATTTTATTTATTTATTTTGTATATTATTTTATTTATTCTTTAATTTTTTGCATTTTATTTTTATTTGAAATTATGGAATTTAAATTTTTATTTATTTTTATATTAATTTATTTCATATTTAATTTTATTTTATTATATTTAATTTAATTTAATTTTATTTTATTTTCTTTTCTTTTTTAATTTATTATATTTTACTTTCTTTTTTCACTGAATTTTCTGTATATTTTATTTCATTTTATTTTATTTACTGTTTTATAATTTTTTTAAATTAATTTTCTTTACATTAATTCTTTTTTGCATTACTTTTTATATAAGAGAACATTAATATATACATATTTTTACATTATTTTTCTGTTTTTACTTGGCTTGTTTTTCGTTGTTTTTATTTATTATTTTTTTAATATTTTGCAAAGTTTTTTTGCTAATTTTATTTTCGTTAATTTAAATTTTTAAGTGTTTCGCGTTTTGTTTATATATTTGAATCTCTGCCCAAACTAAAATCTCTTTAAATCAAATATATATAAGTTTCACGGTACCTTGGTCTTGAAAATTTTTAAATCGAGAAATCGAAATGGCAATCCTTTTCTAGATACCTTTTGTGTCTGCTGTTGATGTGAGCTGAACATAACAGCCAACACTTTAACGGGTATTTATGAAGCTTTCGGCAGCAATTTTCACAATGCAGTATAATAAATAAAATAATATTACATCGAGTTTTCTTTTACTTCCTCCCATACAGTTTTCACTTTCTTCACTTATATATATAATTGGCGCTTTGTAACCGCTGAAGCGATTTTCGGCCGAGCTCCTCCTCCAATTTGTGGTTTTGCGTCTTGATGTTTTTCCAACAAATGGAGGGACCTACAGTTTATACTAAGCCGCCTCCGAGCGGCTGATGGTTTTTTTTATGAGGAGCTTTGTTTCATGTCCGAAATACACCCGGAGGGGTGGACATTCCCTGCCGAGGGGCGACCGCAATTAGAAAATTTTACTTAATTTTTTATTTAAATAAATTTTCCATAACATTTTTTTTTTGATGTTGGTGGCACCGGGATATGAACCCGAGCCTTCCGAATGGCAGTACGCAACGCTAACCACTCGGCTACCGCGGCCGCCTTTCTTCACTTACCGTTACAAAATAGCAGCGAGACGAACAGGCGAGAAGTGAAGCCACATACATGCATATATGTACATATAGCGCCCACTTCCTGCAATTGTAACAATTTATGATTTGGCGCATACCGAGCTGCCAGGAAGTGGGAGTTTTTAAATTATATAAATAGTGAATGAAAGTAATAAAATATACATAGACACAATTTAAGGCACGTGAACAATCAAAAAAAAAAATTGAAATAAAAATTGTATAATAATTATTGCATTAAGTGAACTGTGCAAATTTTATATTATTTATATGTTTGAACGAGTATATAGGTATAGGTACATATATTTTATTTTGGTTCATATAGCGTGCCTTCGCTACATGCTGATGGTTGCCCAGACGGCGCATGCTGCCAGCAAGAGTGCCATCATTCAGTCAGCCAGCGCATAATTTTTCGCCATTTTTATGACAAATGCGAAAATTTACACTTCACCGCGGCAGGTTCCAATAGCCGCACACAACAAAGATAAAAAAATAAAATAAAATAAAAAAACAAAAAGTATTGGCCTCTCTACCTAGGCTATTTATAGTGCCACTGGCGCAGCTTATGGTGGGTAAATTATTGTATACATACATATTTTTACCCTCGATATTCGCTTATTTCTCCATGCTGCGCAACGTAAAAAATTTTTAATAAAAAGTCAGAGAGTGGAAAACATTTTTTTCGCACAGTAGTGTGAGTATGGTTGGCAATTTGTTGCTGGCTGACTGTACAGAGAGTCATAACAATTATTTACTCCGGCGTGGCTAGTGAAAGTAAGTCGTGATTGCTTTTAGCCGCTTAACAATTCTATTTAAATCTTCGTGAATTAATTATTTGCGGCGCCTGCTGGGTCTTAAAAGTGAAAATTTATATTTCATAAGGGAATTAAGCGCCTTAAAATAGGCAATGTTTGCATATTGGTAAGAAAAGCGAAAAATCCTAAAAGTATACTATATACATAAGTAGAACCAAAGTAAATGCACTTTTTACTATTAGTTTTTTGCTTTTTTTTTTTTGTTTATCCATTTCCATGAGAATATGGCCTACCAACACAAGATAAGAAAATTGGAACACCAACAATATAAAAATAAAAACTTATGATTTTTCGCGTTTCCTGCTTTATTTCTTTCAATGCCTACTTTTAGGCACAAACAATTTTTTTGGACTGTTTATTTTTGCTTTGCGCTTTTATGATAACAAAAGTAGCGGAAAATTCTGCCTCTTTTGGCACCTTTTCATTTTCGCTACAAACATATAATGCCTACAATGGCCTAATTTGCACCAACTGATTGCATACTTTTAGGAAAATTACCATAATTACCTAATGACGAGCGGCATTCATAAGAGCGCCAAAAAGAAAACAGTGAGCACCAGAAATGTTGCCAATTTTATTTTGTAAAGATTGTTCTTGTCAAAAACTTACCTGTAAAGAAAAGAGAAGAAAAAGTTAAGTATTTTTAGTTATTAGAAAAATAGAACGAGATTTTGTTGGATTATAATATAAGGAAATTAAAATATTCATATATAAAAAGTGTATAAATAAAAATATAATTATTAAAATTAATTTTAAGTGAACTACTTTGGATGATAAATAAATTATAAATAGAAACGGGCACACAAAGAAGTCAAAATGATGTTATTGACCGATAAATAATATATAAGAACAACTGAACGGGGTTTGTGTGACCCCTAAAGAAACCGGCGATTTTTTAACAGAAAGTAAATACATTTTTTTTTTTAATATTATAATGAACTTTAATCAATTATGTAATTACCATTTTGTTGGATGACCTTTGGCCATCTTTCAACAAATGGTAGTCTGACTGTGCAAGGTCAGGACTATATGATGGATGCATTAACAGTTCCCAGCCAAGCTCTCTCAGTTCTTGGCGAGTGACCAAAGATGTTTGCGGTCTAGTACTGTCCTGGTGGAATATGATACCTTTACGATTGAGCAATTCTGGCCGCTTCTCGTTGATGGATGTATTCAATTTGTCCAGTTGTTCACAGTAGACATCCGAATTAATCGTTTGGTTCCTTGGAAGCAGCTCAAAATATACCACACCCTTCCAATCCCACCAAACAGACAGCATAACCTTCTTTTGGTGGATATCAGCTTTTGAAGTGGTTTGAGCTGGTTCACCATGCTTGGACCATGATCGTTTTCGATTGACGTTATTGTAAAAAATCCATTTTTATCTCCAGTTATGATTTGCTTCAAACACGGATCATATTAGAGGGAATGTATAGCTCAATCTGATATTTACTATTACAGTAGTTATATAAAATTAAGGCCAAATATGGTGATATCATTAACCCAGTTTTACTGATCTGCGCCCTCTGTTGATTCTTGACAAAGTCGAAAATAGAGCTAATGCGATGAGAATAGTCACACACACGCCGTGTAGTGAAAAAATACGTTGCGATCGACTGTAAGAAAAATTTACCGAAAGTTGAAGAGGAAAAAAGAACGCATATGCAGGTTAAAAGACCCGAATTCTCAAGCGCAAAACTTGTAGTTCCGTCAAAATTGCGAAACACTTCTCCGTGCCATTCGAATTAAAAATAAATAAAAGTGCTGGAGACATCATCGGCCGCAACAATTGAAGCGAAGCGAATGAAACGACAACAGGCCCATTTTCGATATCTCAAGCCACAGCATCAACATCATTCCGACAACATCAACCTTTAATGCCAACAGATGCTACGCCGAAGATAATTTCCGACGATGAGAACCGATAAGTCGGCGCTATGAGTTTTCAAGAGAAAGATTTTGGGAACAATTTAGGTATGGACGTTCGCGCAATTCCAAGCGTGAATAACGCAGAAAATGGTGCAATGCAGCTGACAAGGGCATGTCGTCCCTAAGGACACTTCAACTTTAAAAGTTCTCCCCACTAGAAGTAGAAGATAAAAATATTTAATCCGTTGAAAAAATCAGGGAGCGGAGGACCTGGCTGCACTTGTTGCCGATTGTCTAATTGGTAAAAAATCAACTGACGCATTATTATTGATTCGGCTTTAATCGTGTAAGTGGTGTCTATGTTAATTAAGAAGTAGAGAATTAAGGGCAGAATAAAACCCTAGAGCATTTTGTTACGAAACATTGAAAATTTAGTGACTTCGACGAAACACAAATCTATATGTAATATATAATTTTATTTATCAAATATTTAACTTCATTTTAATCGGATTTCGATCGAATTGATAGGTGCAGTCTTCAAAAAATTACAACATTTTGCAGAAAAATAGTGCTTCAGATCTTCAAGATAAAGATAACCCATTTTTATCGCTGGTTAGCAACATAACAACATATTGTTCACATTGAAGAGAACGATTTTTTGTTTAAACATTCGAATGTGACTTGGATAAGATCAGGTAAGAGATTGGAGTATGAATTCAAGAAGAAATAAAAATTAAATAAAACAAGGAAGGAGAGCTGCCTTCGGCCACGCTAAAATTTTTATACCTTTCATGAATTTAGGATTAAATATTAATTCTCATTTAAGAAGAAATCGGTTGGAGGAAGGCTATAAGACATACGTGTAGTCTTTCGATTTCGATGATTTTCTACCTAAAACATAATATCAGAACAAATCAGTAGTATGGGCGTTGAATGATATAGTTGACCGATCCAGCGAGTTCCAACAAAGGATTAATACAGTACAAAACTGTTGGACCTAACTCAAATTTCCCGTCTATGCCGAATGATTTGACTTGAAAATCGATTGTCCCAATTTTTTGCCAATAGGGACAAGGGTTTCCATGAGAGGCATAATGACCTTACCTTCAAAATGGCAAAAAGTTATCGAGAAAAACGGTGCATTTTGGACATAAAGCGGATAATTCTAGCTGTGCTAAATAAACCCTTTAATTTAATGCTAAAATTATGGATTACTTTTTACTAGACCAAGCGCATTTCATGCTCATCAAAGGTATAGTAGAAAAGTTAAAAAAAAATTGAAAAAAAAAAAAAAAATGATTTTGCAATACCAAAGCTAAGTTAGCATGACGAATACTTGCCTGACGGTCTTATCAGCGGGCAAATAAATTTACGATAAGTTGAGTATTAGTTAAAGCAAACATACTTTAACTCTTTTTTTGAAATGTTTACTGTGTAAAAAAAAAAAAATGGAAAACACAAAATTTTTACTTGAGCACAACACACGCGAAATAAATACGAGTATGTATGTAGATTTAAGTAAATATATACTATATCGCTAAATATAGTATGTAAAAATGTAGGAGAAATGAAACGGCGCGACGTATATATGTTATTCTGTTTGAAAGCAGAGAAATGAAATGAAACGAAAGCGAGGCATTGACGTAAGTAGCGGGCAAGATATGAATTTTATTTTATTTTATTTTCATTTTCTTTTTCTTTTTTGTTTCTTCTTATTTTAGTTAATATGATATTTGCAGTTAAATCAAATCGGGAGAACTAAAATGAGTGCAAAGCACTTGAGAGCTTAAAAAAAATAAGAATAATAAAATAAATAAAAAAAAAAAATACAATAAATATTAAGATAACGTCATTTGGGTTTTAAGCTGAATAATTCGATTGTCAGATGATGATAACAAAATGAAAATCAACTGATAACTAAATGGTTAGTGAATTAAATTTTTAATAATTTAAATAATACATATGTTGGTAGAGTTATCCACTTCGTGGTTTCGAAAGAACAGGGCTGTATTTTGTCATCTGTCATCAAACTTAACTGTCAAACCAAACATGTTTTGTTTTAATTAAAAATCAGGCATTTATCAAAATGTTTCGCTTCACAACTGCACAATGTGTTAAGCTTTTTGAAACCTACAATAAAAATAGTGATTCAACATAACCAAGTTTCGGCGATTTCTTGTACAAAATTTTCTTTAGCGGCGAGATACATTTCTCACTCGAGGAATACGTAAAGCCAAAGGTAAGGTTCAAACTTTATAAGTAAAAGGAAACTTCATGAAAAAATTATTTAAATGCATTTTTTAGGTTTATTTTCGAAACCGCAAAATGGATAACCGTGTACAATTGAATTAATTTTAAATATTTTAAAAATTTATTAACATAAATTTTAATACCTTTTGTGTATAATTTTTAAATCATACAGAGAATTGCGATATTAGAACACTTCGGAGAGAGCTTGAGAGAGAGCGAGAGAGCGCCAAAACAGCGCGCAATAGAAAAATTAAAACTGATTGTGAGAAAATTTAAAATTTTGCACTATTTATTTATTTTTATTTTTATCATATTATTTATTTCTAAAATTTTCCTAAAAAAAAAAATTACAAACAAATTCACTCAAATCTTACGTAACACACACATGCCGCTTTTACACGAATGCCTTTTATTTCGTTGCTTATTTTCGCAAAAATTTTCAATCAAAATGTAGTTTTATTACAATATATATAAATATATATATATATATATATATATATGAACACTTTATTACTGCACTTTTATTCTATATAATAACAATATGGCGCTTGTCACATTGCCCACACTGCCGGTACTACACAAACAGTTCAGTTATGGAGCGTCCGAGAAACTGTTGAAATGATTCTGCATCTGCCGACATCACAGCCGTTGATGTTTTCTCATTTTCCGCCTTTAAAATTTTTTTTAAATATTTTTTTTTTTTTTTTATTTCTTTTTATATTTATCTTTTATACTTATCTCTTTTTCCTAAAGATGAATAATAAAGAAGAAATGTTGACGAAAAAGCAGCAAAAAAAAAACTGTGTGAGAGGTGAGCTTTTTTTGTGTTCACCCTTCTGTATTTTTTCGCTTTCTTTTTTGTTTACTTCACTTAAAAAATGTGATAAATTTTGTTTATAGAATTTTCAACGATTAGATAAGTTATTTTAATTACCAGTACAAAATTTTTTGTATAACTGGATATATGTACATATATGCTTGGCAAGGGGGTGTGAACGGCGGTTTGGGGCTCAATTTGAGATTAATTTTTGCGCAATGACGATATAATGATATAATAATCAGTGAGTTTTCAATAGATAAGGTAGTCAACGTTGCCAGTCATAAACATAAAATAGTAGAAAGTTTTCGATGCAGTACTCACCGGTGGAAGCAGAGGAAGAGGAAGATCTCCACTCCGTTGGAAGGACCAATTTCCAATTGGCGCCGAACAGCAAAAAGAAGAAACGAATGGCTATAATTGTGTAAGGGGTGTCAATGCCAGTAAAGTAAGTAAGTCCGAAATGGACTGGGGGGTATAGAGTGTTGTATACCTCAAGAATCTTAACATTTCAATATCTTCCCTTGTTAGTCTACCAAACTGAACTAGCATCTTTTAAGCGGAAGCACTAAGCATAGAAAAGGCATGGAAAGCTAAATTGCACAACTACGGCAGGATACAGAGAGCAAACAAATAGTTGAAAAATCTTTCAACATATCCGAAGCAGAGTTAATACCATGCAAGAGTATCAGGAGGAAGTTGCACATACAAATAGCTCAGCACAACTGAAAATCCACATTCACCTGTAAAATAAAGAAGCTGATTTGGCCCAAAATATAACGAAACAATAACTTATGATTTAGGTATTAGACAGGTCTAGGAAAATAACTTATTAAATAGATCTAGGAAGAGTCTATATAAACTTACAGCCACAGTAGTGGGTCGACCCTACAACAACCACTGACGCAGGTGCCAACTAGAAAGGAATGAAAAGTTTTCCATTTTTCCTGTGATTATCCAGCTCTGTCACAAACTTGACATAGCATCCATCAGCACATTCAATAGCTCTCCATTGCCAAAACTTTATGTAGTATTCAGAGGAAGCGAGCACACTGTACTGTGCTATGTATGTCATGAGGTGTCCCTGCACTCAATTTGAAGGATTAAGTGGCAAGCATTATGGGTTTACTTGATGCCTTCAATTGGCGTCGAACAACAAAAACGAAACGACTATTATTACTCGGCGGAATATTTTTGGAACGAACATGAAACTCGAAGCATAAAATTTGAAGACTGATTTAAGAGAATGATTCTGAGAGACGAGTGAAGCAGTGTATTTTTATTTTGCAAGAAAAAAATGTATTTTCGTTACACCGGACTTTATAACGAGAAATAATATGTACTACATAAGTAAGACTCAGACTCGTTCTTGATAATGAATATTTCTCTTTTCCTGCTGAATAACAACACAACTGTTCGCGAATCGATCCACCACCCATAGAGTTCGGACTGTCTCTTGATACCAACTTCTACTTGTGCACACAGACTCCGAGAATCTTAAAGTGTGTCCTGAATGTAAAGAATCCCCGAACGACACCAACAACTTCTTTGCATGCCCACTCATCATCTAACACTCTTAACATTGTGGTCCGAACCCCGTCAGAATAGCTCGTTTCTTCAACCTCTGGCTAGATGACCTACTAAATTTGCCTGGTTACCTAGCCGTTAGTTCGAAAACTATCCCACAGAATGTGCTCTAAAAAGGGAGATATCAACAAGGTCTTAAGGAAAAGATGTTTCATGAAGATTTATACGAACATAAACATTATTTTACTAAGATTTTTAACAAGAATTGTCCTTTCTAGACGTCAGTCCCTAAAGTTTACAACAAAGTTATAAAGAAAATGTGTATTATAAAGGGTTTTCCAATAAGAGGTTTTATTTTGTGCATGCCAGTACCGTAGATGCCACTTTTGAAGCTGTAATTTATTGACATTAGACAAGTAGATGGTGAAAACCTGGCAGAGACAGTTCATAAAACCTTATCGGACCGTAATACAGAAATTGGTAGAAAAAATTAAGCTGCGGAGGCATGTAAGTGGTGCGAAGAATATAAAACGTGCACGAAGCACAAGAACAACTGAATGTATTGCGGTTGTAGCCCAAAGTGTTTAAGAAAACACAGGTTCGCCCATTCCCCGTCGTTCATTGGGTTTAGGCATTCCACAAACGTCATTACATTGTATTTTGCATAACGACTTCGGTCTTAAGGTTTATAAAGTTCAGTTAACACAAGAACTCAAGCCGACCGAACATCAGCAATATCGTGTCTTTGTTAATTGGGTCTTTGAACTGCATGAAAATGATCCGGAATTTCATCGAAAAATCATCTTGTCTGTTGAGGCTTATTTTCACCTCGTCGATAAGCAAAACTTTCGCATCTGGGTATAGGAAAACCCAAGATTTGTTGTTGAAAAGCCTCTCCATACTCAACGTTTAGGTGCGGTTTATGGTCCGGCGACGTCTTTGGACCCTACTTTTTCGAAAATGAGGCTGGAGCAACAGTTACAGTGAATAGATTGCGCTATCGAGATGTGATTAATGATTTTTTATGACCGGAATTAAATGATATTGATTTGAACAACATTTACTTTCAACAAGAAGGCGCTACGTTTCACACAAGCAACGAAACACCTTGCGACTTCTTGCTTTGGGACAAAGTGAAAGATAAGGTCTATGACAACAGGCCAACGTCGTTTCAAGACCTCTAGGATGGAATTCGTGAAGCTATTGAAGGGCATAGAGCAGTCACTTCGGAAATTGGTGTTGGAAAATTTTTTTAAAAGGATATACTATATAAGTGTAGCCGTGGCAGCCATTTGGCTGATATTGTTTTCCATTATTAATGGCATAGCTTCCTCTTTACATTTACATAAACAACCGATTATTTAACTCAAAAAAAAAATATAATTTTTCATTGATAATCAAAATAACATCTCCTATTGGAAAATCAATTATTAATAATAATATTATTATTATTCAAATAAAATATTCTCTTTTACTACTTTTCTGCACACTATTTTTACAAACGAGTAATTATTCTAGGTAGGAAGCACTATAAAGGCAAATCTATTTTGGGTTAAATATTTAAATTGAAAGTGACTGTTGAATGACATAACTACCAGTAATGGGAACAAAATGTGGTTTACACAAATGGTAAAACAATAAACAAACCAGAAAATGTGGAACAGCTGTCGTATATGTTGAATAAACTGAATAAAGTATAACATCTCTATTAAGTGTACTAATGATCACAAAAAAAAAAAAAAAACAAAACGAAAAAGCAACAAGGTAAAGCAGAAATGTTGATAGCAAAAATAAAAATGAATGAATAAATAAAAAGAATCAATATGAAAATGAAAATGGCATGCTTAGTGCTTTTTAAAAGCGAGTTCCGACTAGTTTCTCTGAGTGGGTAATTAAACGAGTTAATGCTAATTACTTTTTGCTCTTAAAATCTACAGCAAAAGCAAATTTCTTATAATATACTATGTATTACTTTAGAGGAAGTAAAAAATTGATTTTTCCTGTATGTACATATGCAAATACATAGGTATACAAGCTGAGTCCTACTTTCCAACGCCCTGCTTTCGGACTACTCGTACACCACTACACACACCACCTTCGTACAGTAGCTGCCCTAATTACATTGCCGCAAAAAAAATTATGTACGCTCAATAGTAAACCAGGTCAACGTTTTGTAACTACTATTAACGCGTAGTGACATTACTAGGACACCTTATATACTCGCACATACATACACGACCTACACAAATAGTTAAGCATAGAGAGTTCTTTTTAGTTTTTGTAGAAACTTTCATATAAAATACGAAAACAAAAGGGATGTTTTAAGAACCATGAAAATTTTGTAAATAAACACCTACGCTTATATATAGTACATACAAATATTTGTATATAATAACTCTACGCTAACCTTAACACGTTAAACGCAATTTTTATTGCAAAAATTATTTTCCATGGGGGTGTGGTGAAGAGAAACTAGGTCGCTTCAATGTGCTAGGAAACCAATAACAGTAAATAAAAACAATACCAATGAAAAGCAAGCAATAAAACTGAAATAAAAATCAATAAAATTGATAAAAACCAACAAAAATGCTACTTATATAGAAAAAAAAGAAGTTTTCACAAACTCAAAATATTATGTAGGCGTCTGTAGAAAATATTAACTTTTTCTAGGTCATTACATGGATAAAACAACACGAAAATATTTGAATGTGTATACAGCAATATTTACGCATTCAGATTTAAATTGCAAATTTGGTTAGCAAAATAAAATAAATAAATGAAAAAAAAATAGAACCGAAAGTGCTCAGCTCATAGAAATATTTTCTTCTTGTCTGTTCGCTCGCTCTGTCTGTTGCTAAGCGCTTTGCAAATATCTTGTCGGACGTCAGACGCCAAGAATTCTTATGTTTTATTCATGTACAATACATACGTCTGTATAAATTGTTTGCGAAAAATTAAACACAAATGAGTAGTAAAAAGAAATAGCGAGCCTATTTTCAGCTGTAATGCAAATTTGTAATGGAAAGTTACGGAAGACATTGTGAAAGATTTTAATAGCATATTGTCAAAGCTTAAATGAAGTTGTTTTTTTTTTTTTTTAAGAAGGAGGTCAATTTATTGAGGTTAAGTTACAAAAAAGGCTTATGTATTTAAGAAAGTTTTACAAAAGTTTTGAAAAGGACACATATTAAACGTAATAAAGTTTAAAAAATCAACGATATTTTTAGGCTGTTGTTGAGAATACTGAACGAAGCTGTTGTGATAAGCTACAGATAGAACTCCGTTCAAAATAAATTTAAATTGTTCAGTGGTGACTTGTCGCAGATATGTGTGCGAAATAATAGCCATCGGCTCACCTAAGCCCCAAGCGGGCACATTGTGCTACCACTAAGGATCCCAAAGACCCCCACTCGCTAATCAAACCAGTGCGTGAAGTTCGCAAAACTGAGCAGTTGCCGCATCTTAGCCCCCGGACTTCAGACTACTGCTCTAAAGTGCGGGCATTTGCAAAGTGTCTTAAAGTTTACAGTGCTTCTTCCTGTCTGCAACTTCTGCAGAAATTATTAAATTTATGAAATGACTCGCCCAATAAGATATGTCCTGTAAGAAGACCTATAACTGTGGACATATCCTTTCTTTTCAGCTCGATAGGGTCACGTGACTTTCTACTGTTCCATTTTGGCCATACTGCCCTGGCCACATTACATGTGTTGTGACTTCTCCATCTTAAGTTAGCATCATTAATGAATAACTCTCTTATATTGTGCTTACAAGTGGAGAACGGCATGCCCACACTCTTCCATGATGGCGAAAGTGGGAGTGAAGTGACCTTTCTTGCAAGCTCGTCCGCCATCCCATTACCCGGTATGTTACTGTGAACTGGGACCCATACCAGGTTCAGAGAGAACTGTTTAGCCATCACGTTAAGTGATTTGCGGAAGTTCTCTACGGTTTTAGATTTTACTGTTACAGATGCCAAGGCTCGTAATGCGGCCTGGTGGCTATCCAAGAAAATATGGATAAGATTATCCGAAAGTGCCAATGATCTGAGACAATTGACAGCCTCAGTTATGGCCACCAATTCTGCCTGGAAAACACTACAGTGATCCGGTAAACGAAAAGACTTACAGATACCAATTTCCTTTGAGTAAACCCCTCCACCGACCCTGTTGTTTAGTTTTGACCCATTCGTGTAAAAATGAATCGACTAGGCGCTTGGTGGTATTATCCTGCCTTAAAGGTTTCTACCCGGGATATCTATCTTGAAATCTGTCATGAAGTCAGTGAATGATGTGTAATAATCTGCTTTTCCGGTATACGAAATCTTCTTAAGATGCTAGCCATAGTCGTTACTAAGGAAGACATTGGGAGAAGGGTTGATCACTTAACACAGTAGCGCTTGAGTGCATGTCAAAGATGGACACCAGGTTTTTATTAATCCATTTTAAAGTCTGGATCTCGCACCAAGTGATTACCAACTTTTCCTGTTTATAGTAAATGATTGGCTGGTGAAGAATTAGCCTCAAATCAAAATAAGCTTGTGAAAATCGATCGTCCCATGAGAGAGGCATAATAACATTGCCTTCAAAATGGCAAAAAAAATTATAAATTTTTAGCATAAATCGAGTAATTCTAACCATTGTAAATTAAACTTTCAATAATGGAATATCTTTTACTAGACAAATATTTTGAAAATTTTCCTCAATCGTATCTTTTGTAAATTTTCCTAACATCATTATTATTTTTGTATCTTATGAAATATTTTTATAATATACAATACGTGTATGTAAGTAAATGGCTGGAAGAGTGATCGCTTTTGTTTCCTCGATAGTATAGTGGTTAGTATTAATACTTTTAAATATTTTTATTACGAATTTTCAATGTTAGGATTATTTTTCTTACACCTTACGGTTACCTTTATTCTTATTGAACACATTTCATTATTCAAATCTTATTCCACATCTGAAAAATATTGCACACTTTTTCATTTCACTTTTTTAGCAAACAAATCACTGTTATTTAAATTAAATCCACGTACTATTTGCAAATTAATTGAAATAGTCGTCATAAATCTACAGGTGTTTTTAGCACAGTGTTTGGTTTCCCTTGTTTGGAAAACAAAGAAAACATATAAAAAAAATATTAAAACATATTCCCGTTTGCCAAGGATGTAAAGAGACACCTGCAATTTAGAGACTTTCTAAAAACCAAAAAGCAAATTGAAATTATTTTGAGGCTTTTTTATCCACACGCAAATGGCATGTAATGATAATATATGTACAATATATAATTCTGTTATTCGTCTACTACTCACTTTTCTACGATTCTACACACGTGCCTGCCTTTTCAGCGCACGTTGTTTTTCATTTGTTATTCAACATTTTTTATGAGAGCTTTGTACGCTGTTGCTATTGTCAGCGAATACACAAATTGCATACAAACATATTTTTAATATAATACACGTATATACATTTTAATAACGGTGTATTTTACTTTCTTGGAATTGAGTTAGAAGTTCTGGAAATTCTCATTCTCGAAAAGTAATTAGAAAAAAAAACAACAGATACAAAAAGTTGCTTGCCTGTGTTTGCAATATTGCAACTTATTTTATTGGTTTTGTTTTGTATTTTTATTATTTGATCTTTTTTTCTCTCACTTATGATGATTTGTAGTGGTGAAAGCAAAAAATTACCCTTGAACTTCATTTAACGCAAAGAGCGTGAGAGAATCACAATTTGTACTTATATTGCATTGCTACAGTTGTTGTAGATGTAATTTTCGTTATTTTATTTGTTGGAAAAGGGCAGTGTGAGCAATTCATGACTCAAACAACATCTCTAATGAATCTTTTCCTTCCGTTGGTAGTTGTGAAAGAAAGTGCACTGGTTTGCAGTGAAATTTTTTAATTTACAATTGAAAATTATATCCGATTAGGTGAACACGTTTTGAAGAAAATAAATGCGAAGAAAGTAATATAAAAAATAAACGATTTTTGGCCCGTAGAGAAGACATGTGAGAAATGTGGTCGGATGAAAGCAGTGTGGCTTTAGACTTGGTCAACCATTGAACAGATATTCACCATACGCCAAATCTTGGAAAAGATCCTTTTCGTCGATTTTAAAGCAGCCTTCGATAGCTTGAAAAGGAGCTGCCCCTACGCCACTATGTGTGAATTCGTTATCCACGCAAAACTTATACAGCAAACTAAACTGACCTTAAGCAACACCAAAAGCTCCGTCAGGATCGGATAGGACCCCTTCGATCCGTTCGATACCAAACGGGGTTTCAGACAAAATGATTCCTTATCGGGTTTAACTTAGTGCTGAAGAAAATAGTACGAGCTGCAATTGAGAAGAGAAGTCCTCTCTTGACGAACGAAGGCCAAACTTTGCAGAAGTATGAACGATGGCAACCTCTGATCAGCTGTATGAGATATACGGCGACATTGACATAGCAAATCAAGAAAAGACGGCTACGCTGACTAGGTCATGTAATTAAGAATACTCCAGCTTTTAAAGTTTTCGATGCAGTACCCGCCGGTGGAGGAATGAGACCCCCATTCCTTTGGAAAGGCCTAGCGGAGAAACACCTGGCTATACATGGTATTTCCAATTGACGCCAAACAGCGAAAAGAAGGAAGCTGTGGTTAACTTGGCTATAACCGTGGAAGTGGTGTCTACACATAGAAAGAAGAGAATAATTTACCCCCCTGCGAGTTAGGGACTCAAGAATTTACTCGCGGTAAGGCATGCCTGTCGTAATAGGCGAATAAAATCCAATAGCTCCCGCGACAGTCGGGTCTTTATACCGGCCAAGGACTGTCACTCCCGCAACATTCCCCAAAAATTAATTTAAGGAATATTTTTGCGGTTACAACAACAACAACAACAACAACAGAAGAATTTACCAAACTGTGTTACTGATCTAGAGCAATACACCTTCGAAAGTTCCAAAACTCTTGTTTATTTATCTCTATAGCTTGAGGAAACCATTAAGTATGCAGAATGAGGATGTGCAACTCGATTATTTGAGTGCCCTCTGATTTCTATCACTAAATAACGTGCAATTCTAAAGCCCCAAAGGTTTTGCAATATTAAATGTGATTCTGAAGCGGCATGTTTCTTCAATGATGTCGATTTTTTGCATACGGTATGGTATTTTTAAGTAGCCTCACATAAGCTATATTGGCCCTATAGGTAAGACGGCTCAAAGCTCGATGAAAAAGTGGGCTGTGGAAATCTCTCTCCGATAAATATAAGCATGAGACTACCAGACCACTGCAGCGTCTACCAAGCATAACTCTTTGCAAAATTAAAACATCTTATCCTTCTAAACCGGTTCTCCATTAACATAACGGCAGGCATAATAATAGGACACTGTTTAAGGGGGTTTCACGGGAAAAGAATGGGCTACCACTCTAAGAAGGGTTAGAGTCTATTGAACACTACTATTGTACACTGTCTGGCCCTTACATCTGCGCGATACAAGTTCCTCGGGGAAAAACATCTTGACAATTTCGTTGCTTTTATAACTCAACTCACAGGCAAGAAGGGATCTGATCCAGTAGGCAAGATTGATGCCGTTTTCGCAACCAATTTGTCTACTTCGTTTTCTTCTATTTCTGTATATCCCAGCACCCAAATGAGCCGGATCTGATTCTGTTCTCCCACTCAAGTTCGTTTCCTGATGCATTCCCAAGTGATTTGATTGTACATAATGATATCAATGCTCTTTGTACCACACCTTCGAGTGTGGTTTTATTTCTACTTTACTATCCTATCTAGAACTCAATTCGATATACATTTCCTCTTAGGACAATGCTGAAATTAAAGGCATAATCAGTTTCCCTATTTAAGCATAGTTACCAAAGTTCCTCAGTACCTTTGTGCAGGGGTGCGAGGTCAAGAAATTTTGACTGAGTTTAACTTGGCTCTACCTGGTGAGACTATTATTGTCCGATATGTATGGTAAGAACTGGCTTCCTATCATGATAAATATTCCCAGGATTATAATGCTGCTCTTCTTCAAATCATTAATGCGATAGATATTCACTTTATGCACTAAAGGGACCATAATGGTTCTCCTGCCCAAGCGACCCTCTGAAAGTTGTTGGCGGTTTGAAGGCCAAGAGAACGAAAGACTTACTCGTATTACCCGGGATTTAAAGGATTTACTTTTAAGTGACTATTTTAAAATTAGATACTGCGCAATTTATTAACTTTATTGACCAGTGTATTCACGTCAAAAAAAAAAAAAAAAACAAAAAAAAACACACAAAAAAAAAAAGAACATGGGCAAAAGACAGCAAGTTGCATGAAATTCCAAAGAGCAATGAGAAATGTACATATGTATGCAAGTGATGCATAGATGAAAGTACATACATATGTACATATGTATCGAATTTCTATTTTTAGAACCATTCAATTTCACAACTTGATTTGTTGGAATCCAAAAAAAAAGTGGGTTGGAGTTTTGGCGACACACAGCAAGTTATAAATTAACTGCAGTTGATAGCAATCATTTGCCTGAAGAATTGCTTGCGCAAACCTACAAGTAAATAACAACATTATTTTATGCCAATCGAACGTGTGTGGGTGTGGGTGTGTCTGACAGTCAATCAAATCCCAAGTTACCCGTTGCATGTCAGTTAAACTAACGTAAGCATATACATACATACGAGTATATATACGAGTATATAATAGTATAATACTAAAATAACTGCAATTTGCCAGCATGTACAAATTGTTGCCTCAACCAGTTACACCCTGCAATCACATGAAGTAGTTAAAAGAATATGAATATAACTAATATTTGACACAGCGTTTTCTTAGGAAATCACAACTGACAGATTTCTACCAAGAATATACTAGACGCATACTAGTTCAAAACGGACAAAAATGTAACTAGTTCGAAAAGGACGAAATAGTTCCTAGTTCAACCAATGTTTGACACAGCGTTTTCTTAGGAAATCACAACTGACAGATTTCAACCAAGATTATATTAGACGCATACTAGTGCAAAACGGACAAAAATGTAACTAGTTCGGAAAGGACAAAATAGTTCCTAGTTCAACGAATGTTTGACACAGCGTTTTATTATGAAATCGCAACTTACAGATTTCAACCATAAATATATTAGACGCATACTAGTTCAAAACGGACTAGTTAGAAATGGACAAAATAGTTACTAGTTGAACCAATGTTTGACACAGCCTTTTCTTAGGAATTCACAACTGACAGATCTCAACCATAAATATATTAGATGCATACTAGTTCAAAACGGATTAGTTAGATATGGACAAAAGAGGTACCAGTTCATTTATGAATTTAAGAAGAAAAAAACTTTTTTTAATATTTAATGAAACAATTACTTATTAGTAGCTAGCTAGTTCAAACGCTTGTTTGATATAAAAACCAGAAAATTATAGTCAGCGAAATAAGTAGTATAAAAGTAAATTACTATATAAAAATTAAATTTATTTTGCTGAATACTAAAAGCAGTAAAAAATTTGAAAATATATTTTTAATTTTTTTATTGGTATTAAAAGGCAATAATATAACATTGCATAAATTTAAAAAGACTTTGAAGATTTCTCTAACCAGACTAATTTTGTTTTATTACCGAAATTCTAGTAGTATGTCAACTAGTACCTTTTGTTACCAATTTGAAATTTTTCTTCGGTGTATATATTCATAAATGTGTGCAGAAACACAAAATCGGAATGGGTTAAAGGCGGCAATCACACAACAATACTTGTCTATAAATTTTAATTGGCCTTGCTGAAGCTTGTCACTACTTATGGTACATATGTATGTGTATTTTATTTTCCAATTTTTTTTGTGGCGTCCATTGGTGGCACGTGGAGCAAACTGAAAATCGATAGCTGGCGCGTTGTGTTTTATGAGGAAAATGGCAAGCGGAAAATGTCTGAAACACTCACAGATATACATATGTATGTATGTATGGTACATAACACTGTGTATGTATGTGGAAAGAAACTAGTGACAATCATACAAATGTCAAGGCCTTTCCACGTACATATGTATGTATGTATGGGATGGTGACAACGAAATAGAAGAGAAATCAGTACTAATAACCTAAATTGACGGATCGGTAAATAATATTAGGAAATGGAAAATTCAACTAACACTTCCAAACGATTTTTTGACACTCAGCGAATTATTATTATTCACATTGCAAGGCTATCGATCGGACGGGGACTGGGGAAGTGCAGATGAAGAAGCTACAATTCTGTCAAAACATCGTCCTGAGGAACTTCCGCTGTCATCTAAGCACCATGTCTACACTGAGAGATATTAATGCATATGGCTAAGAAGCACAAAGTTATACTTTTGAAGCAGTGCAATGCTTTTTAATACCTGCTCGAAACATAATTGCCTTCCAGGCAACAGGTATGAAGCACTTCAACACGTAGCAAAAACGTACGATACAAAGTGCTAGCCACGGCTACTGCGGTTTAAGGGTTTAAGGACTATGCGGTTAAGTCTGTCGTAGAAGGCAACTAAAATCCATTTTCTGAATGTCGCATTGCACTCCTAACCATCCAGACTTAATTCCATAAGACAACACGCAATGATATGGGATCTCTGTTCATTCGACAACCTTCACTACGCACACATGCAACCGTCGGGAACATACCTACACCAGACACTTACTAGAAGCCGAACCACCAGCCAGACACATCGGAAAGAAAGTACTCGGCTTTAACGATGGCATTCAGCGCCAGCTATAGTAACCGCTCTACAGAACGGCTTACCCCCCTGCGGGTTAGGGGTTCAATAATTTACCCGCGGTAAGGCATGAATGTCGTAAGAGGCAACTAAAATCCAATAGTTCCTGCGACAGTCGGGTCTTTATACCGGAACGACCCGGATTTTTTGTCCGGCCAAGGACTGTCACTCCTGCAACATTCCCCAAAAATTACTTTGAAGAATATTTTTGCGGTTACAATAACAACAACAACAACAACGGCTTACCGCCTGGCATTAAACGGCATTCACCGAGTGTCAGTTAACACCTTCTGAATTCGCGTTCTCAGAACGAACCACCATCTATTGCCGACGAGCAGATCTAGCTGTCTAGAGAGTCTCGCGTAATACTGGTGCAACTTAGATCTGTAGACTAAACATATGTCATACAATGAGTTCCCGCACGACACTAACCACCTCTTTACATGCCCCCTAAAACCAACTCATCTACCGCAGCTCTCCCTCTGGTATGAACTCGTCGAAACAGCTCGTATCCTGAGTCTCCCTTTAAATGACCTCAATGACTCAGAGTTGATTAGTCTGCTCTTAAGCGGGGCTAGCGAGCCGATACAACAACAACAACAACAAACAAAAACAACAACAACAACAACAACAAACAAAAACAACAACAACAAACAAAAACAACAACAAACAAAAACAACAACAAACAAAAACAACAACAAACAAAAACAACAACAACAACAACAACAACAACAACAACAACAAACAAAAACAACAACAACAAACAAAAACAACAACAACAAACAAAAACAACAACAACAACAAACAAATACAGCAACAACAAACAAAAACAACAACAACAACAACAACAACAACAACAACAACAACAACAACAACATGGGATTCCTGTTTGTATTAACTTCCACTGTATGTAGCTATTGCTCGCAAATTTTGTAGGGGAAACCCCCAAAATCTAAATTCATATATGAAATTGTTTATAAATATAAATTTTCGATTTAAAGTGTGCTACTATTTCAAAGGAGACAAAACTGGTTGGCAACACGAGAACTGGGTGCGTTAAAATTACCAAAAAATATCAATCAATAAATAAATAATAAACAAAAAAAAAATTTTTTTTTTTTAAGTTTCAACAAAAATAGCCTCCACTTGCAACCAAAGACCCGCGGCTTAATTTTCTAGTTTATGAAGTCTGTGTCTGTGAAGTGAAACGACGCACCAAGCTTAAAATAAATAAATAAACAACTCATACGTAAGCACATGTGGGGAAGTACAAAGTGCAAATGAACTTTCGTATATACATATATGGTATATGTATATGTATGTAAATCTATGTAGCATTAAAAAAGATTTAAAATAAAAATTTGGTCACATCTAAAAGCTCGACTTACAGCCGTTTTTTTCACATTTCCGCGAAACTGGTTTGCACATTAGAAATATACACACATTTCCATACACATATACATACATATAAACACATATTAGACAGATTGCACTTGATTGTGAAATTTTGTTTTGTCTGCGGTCAAATTGCAAACTTATACTGTTGCCTTTAAGCAAATGTAAACAAAAATAATTGCATTTTGCGTTCTTGGTAGGGGGGAAAAATTGTACAACGTTTTTGAAATTTGAGCACATAAAAAGAAGCTTGGCGCCTTGTTGAAAAATAAATTTTGAAAATAATCAGAACTGCTGAATAATGGGCACGCTTTGTACTTTATTGGTGTAAACATTAATTTGAATTGTATAAAAAAAAATTTTTTTTTTTTTGGAATTAAGGGGAGATGTTTAAAAAAATGATTTTTTTTATTGGCTAAAAATATTTATTGAAACTTCTAGAATAAGGAACAAAAGGTATATAACGAGCCCTTTATATTTTGTATGTCTCAAAACTTTAAATGCCTTTTTCTCGAATCACATTTTTTGAAGTTGGCTCGCAGCATAATTCAAACAATTTTCAATATTTTCAATTGGGTTTTTTTCTTACAATTTTTTAATATTTTTTTCAAAGACAATGACGTAGGGGATTTTCGATAGTCTAATTTAAACAATAGTTATAAACAATTAGTTGCCTTTTTTTGGCCGAAAAATTAGTTTTTTTCTCCCATTGCTTTTAAATTTCACAAAAATCTATATTTTTGTAAAATCCGTACGACATTTTCTAACTATTCTCATGTAGATTAACAAAAAAAAAAATTTTTATTTTGTTGCAGATCACTCCCAGAAGAAAAATAACTTTAAAAAAATGTCTATAGTTCCGCCGTTTTAAAATATTTTTTTGTTTTTTTTTCTATTTAAATATGAAACAATCAAAACATTATAATTTCCACATAAAAAAAATTTTAAAAATGGTGCTTTTTTTTGCGTTTATATTATTCCTTAAAGGAAATGGAAAATTTACTATTTGAAGTAGACGATTTTTCAATTTGCAGAAATACATATTTTTAATTACTTTTTAATTAAATAACTTATTTTATTCATTTTTCGCTCATTCTTAGTAACAAGTTTTATTTGACCATATTTACTATATTTCTAGTGCACAGTAGGTACGTGCATACATATGTAGGTATGAATATGAATATAATTAATTTACGATAAACGCATACATACATAAATATACATATGCTCAATGATTTCTGCAGCAAACAGACCAAATTCAACCGGCGAATAAATGCATTTACAATTTCATAGCCACACTTTTAAAATTGACAGCAGTTTGCCTTGGCATAAAAACCTACTTTTCAATTTATTCTATTATTTTTCGGTTTTGTTTTGTTTTGTTTTCTTTGGAAATTTCAACACTGTGTGCAACAGCATGCAACAAATTGCAATTATTTTACAAGCAAATGAATTGCTTTGAAATTCTAATACATACATACATACTCGTACATATGAACATACATATATGAACAAATTTTGTTCTTTTTCTAATAGGAAAAACAAAACCAAAGAAAATTTTGCAATAACCAACAGGTGCGGCTATGTTTGGTTAATAATTTAGTTTAGTAGGTTATTACGAGACTACCATATAGGGAAATTGTTAAATTATTACAAGGCGACATGTTACAAATGTATGTACATATGTACGTGTGCATAAATTTAATATAAAAAAAATGTTTGGTGCAATTATTTGCAAAAACCACAATCTATATTTAGAAAAAATGTACATTTAACTTAAAATATACATATACATGTACGTGTATGTATGTACACATGTAAATATAAATGTATGTGCATAGTAGATTTACAGATTATCGTCAACATGATGACCTGCTCCACTTGTTGCGTTTACAACGTTGGCTACACAAACTATTTGCACATTTGCCCACATAATGACGTCATTAAGAAATTTTACTTATATATGCAGTGTAAATGTGTAATGCAGGAAACCAACTGATATGTAAATAACTACATATGTACATACATACACTAATATACAGGCATACATATACAAAAAAGTACGTCATTGATTTGTAATTCTGGATGCAATTTACGACTGCGGTTTTTGTTAATAACAGCGCAGTTTGTAAATTTTCAATATTGCTGACGCAAATGCGTTGATTTACTACACATAAGCAGAGAAATTTTTACTTTTTTTATTAAAAAAATTGTTTAAAAACTTTTAATATAAGGCAAAGGCTGACTCAAAGAATACAACAACTCTTAAAGTTATGAAAAATTGCAAGAAATATTATATTTAACACGTATTCGCATAATAATGAAGCTTTTCAAAACCTTCTAGATTTTGTAAGCAATTTCCAATCAAATCTAAACGAATTCTTTTTTAACATGCGACACTGTGCCCACACACTTGCATTAAAGACAAATTAAAATAACAAAAACAAATTCCGTATATGTTGCGCCTATTCGCCTATATAAAATGCATAAGATAGAGCGAGAAAGTATGATAAAACCTTTGGAACAGCACCAAAAAAAATTTTTTTTACACACGATTACAGATATTTTGTTATATTTTTGTTAGTTTAAAGTGTTTAATTGAAAAAGTTATAATACATTTAAAGTTTTACTACATGATTTTTTTTTTTTGTTTTTTTATAAGCAAAAGCTACAGTACAAGCTGTGCATACTTACCACAATAGCCATACACATTTGCGTCCGTCTATGCAGAATGGACGTTTAATTTATAGAAATTTCGATGTGTGTAAGGTTCACCAAAAACTTTTTTTGTTTTATTATTTTATGTCAATGTAAATATGTTTCTATGACGAAACTTTTATTAAACACTTGTTAATACACAAACAATTGTTTTACTTGGTAAGAGCTAACAAGTTTAGCAGCAAGTGTTAAAAATGTTGTTAGTTTTATGTCTTACAAGTTTTCTTAACGACACCGTGGCTTGATGAAAAAGAAATGTTTTTCATCAGTATTTTGGGTAAATTAGTCACTGCAGAAATTTACCTTCGCCGCGATACACTGTATGGGCGTATAACCTCAACTTTTCCCCCAACACAAAGTGATGTGGAAGATTTAATAAATTTCTAATACTAGAAAAGCTACGCTTTGATTTATTAATCTCGCCTCGTTTAAATTGCAGCGAAATGGAAAAATTCTGATCTAACGCACACAATGCAAGCACTGATTTTAACAATTTTTGAGATATTATTGGATAAAAACTCGATATTGATACGCCTTCAAACAAACTCTTGTGAATTTTGCCGAAGTACTAAATTTTCTTCAATTTGACATGACGAAAAAAGTCAAATTCTAAATTTGTATTTCTGAAACTTGACATCTGTTTGCAGTTGTTGAAATGAGACAAAAAGTGTGTGAATATGAAGCGAATATATTGCTTTCATTTGCTCCAACTACATGCCGGTTGTACACTTTAGGAACACAGGCACGCAGCTGTTTGAAGTTGTCAAATGTGTCATGTAGTGAACGTACCCTGTGGCTAATAAAAAATGAAACTGTCAATTGGTTGTATGTCTGCAATTGAGTTAAAAATTGGAAAACGTGGTTTGAATTTATTATTTCACATATTATATTTGCGGTGGATAGAATTTTGAAACATAGAAAATATTAAATAATCAAATGTTATTTACTAAAATACTTATCAATTAACCTTATGCACATGAAACACAGCTGGAGCAGCGAGCGTGGCTGCCACTGTAAAACATTAGAAAAGACAGAAAAATCTTAGAAATTTTCTTAAAATTATTGGATTTAAGCAATTCGTACTAATTCAATGAAAGCCCAAATTATGTAGTGTAAAATTTTAGAAGTTTATGCTTATGCTTATTATAAAAAAAAGATTACTTAATGAAAACAATATACGGAATAAAATTCGTTCCTGTCGTAACAACAGTCGATATGGCAAAGTTTCTGTTTTCTTCCCATTAGCACAAATACTGATGAATATGAGCTCTTATTACTTGTTTTTGTACTGCATCAGTTGGTGCGGAAACGTGGGCTAACGGTATAGTGTGTAACTTTGTTTATTTTTTATTTGAACAAATTTTCTATCAGTATGTTTGCATCGGTAAAACATTTACTTTCTAAAAAGCGTATTGTACTGGCAAGCACTTCCCCACGAAGGCATGAACTAATAAAATCAATTGTAAGTTATTATTATTATTATGTGTTCAACGCATTCTTACACTTGTACATTTAACTTTTCCCGCTTTCCAGGGAATTAGCGTTGAACTATGTCCATCGGATTTTGAAGAGAATTTGGATTATCATGATTTTAAAAAGTTCTCAGAATTTGTAGAAGCTACAGCTGCTGGTAAAGCAAAGATGGTGTATGATAGTTTGCATGCCAGTGATCCAACAGCGGATTTATTGGTTATTGGCGCTGATACAATGGTCACGTTGGATGACGAAGTATATGGAAAACCGAAAGATGCAGCTGATGCTCTGCGAATGTTAACCAAGTGAGTAGGCAGACAATAGAATTACAAGAAAATGTTGACAAATTTAGTAATAATTATAACTTATAAATAGATACTTACATATGTATAAAAGGCATATTTGTTTTTAGCACAAATGCTATTCAATTGATAATTTCCTCTCCCTATTCAATTATTGCAATCAATAAGTCTAATATTAATTATTATTTATTTGGCTGAATGCATTCCAACAATTTATATATGTACGTACAAATAAAAACATTCTCTCTAGGTGGTTTAGAATAAATCTTATATGTATATTTGTGTCCCCATTAACAAATATATATAATAATATTTCAATTACAGTCTCTCTGGCAAATGCAATCGTACACATACTGGCATTGCGCTATGTCACAGCAAAGGCACTCGACTTTTTACAGAAACTACTGATGTATATTTCGGCGATTTGACTAAAGAACAAATTCAAGCGTATGTCGATAGCGGTGAGCCACTGTAAGTGTCCCTTTAAAGGCCTGCATTTTATTACACTAAGAAAGAAATAATATTAAAAATAAATTTAAATGAATATTTGTAGTGACAAAGCCGGCGCTTATGGTATACAAGGCATTGGTGGATCTTTAATTGCTAGAATTGAAGGTGATTATTATTGTGTTATGGGTTTGCCAATGCATCGTTTATGCAAAGAAATTTGTGCTTTGTTGGAGGAGTCTGAATATGACTGCACTGCCGAGAAGAATACCAAGATATTGTAATATTCTATTATTTAAGAAAGTAGGAAATTGACTAAATAAAATGATAATTAAATAGGTACCTCTTAACTGCTATGAAATGTACATATGTGTCAAAACCAAAGAAATGTATGAGCGAATAGTGTATAAATACAAGATTTTAAGTTTTGTAATAAAAAACAATGGTGTAAAAATAATTTTGTAAACGAAGTTCCATCTTTTCAGACATGACATCAAAAAAGCATATTCAAGCGTGAGATTTCATATGCTATACACGTACATATATACAAACCAAAAAGACTATATCATGTAGCTCCCATACAGCAGATTTTTTCATATATTATGTTTTGGGTCGAAATTCCAGAATCATTGTCATGGAAAGATTACGTCATATAGCCCCCCATTAAGCGAATTATTCAAGAAATTAATCCTCAGGTCAACATAAATCATAAAATAATAATCACATGAAAAGAAAATAAGCTGATTCATATAAGATCAGAAACATCATATGAAAGTATTTGAAATATTTGTAACATACATACATATATATAAGTATATGTAAAAAAAGTATAACACACCGCAAATTATGGGAATTTAGATTATGGGGTCTCCCCTTCAAAAGTAAATGAATACAAGCAGGAATTCCATGCTGTTGTTTTTGGTGTTGTAGCGGTTCGCTAACCCCGCTTAGTTGCAAGATAGATCAGTCTTAAAACATCGAGGTCATCTAACGGTAAGTCCAGGAAACCAGCTGTTTCGACGGGTTCGTACCAGAAGGAAAGGTGGATTAGATGATTTGGTTTTCTCGGGCATGCAAAAAGGTGGTTAGTGTCGTGCGGAGACGACGTATTGCATGTAGAACATACCTTGGGTATGTCGGGATCAAGTCTGCATGGGTAGAAGTTTAATCTACTACAATATTCAGATCTGAGTTGTGCCAGTATTTCGCGGTTCTCTCGAGGCATCTCAAGCTCTTCGTCTGTAATCGGTGGGGGTTTGACTCCGAGAACGCCACAGAAAGTTATAACAGAACTCGGTCTAAACGTACAGTGTGGCCGAGAAATGGACATCTTCTACCGGACAGGAAATATTGTTATAAATCCAACTCCGTCGGTAATACTGCAGATATTCGTATCTATTCTGAAGGCAAGCACAGGAGCAGGGTTCTTTTGCTACCGCTCCAATAACCATAGTACCTTGAAACTCATTGACTACAATTCTGTATTCAAAGCAGATATTGTGAGCATTACCGAAGTTGCCAAATGGACAACCCCAAAGTCTAAATGCGTGGGAATATGCAAGAAGCCACTTGAATTCCAGATCATTCGAATGTAGGAGGTAATGAAAGGACGGACGCTACTGGTGAGGCAAGCACTCTACAAAAGAGAACTTAGTAATATTGTGGGAGTACTGCTGGAGCAACTGCACTCAATACATAGCTCCACACGCTAGTTAATGTAGTATCGGAGTACGTAACGCTGGAACAAATCGCTTTGGGGGCTCCGAGCTCCAACCTTATGGACATGAGTGGAAGAAAATAAAACAATGAGTCTACTAAATAGCTTAGGTGCAGCCCCCTGTGGTCATGTCCTCAACTCTCCGCACTCAATCAACCTGAGTGGGGGACTTCATACGAAGTGAGGCTATAATTTCATTCTCATACTTGTCAAAACGAGCTTTTCCACAAAAAAAAATTGTTTCCAACCATTGGTCAAACTTCCAAGCTTCACTAGGCTTTCATCGTTTTGTGATGTTATTATGATCCAGAAGAACGTCGAAAACCCGAGAGCGGGAAGGCTTACCTTGGGCTAGTGGAGTTCGTGCATTCTTCCCCATTTACTTTAAAGGTTTTTAAGAACACAATATTAGCAAATGTGTCATATGCGCTTATCACGTCAAATTGTTTTGTAGCTGAAAATGGTTCGATTCGCGTTGAATTTCTTTTATTTATTTAAACAAAAAAATTAGCTTTTATCGCTTTTTATAATTTCGAAGCTTCGAGGGCGAGGAATGTTTTGAGGCTTAAATTATATTGATAATTAAAAATATTTATTTATTTACAATAAAAACAAATATCAAATATGTATGTAATAGAAAATATAGTTTAATAAAATTAAATTAAAGTAAAATTAAATCATACAAAATAAGGTTAAAAATTAAATAAATGTTGTAATTTTTTCACCATTTCCAAAAAATATATGGTCTGAAACAGTTCCACTTAAACGAAAACCCAAAAACAATTCAACATAACAATGACCTGAAAAAGCATCTAGAAATAAGGTTAAATTAAAAAGAATAAAGAAATAAAATAAAAAAATAAAATTATTAAAAAATTTAAAATAAAAAAAATTAAAATTAAGTAAGAACAAATATACGAGTAAAATAAATGAAAATAAAATAAATTAAAAAAATAAAATAAATTAAATTATATAAAAAAGAACTAAAATAAATGAAATAAAAAGTTAAATAAAAAATAAGCGACTAAAAAAATAGTATAAAATTAAATTCAGCCAAATTAAATTACTAAAAATAAAAATAACAAAAACAACAAAAAAATATTTTACACTACTTAGAAAATAAAAAGTACACAATTATTAGAAAAAAGTTAAAAAGTTATATAGAAAAAAATATATGTAAATAAAATTAAATTAAAAATATATAAAAAAAAATAAAATAAAATATTATAAAAGAAAATAAAAAATCAAAAAAATTAAATAAAATTAATTTAAATTAAATAAAATACATTAAAAAAATTAAATGAAAACCAACAAAAATACAAAAAGATACACGAAAAAAATAAATAAATAAATAATTGAGCCATGAACTTCGCCAAAATTGCACTACGGTTTTTAGAAAATCACTCATTTTTCTTAACTAACAGCTTTCGGATGGGAAAACACCTTCTACGAAGAATTTGAGCAAATATGGCTTGAGAGCCAAGAAGAAGGTGCTTGGACATTAGTTCGAGGACAAATCAGTTAAGCCGCCCTGAACGTCTGTTAGACTTTAATTGTTCTAGTCGTGCTTACTACCTTGCGAAATTATAAGAAATTAATTTAAAAAATTAAATGTTCCTTGACTGCGGAGACCATTTTTTTTGGCAGATCACCCGTGAGTCGTGACAAGCTATCTTGCTGTGTTTGTCCATTAATGTTTGGCAATTGAACATAGAAAGACTTTGGACAGAGCGTCGTTTTCACATCGTTCAACTTTATTACGAAAATTCACGTTTTGTAAAGAATGTGTTTCGCGCGCTCCACAATCACCCATCTTGAGACCCAGCACTCATTATTGGATAATATTTAACTGAATAGACCACGCCCATCACGCAGTGAAGAAAATATAGCGGCCGGAGTTGAGAATGTACACGAACACCGTGGAGAGTCGATTCGGTGCCTGACGTATGGAACAACTTAGCGCATTTTACGTCGAGATCTTTAATTGAATGCATACAAACTATACAGCTTGTGTAAGAACTGAAGCCGCTCGACCTTCCCAAACGACATCGCTTCGCTCTATGGACTCTTGAAAAGTTCCAAGAAGATGCGATGTTTTCGAGCCAAATTTCGTTCAGCGATGAGACTCATTTCTGACTCAATGAGTATGTAAACACTAAAAATTTCCGCCTTTGGGGCGAGGAGCAACCTGGAGAGGTTTAGGTGCTGACATTTTATCCAGAAAAAACAACGGTTTCGTGTGTGTCATCATATTTCTTCAATAATGATGCCGGTGAGAACGTAACCGTCAATGGCGACCGTTCTCGCGCCATCATAACTATTTGACCGCTGAAATTGAAGCTCATGATCTCGGCGACATTTGGTTTCAACAAGACGGCGCCACTTCCCATACATTGCATCGACCAATGGATTTATTGAGAGAACACTTCGGTGAGCAGATAATTTCTCAATTTTTGGGCCGGTCGATTGGCCACCAAGATTATGCGATATCACACCGTTAGTCTTTTTCTATGTGGACAATCGCGCTTCGGTTGAAGCCTTGGAGCAAAACCTCACGCGTGCTTTTCGCCAGTTACCAGTCGGACTCAATGGATGGACCATCTGAGACGTAGCTGCGATCTACACTTGAAAGAGAAAATCTTCAAAAAATAAATGCCAAATAATACTCTTTCGAATGATTGCGACACGCACTGCCTACGCGGCTGTTGATGTGGTTGTTGCTGCGGTTGTTGCTGTTTGATCGGCTGGTAATAAAAAATCAGTGACGCGATGGATGCGATAATATTATGTTATTGTGATTTCAACTCATCTCGCCGGAGATGTGAAGTGTGAATTTGAATTATATTGTACTCATTATTGTATTATACGAATTAAGCATAAAATTTTATATTTTCAATTAGCAAAGCCGCGCAACTCTCTGTGTACGCAAATACATAGGAGTAAATCAGTATCAGCTCAGCTAAGAAACCGAACTGCACTGAACTAGAATAATATTTTTGCTAATCATTTTAGAGTGTAGAATCGAGATAAGGCTTGTATCTCTATGAAATTCTATTTTTCCACCAAAACAAACCTTAAGCAATCTAACGGGCAGTTGCGTTCTAAAACTTAAACGCTACAGAACGTCTTATAAACGAAACGCGCACGCCGTGTACTTGAAACCTCCACTGCCAAGCCTTTTGCTATACATACATACATCCATACAGAGAGATAATAGAATGGCGCAACAATTATGGGGCGGACGTTTTGGTGATGCCGAGGGCAAGACTAGCGAATGTTTGGCAAAATTAAATTGCAGTCTACCGCTAGATTCGCGTTTCTATGATGAGGATATCGACGGTAGTATAGCCTATGCTGAGGCATTGGCCCGTGCCGGTTTAATTACCGATAAAGAGTCTATCGATATTGGTGCCGCACTCGAGGTGGTGCGCGGCGAATGGAAGGATGCTAGTATAAAGTTTTTAAGTAGCGATGAGGATGTGCATACCGTGAATGAGCGTCGTCTTACCGAATTGATTGGTGATGTTGGTAAGAAGTTGCATACCGGACGTAGTCGTAATGATCAAGTGATTACCGATATGAAATTATGGTTACGTCGTGGTATACGCGAGACTGTCGCCGATCTGTGTGCCGTCATCGAGGTGGCGCTGGGGCAGGCTAAACAAAATTTGGGTCTACTCATGCCGGGCTATACACATTTGCAACGTGCACAACCGGTGCTATTCTCACATTGGATGCTCTCGCATGCATTCGCACTGCAGGCGGATTGTCAGCGTTTGTTGGAGTTGAAGACGCGTGCGAATCTCTTGCCATTAGGTAGCGGCGCTTTGGCGGGCAATCCTTTGGGTGTTGATCGTGTTTGGCTGGCAAAGCGTTTGGGCTTTGCTGGTGTTACGCCAAATAGTATGCATGCGGTGGGCGATCGTGATTTTGTGGGTAAGTGAAGGTGGAAAGCGAGAATGCTGGTGGCGATTTTAATATTTTTTCGTTCCTTTTGATTGAGCGATCTCATAAAAAAGCTCATATGATGCCGAAGAGCACTTAAGATTAGCGAATGTGTCATATGCAAACAAACACGCTTATCTCGTCAAAATGTTTTGTTGCTAAAAATGGTTCGATTCGCGTTGAATTTCTTTTATTGCTTTAAACAAAAAATTAGCTTTTATCGCTTTTTATAATTTCGAAGCTCCGAGGGCGAGGAATGTTTTGAGGCTTAAATTATATTGATCATTAAAAAGATTTATTTATTCACAATGAAGTAAAAGAATCAAATTATGTACAAAATATAATAGAAAATATAATTTAATAAAATTAAATTAAAGTAAAATTATATCATACAAATTAAGGTTAAAAATAAAGTAAAATTAAATTAAACAGGCCAAAGAAATATAATGAAAAAATTAATAAAAATAATATGTTAAAAAAAAATATCAAATATAATTGAAATAAAGTAAGACAAAATCAAGGCGAATTTATAGAAGGTGAAGTTGTCACATCATATGGCTGCTTGTTCTTCCCTCCATTTCAAAAAATTACACAAACAAAATACATGAGAATTAAGTTTTGACATTTCGAACGCTCGTATACACAAACAAAAGGTATTGAACGGTTTTCGTTTTGACATTTCGAAACTATTATTACACAAACAAAATACATAGTTTTTTCGTATTCTTGCTACTACCGTGTGTGTGAATTTGTCTTGGACAAAATATAAAATGAAACTGATTAAATTAAAATAAAATATATAAAAATAAATAAATTAATTATTAAATGAAAACCAAAAAAATAGAACTAAAATAAACGAAATAAAAAGTTAAATAAAAAAGTAAGTGAAATAAAACAAAAAAGTAGTACAAAATAAAATTAAACTAAATTAAATTACACAAAATAAAAATAATAATAATAATAAAAAAAATAACTTAAATAAAAAAAAAATTATATAGAAAATAAAATAAGTGTAAATTAAATTAAATTAAATTAAATGAAGTAAAGTAAAATTAAATTAAAAATACATATTAAAAAATAAAATAAAAAATAGAAAAACATTTAATAAAATAAAAACAACCAAAAAAAAAAAAAAATTAAAAAAAGAAAAGAAAATAAATTTACTATTATAACACAAAATTAAATTAAATTGCATTAAATAAAATTAAATTGAATATAATCAAATTAAGCAAAATAACAGATTTATAGAAGGGAAATAAAATAAACTAAAATAAACTAAATATAAAAAAATAAAATTAAATAAAATATATAAAATAAAAACGAAGATAAATTAAAATAAAACAAAACTAAATAATTTAATATTAAATTTATATTAAATTAAATAAAGTGAAAAATTATATTTAATAACTAAAATAAAATATAATAATTATAATAAAAAATAAAACTAAAACAAGTAAAAAAATAAAAAAAAATAAAATAAATTAAATTAAAATAAAATAAAACAAAATAAAGTAAAATAAAATAAAAATAAAATAAATTAAATCAAAATAAAATAAAATAGAATAGAGTACAATAATATAAGGAAAAATAAAATAAAATAAATTAAAATTTAAATAAAATAAAGTAAAATAAAATAAATTTAAAAAAAAAAACATAAAAAAAAAATAAATTTAATTACATTAAAACGAAATAATACAAATTAAAATAAAATAAAGTAGAAGAAAATACAATTAAGTAAAATAAAATAAAAAAATTAAAAAAAAAATGAAAATAACAAGTATAATAAAATTTAGTAAAAATATAAAATAAAATTAAAAAAAAAACTTATTAAAATTTTAAATAATATAATAAAATTATATATAAATAATTTAAAAAAAGAAAAATGTCTGACCATAGCTTAAACGGCTGATCGTAAAGTCCAAACCTTGGAGGGTATGCTCTGCGTTTGGTGAAGGCCCTTGAACCGATCTGTTCAAAAAAATTTAAATCGTTTGATTTACATTAAACTTGGTACAGAGCTATCTTTGTCTAATGTACCATTCGGAACACTTTTACTTCCGCGAAGTGGACAGGACTGATCTATTAAAAAATTGTATTTATGGTTCGATTTATCTAATATTTGAAACATAGATAGCTATAAGGCTAGATTAATAATGGAAATTTTTTTTTTCTGAAAAGTGAACCAGAGACCAATCTTTTTCCAACCAATTTTCGTTGGTTCCATATAAAATTTGGATTTTGCTTGGATTAATTCCATTTAGGATTCAATTTGCGCAATAATTGGATGTAAAAAAAATGTTATATAAATAATAAAATACATTTCGTAAACATCCATTAGAATTCTTATTAAAATCAATCCTAAAATTCCAATCAAACGAAGTTGCAGTCAAGTTCTACTATGAAAAAAAATAAATTAATTGAATTAAATTAAATTGAATAAAATAATATAAAATAAAATAAAACAAAATATAAAGAAATAAAATTAAACAAAATAAAACAGAATAAAGTGGGGAAATTAAATAAAACATTTTTTGTTTTTAATTATTATAAATTTTTTTTGTTTAGTTTTAGCGTAGACCTTGTCTTCCTCTCATAGTTAAAGGTGGTTTAAACTTGAATAAATTTATATTTAATTTTAATTTTATGATACTTTTCAATCTTAACTATACGTATTTTCGCTTTGTTTCTTCATAGTCGATTTCATCTATTGCTGCTCATTGGCCAGCTTACATCTCTCACGACTCGCTGAAGATTTAATACTCTATGCAACTAAAGAATTTGATTTTATAAAAATCGCTGATGGTTTCTCCACGGGCAGTAGTTTGATGCCACAAAAACGTAATCCCGATAGTTTGGAATTGGTGCGTGGCATCTCCGGCAGCATTTGTGGCTCACTGAGTGGTGAGAGCTCGTATATATTAAATTGTGATCATAAACTTAGTAACCTTTTGTCTGTGTATACTCTTCATACTTCAAGGCATCATGATGACCATTAAGGGCACACCATCGACATACAACAAAGACTTACAATTCGATAAGCAATATGCCTTCGATGCTTTCGATCGGCTAAAAGATGCTCTCACAGTGGTTGGAGGTGTTGTGGGAACTATGGAACTGAATCGAGAACGTATGGAATCGGCATTGAGTCCAGATATGTTGGCTACAGATTGGGTGAGATAAAATTAAAACATAATATACTTGTATATATATATTTTTTTAATTTTTTTTAATAAAAACTTTTTTATTTTAACCAATATTCTCATAGGCCTACTACCTGGTGCGTAAGGGTGTGCCATTCCGTCAAGCTCATCATTACATTGGAGAAGTTGTCGCTTACGCTGAAAAGGCTGGTGTGGAGCTCACCGAAATACCGTTAGGTGAATTGCAAAAAATCTGCAAGCATTTCGATGTGGACATTGTACAAGTAGCCGATTATGCTATTAATGTGGAGAAATATGATGTGCCCGGCGGCACTGCCACCAAATCGGTGAAGGAGCAAATAAGGACGTTACAGAACTTTGTAAAGGAACTGAAGAAATTGAATTGAGACTAAAGCAGTGTGCAGATTAGCTTTCGTAACTGAGAAAAGAATTTATAGTAAATAAATAATTTTTGTTGACATTAAAGAAAATTAAATTAAATAAAAGAAAACATACAATTTGAATAAAACTTTTATTTGATTTGACACAATAAACTTGCTAATTAATGCAGTTAAAATGCTAGTTTATGTAAATAATATTAATTAATAACACTTTTATACAAGTGTATATAAGTATATACGCGAAAATTGTTTACACTGTAGGGATAGATTTTATTTTCAAGCTGTCAACATTTCTTTTCTTTTCTTTTTTGTTTTTTGTTTTTTTTTTTGTTTAGGTTGCTAAAAAACTACATTTGTTTAGCTGAAAGTTTAAAAAACATAAATAATTTCGTTTTTTAGAGAAAAATATAGGTATGTATTTTCTTTTAGGCACTTCATTATTACTAAATCCATTTGTTGGCCATCCATATCCCCCCGCTTTCCTTCTCTCCATTTAATTCACGCTGGGACTGCTTGGCGTATACGTGACGGGATCTTGCTCCATATAACGTTCGGCACGTTCCAATTGTGTATAACCGTTAAGTGGTGAATTAGCTGGTGGCGCCATTTTTCCACCCGAAATTAATACACCCAAACTTTGTTGTAGTTGCCAACGACGTGCCTCGCGTAACGACTTGTTGCGTCGCAGTGTTTTAGCCAACATGAAGGCGCAAAGTACACCGAGGATCTATAGGAGAAGGTGGAGAAGTGTTCGGAAATGTTAATTTTTTATACATAAGATACATTTATTATTTTTGTAAATTTGTATTTGCGCGCAAAATAATAGTTTATTAACATTTTGTTCCTGGAACAAGCAATAACACTATGTCAAGGGAAATTGGAAATTCTGACTGTCGTGACCGAAGAAAATGTTCCGAAAGTCGAAAAATTCCTACTGGCTGATCGAAGAATTAAATTGTGGTAGATAGTAAAAGGATTACAGATTACCAAAGAGCGAGCTAGAGAGATTTTTCATGAAGATTTGAATATAAAAAAAATTGGTGCGTGTTGGGTACCGCAATTGCATACGACGCTCGAGAAGCTGTTTTGGAATTGCGCCAAGATGATTTGGATGAAATTTGCAACCGCAGTGTAGCAGTTGGTGAGACACTTGGATTCGTCAGTATGATCCCTAGTCCAAGCAGGAGTCAATGCAGTGGATAAAGAAAGGGGAAAGGCCACCAAAAAAAATCAAAGTGGAAAAGGCGGCGTCTGAGAATATGGGTACCACTTTCTGAGTTAGCGAGGTAATATTATAGAATGTAAGGGAAGTACAATGAACAGTAATTAGTGGAGTCAGGCGAGTGTGGCAGTTGTACAGAAGAGACGTGGCAAGTTAGCACACGGAGTGCTGTTTCTTCAACACAACGCACCCGTTCATACCGCTCGGGTTACGAGGAATGCCTTAAAAGCTACTGGATTTACAGAAATTGACCATCCATTCTGCAACCCAAACCTGGCTCCTAGTGAGTTTTTCATTTTTTTGGCCCCACGGCTGAGTTTCGGTAGAATTTTTACTGCTAGCATAAAGGGTCAAGACTGACATGGAGATGTGATCATAGAGGATTAAGCTATGCATGCTTACACCAGCTAAGACCCAGATTGGTACATGGGTATTGGAGTCAATGAGATAGCAAAAGAATTGCCCAAGATAACATGGGTAGGAAGGCAGGTTTAGGAGTGCTGTCCCTGCTTCCCTAAGGACCTGTATCCTGTTATGGTGACTGTAAGTCTGCTACTACTCTACCTAGACCGATTTAATATGTCCAACTAATCCTCGCGGCTTGGGTAATTCGTCAGCTTTTCCGTCTGGTTCGAAATCTAGCGAGCTGAAGGCTTGCTTACAATTTGTTTTGGATGTTGGGGCCTACCATTAGTGATGCTTGCATCAGTCCGAGTATATGGTTGCTTTCTGTATTGTCACATAGTTATTCATTAGTGCTCAACAGTCCTTTTTTATGCCTAGTTTGGTAGACGCAAATATTTGGGTGATGTTGGAAGCATTAGAGTGTTACCACAACCCATAGATATTTAGCTGTAGTGGATTCGTGAGTAAATGATGATGAAATTACATAGCAATTGCTACTGGGGGTAAAACCTAGTCCGTTGCTGATGACCCGTGAATGTAATCCAGAATCTCACTGTTCATGGAAGGAAACAGCTCTTAAACCAATAATAATATTAGATCATCAATATACGCTATTACCTTCAATCTGACTCCGTTGAGTCAGCATTTAGCACCAATACCCATAAAGCCGCTCCTTGCAGAGTCCATCTGTTAACGTAGCTTGTTCCTGACACTAAGCTGTTAGATGTTATGATTAAGGTAGGAGCGCTTTTAGTACCTCTAAGTGAAGTAAAAGGAGTTCAGGAAATGGTTTTACACCAATAACTCACCAAATCGAAAGTAAAACGGTTGAGCTGAGGTAGGTAGCCGAACTTGAGGAAAAACGGGTATTCAAATAACTATTGTAGCAGATATCAATTCCCATCCAACAGTCTGGGGGTAGCTCAGAAAACGTCTATTCTGTTTTAACTCTAGGGATCTGCGATAGGTTTTGTGCCAAAATGGGAGGTCTGATTATTGGTTCACATCGAAGACTCTGACCTAGCGATGCATGAAAATAAGACGGAAACTAACGCGGACAACCACGTGACGACCTTGAAGCAGTTTTTAAGTGCATTCAAAGCATACCAAAAGTTGAGCTCCATTCCAATGATGAGACCATTGTACGGAGGCTCAATCTAGACTAAATATTAAAACGAGCTATGCTAGGGATTTTGCCGCATTTCTAAGCTAAACTAAGGTAATTTTCTGGGGACAGCAAAGCGACGAGGAAGAACGCTAGTCTTAAGTTTAGAAGACTCAATTAAGTATCTTAATGAATATACCGCACCATCAACATCATAAAACTCTCAGCCATATCAGACAGATTATGTGTAAAAAAGGAGGTGTAAATATCATTCCCGAAATCCCATGTGATACTTCACAAAAAGAAATCTTGTCTCCACCTACGTGATACTCCTTGATACATTAATTCTTTGAAGCAGCATCCATTATTTATGGTGGGAAGTACCTTATAAATACCCTTAAAGTCATCTTGGATAAAGCGGTCCATGTGTGAGGCCTCCTGTAATGTAGATAATTCTTCTGTGGAATATAAAAATGCAATGACATGGAGTAATAGCCTCACTTGCGGGACCAACCACTAGTTTCATGCTGAAATGTTAATCCAAAAACTCACTTTTGAATCGCCAATTGTATGGTTGCTATAAAATATATTCTAAATTTCTAGTATCCGCCCAGTTTCGGTTCTAATTCATCTTCAATATTATCTCAAACTCATATTTATTCAGTAGCACGCGTACTCTCTGATCTAGTGTCTACCCCAGTGTCCCACTTTCCGTTCAATTCCCATCCCTAGCTAAATAGTCTTCTAAGTCGCCTTCATTTTAGCGTCTGTCTCCGTCTGCGTCTTTCTTTCAATTTCAGTAACAGTGGCATACAAAGAGATATTAACCTCAGTTCCACGTTCAGTCTGAGTCCAACATATTCTTCGAACTCAGTACTATCAGTCTTTGAATATTTTTTCTTCATTATATTATATTTCTTCTTTACCTGCACAAAAGCGACTGTAGTAGCACCGGTGGCAATTAGCATAGTGCTCTGCGAGATTATAAAGTTCATACGTGGCAAACAACCGCTATCAAAGGGTCTCAAGCAGGTGTCAGCATCTTCGAGAGAGAATTCTTCACAGCATGAGGATGGCACTTCGATTTGTTCAATATCGGTGGCATTTGCGGATCTCCAGTCCATTGGGCTATTTACACCACAGCAACCGAGCTACACACATAGATATGCATTGTAAGAAAATTTTATAAAAATTTATGATTTTCACAATATTTCATACTTACCGTAGCTTGCATAAAATCGACGCCAACTTGTAAATATTCATTGTCATAATATTGTTGCAAGGACTCATTCATTGTACGCATCAACATGCCGTGTACTTGATTTTGCATCACAAAGGCGGCAATAGCAGCGGCGACTTCCAGAATAAATACCAGGAACAAGCTTACGCCATACTATTATTGTAAGAAGAAGATTACAATATTTCATTATTTCAGTTAAAATAACGGTTGCAACTTACTAAATTGATTAGCATAACACTCTCCTTGATCGCACCATAAGCACCCAAGGTTGCTACGAACAACAAAATGAAACCAATAGCGATGAGTAAGGTTGGCGGTGAGTAAAAGTGATCATCGATAAATTGGCTGAAGTCACCGAATATCGCTTGAATTGTTGAACCGACCATAATGAGCAGCACCGCGGTGAGCTGGAAGTGAATTTAAGACAAGAGATATAAAAGATTATTTAAATAAAATCATTTGCAAGGCTATAGAACTATAAACATAGTGAATTGGCCCCAGAGAGGCATATCGGGTTCATCATTTCAGAACATGTTGGGTTTAATAAAACATTAAGATCTTAGGATTCTTGTGAAGCATATACATATATATTCATATAAATTCTGGATATATTCTAGTTAATAATAATAATAGCTATTAGAATAAAAAGATTCTTCAGAAAAAAAGGAAGGTTACATTCAACATATCGTGTACTTCTTTGCGCAGAATTTTGCATAAAGACCTCGGTAGAAATTGCCCAAGAACTCAATGGACTGAAGTTTGCGTAGAAGAAATTGAGCATTTCTTTTTAAATATTTTTTTTCGATCAAGCTCATTCGTTGTATTGGACCTCAGGAAACCTACACGTAACCATAGAAAAGCTAATGCATTCTGAACGACCGATTGTTTGGTGCGCCATAAATGGTAAATTTTTTCTTCGAACACGAGAAAGAAGCTGCCGTTACCGTGAATGCTGATAATTACCATACCATGCTCAGAGAGTATTTCGCTCTAAATATGGAAGAAGAGTATGGACGATGTGTGGTTTCACAGTCGACTTTTGCCTCATCGTTTTCGAAAATCGCTTAATTATCCGAGTTGTGATTTGACTCCGTTGGAGTATTTCTTGTGGGAACTGGAAGCTAGATTCCAGCTAATTAGAGATAAAAAGAGTTCATTGTTCACTGAACCCCCTTTCTTCATAGATATAGATTTAGTATTTAAAAAAAAAATTCTTTACAATAAATATGAAAATGTCTCTAAACAAAAGGAACTTATTAATTTTTGAGTTGTGGATCAATAGGTAAGAGATTTCTGAACATGGACTGAAAAAGAAGATGACCCATTTACTTGTTGATTTTTTTTTTTTTAAATGGTCATTTGTGTCAAGAAATTTCGAAAAAATTCCCATTAAGAGAAGTGAGTTTTAAATTATTTTTTATGTTGAATAAAATTTAGTTATTTCTAAAATCAATGCAATAGTTTAACTTTTTTTATTGGAATAATAATCAAATATGAAGGGACACTAAAATACTGTTGAATCTTTTAGAGATATACTAAATATATTTAAAATAAATATTAGGTTAAATTGTGAGTGGTCCCAATTAGTCCTATCATTTGCCTTTTGAGTTGCCACGTTCAATAGTTCTAAAACCAGCGAACTTGATAAACGTTCTCTGCAAAGCAAAAGCAGTCGCGGTATAATTTACAACTCGAAAAAAACGCTAAGTGCTATTTACGAGTACGAGGAGAAGTTACAGATGAATATCCAATAAATCACTTGGATTGTTAAAGTAATGGTTTCTAAAGAACTTGAGGCAAAAAACGGTCTTTAGAGGAAATGATTCAACCTCCACATCCTCCATCCAGTTCTTGCAATATGACTCAGACTGCACTTTCAAACTATCTTTAGCGTACCATAAATTCAGCCAGGCTCATGATAGCCTTCTGACTGTCGGAATTAATAATTTACAAGTTATGTTTTGCAGCCGAATCTGCTGGGAAATAGTTACATTAGCCAGAAAGTCTGAGCTGAGAGCCAGTTGTTAATTCTCGATAAAAAATAATTCTCATCGACAAATTCACCTGGTTTCGACCGCTCTCTGAAGAAGTTCACACAAGTGGGCAGGCAGCACAGAAAGCGAAGCATGAATGTGCAATTTCACTAATCTGTTAATTTAATAATGAATATAATAATATAATATTTCGTTGAAAAATAGGCAGACATATAACATAGCTCGCTTGAGGTTCGTGGCCCGGTTAAAAGATATTAGTATCTATGAGGCTCAAAATGCGTAGGAAATATAGGACTTTCGACCTTTTCTGCGAACATTTCGACCTTTTTCTCTAATTACTAGATTATATATAATTTTTTTTTGTAAATTTTAATGTTGTTATGAAAAGTTAAAGCGAATATAAGCATATTATTATATGTAATTATGTTACGTAACCCCCGGAGCGTATGCAATGGGTGATTTCCTGAAGTTATCAGACATTAATCTCAATTTCAAAGAACAAGAAATAAATTCCTCAATGTACATAAAAATTTAGAAAAAACCTCTGACTCAGAAGCGGTTAAGCGATATCGAAGAAAAATTTAATAATGAATGATGATGACATTTTTCTTCTTTAAGCATGAGTAAGACGAGTAACATTTCAGAGCTGATAACTATCGGATGATATTATACAATAGTAGCTTAACTTTTATTGGCAGACAAGTTACTGTTCATGATGGAGAGAGAATAAAAGTGTGTTAAGCTTTTCGGCAATCTCACTTTCTGATATTATTAGATGTTACGCCTTTCAGATATGACATTCAGGGTTCGAACTTAGCTGTAGGCAAAATTTGTTTTTATTTTTGAGGAGAAGTGTTTAAGCATTCTATGTAAAAAAAAATTAACTAGTAACTTACTAGTATGATGCTGATGCTTGGGCTGCCCGAACTATTCCCTGTTCATGTAAAAATTCTACCTACAGTAGGGTCTTTTTCAAAGAAAATATTTATTTTTCATCAAATTAATTCGTTCATTTTTAACCATGATAAGTTATCTATAAAATTAAGCGTGTATTTTAGAAATACTTTTAACTAAGCTATTTAAAATTGATTATTGGGGAATTCCTTATAATTCATCAAATTATTGTACATAATATACAATTATTGTGTATATGTATATATACCAAGTATTTTTCTAGGTAAGAGTATGCCGCAACGTACATGGCAAAAATTCATATATACGTGTATTTGTGTCAATTAAATAGTGACTGTTAATCAAATAACGACACCTTACTGATAATATCGTACAGTATTATTGTTTACTCATCCAATCTCATGCATGGAGGTACATACCTGCAGACAAATAAATGTGTAACACAAATATTTTTGCTGATAAGAAGAATGCTGTAATTTTTCTAAGAATTCGCACTTCAAACTAAGCGAATTTCTGATCTTCAATATAAATTGTGGATGTTCATAAGCGAAAATAAAAACTTATTTAAAGAATAACTAAGAAAGTTACCTTACTGCCCACTTAATTAAATTTTGTTAGTATATAAAATGTAATATGCGAGCTACCAGTATTACAAGCAAAAAATTATATTTTTATTTATTTACTTTTTCTTCGTTTTTATAATTTTTTTATCTTTTTATTCTATTTTATTCTGAACTATTTTATTTATCAATTTTTTTTTTATTTCGCTTGATTATTTTTATTTTTACTTTTATTCGATTTTTTGTTTTTGTTTAGTTTGATTTATTTTTTATTTTACTTTATTTATTTTTATTTATATTTTATATTATTTTTTATTTTAATTTACTTTATTTTATTTTATTTCATTTTATTTTATTTTATTTTATTTCATTTTGTTTTATATGAATCGTTTTTTATTTAATTTTGTTTAATTTTTTTTTAATTTTATTTTATATGTTATTTACTTTTTTTATGTTTTTTTGTTTATAATTTTTTATACTATTTTAATACATATTATATCATTTTATTTTATGTTAATCAGTTTTATATTTTTTTATTATTTGAATTTAATTTAAATTTGGTTTAATTATTTTTTTTTTAATTTATACTTTTCATATTTTGATTAGGTAAATTATAACTCAGTATTTTATATTATTTAAATCAGGTTTTTAATATTTAACTACTTTTTTCTATTTTTTTGTATATAATTTTTATATTACTTTAATATATGTGTTATCATTTTATTTTATTTGGTTTATTTTATTTCAATCCGTTTTATTAAATTGTTTTTATAATTTTTTGAATTTAATTAAATTTTGGTTTAATTAACATTTATATTTTTATAATTTTTTTATTTCATTTTGGTATAATTTACTTATTATCTTATTTATTTGATTTAATGTATTTTGGCTTATATTATTAATTTTATTTAATTTATGCATTATATTACAAAATGAATTTTATTTAAACTATTTTTATTTTAATTTGTTTTATTTAAAATTATTTCATTGTCATTTTGAATTTTTATCATTCCGTCTAGTCTTATTATTTTATTATTAAAATTTCTTATATTATTTTGTTTTATTTTTAATTAGTATACTGTATATTATTTAATGTATTTTATATTATATTATTTTACTTTATGTTTTATTTTATTTTGTCTCAATTCATTCTAGTCTATTTATTTTATTTTGTCTTCTTTTATTTCAATTAACATTATTTCCTTTTATCTATTTTTTTTTAAATCAATTTCATTTTATTTTAAATTCGATTCTATTATGCCAAAATTGGGTTTTATATTCAAATTAAATACAAAAATAATATTTTATTTCTATTTTTTTATTTTATTAACTATTTTTTTTTGTTATATATTTTTATTTTCTTTTAACTAATTTTCATTTAATAAAATTGATTTTTCTTAACTTGTTGTGATTTATATAATTTCTTTTATTTTATGTAATATTAATTTTACTTTATTTAATTTGCTTAAATTTTTTAAGTTTTTCCTTCTTTATTTATTTTTAATAGGTTTTACTAAATTGAAAATGATTTCTTTTATTTTGTTTTATTTTTATTATTTTATTTATATTTATTTTAATTTATTTTACTTCATATTATTTTATTTTAATTAACTTAATTTTTTTTTTAATAAATTAATTTAAACTTCAATCAATTTCATTTTATTCTCTTACATTTTAATTTTTTACTTTTTATTATTTGCTTTTTTTCAATTTATTTCATTTTATTGTATTTTATTTTTTTAATCCTTTTTAACTTTTTCAATTTAGCTTAATTTAGCTTTCTTTGTTTTGCTTTATTTTTTTATTATGTTATTTTATTAAATTTAATTAACTTTATACTGTTTTATGCTTTTTTAGTTTAAGTTATTTATATTATTTAGTTTTATTTTATTTATATATAGTTTGAGTGCTTCTCTATGTAGGTATAACTTAATTTTTGTTTCATTTTTTATTTACATTTTTCATTATTTATGCATTTCACTTTCGACTTGCCTAAGTAAAAAATTAACCTTTATTTATCCACTTTCAAAAAAATATGTTAAGGTCAAATATGTCAGCGTTTTCAGAAATCTTCTTACAAAGTTAAATACGTATTAAGCATATGTATGTATATATGAATAAAGTACTATAAACACAAGTATGTAATTGAGCAAAGAAATATAAATATGTATATAGGTATGTATATTAGCAAATATACATATACTTATGTACATACCTAAATAAACACTGTTATCATTTTCTTATCATATTTCCTTATCAAAAGCACAATTTAGCAATTTTGAATAAATATAAACATGAATGGAAATGAAAAAATTGATAAAAGCTGGTAAAACTCTGTGTAGGTAAATAAGCGAACAGAGAAAGAGGAAACAAAAATGTAGACAAATCAATGTAGATTTTCGTATTTTATGGAAAACTATAATAGCATTAAAATTACTTTGGGTTTGAGAGGAACTAAAATTGATTTTAGAGTATCCTCAAGTTATTCATGTTTTACTCAACATTTTATTTAAATAAACTCCATTCCAAGTTTAAAAAAATTCCAGTTCAAAAATGGATTTGTAATATTACTATAGATTTTTGTTTCAACAAATCATTGATATATATTTTCAGAGATTACCGAGACACATGCGTCACCTAGCGGATTATGGAAAGCTGTTATATTGTACTTCTCCCTAACACTCTGCTTACAAAATATTGTAGTTTGATGACGTCATATATTTTATAATGAATAACTCGGAATAAAACCCTTGAGTGATTACGTGGGCAAGCTAGTAAGTAGACAAAATTTCTATGGGAGTTTTTGTATAAGGTCTCTTTGAAGGGTTCTTATCAAGAAGGATAGGCTCAACATTGATGACTTATAAAATACAGTAACAGAGTATATAGCTTTCAATATTATTACTCCAAGTTATTTGAGAGAGAGAGAGATATTGTTAATATTATCTAAGAGAGCTGATTCAGTTTCTAAGAGATTTTTAACTGAATTTCTTTCGATTACATATGTACTATAAATTGAAATCGAAAATAAAAAAATCTGAAACTATACTAAATGCCTCAGATTTTGCAAAGGTAGGTAAAAATTATATATTCAAAAGCCATAAACTAAATATTTTTCACAATAAATACTAGTGCAATTACGTTAATGTTATACGGTAGATATAGTAGATAATCACTGCATACGTACTACTCGTATAAGTGTACAAATAACGACATATACTCCACATAGTCGTTATATATTTGTGTTAAATATATACGAATAGTAGATTGAATGGTGAGGTGTGCTCAAAACTGCTATCAATATGTCAATAAAGATAAAAGTAAGTATGCTATATAAACACTAGTACAGATTATTTTCCCAAAGTACCAATCATACGTTACTATGTGATTTAATTTATTATGACTAATTATCAAAATCGATAAAAATTGAACAGTACAAAAATCAATAATTTCGCAAAGTTGAAAAAGTCTTTAGTACTATCTGATTCCCTTTATATTATTTATTGCTATTTTTTAAACATCAACTTACCGCAAACATGAAGCTCACAATAACCAGCATAAATTTTGCACAACGCATGCCTGAATTCAATTGATCGCGCGCCATTTTGATTTTTGTTTCCGTCTTTCGAGGATCACAGTTAAACACAGTAAAGATACTTCTTTTTCACTTCAATATTTTGTTAGGTTTAAATGTGCCTTTTGGCGCTGTAAGAAATATAAATTGAAAATAAAAATTTACTTTTCTTTAACATAACACTTTATGGATTAAACTGTTTATTTTTTTTTTTTTTGCTTTTTCACATATGTAGCAGGATTTAAGTATTTGTAGTGGGTTTTCTGTTCTAAATTATTTACAATTTCACTTTTGCTTATTCACTTTTGTTGTACACGTTGCCAACGTATCTGTCTTGTTGTGGTCATTACCGTTGTTTCGTGGCCGCAGTCAATAATATATATATGTATCTATATATATTTATTTTCTTGTCCACACCGTTTCAAAGTCACATCAATACTGAATAGAAAAAAGCTCGAGAAATAAAGCAAGCGCTGGTTGGTGGATGGCCTATGCCTACTTATGAGCGTATGTTCTTTTGTGAATAAAGGGTTGTACAAATACTAGTTCGCCTCTGAAATAAAATAAAACAAAATAAACGAAAATAAAATAAAACAATATTAAATAAAATAAAATAAATTAAATGAAAATGAAATAAAATAAAATAAAATAATAAAAAAATTAAAAAAAAATAAATGAAATAAAAATAAAATATAAAATAAAATAAAAAAATAAAATAAAATATAAAATAAAATCAAATAAAATAAAATAAAATAAAATAAAATAAAATAAAATAAAATAAAATAAAATAAAATAAAATAAAATAAAATAAAATAAAATAAAATAAAATAAAATAAAATAAAATAAAATAAAATAAAATAAAATAAAATAAAATAAAATAAAATAAAATAAAATAAAATAAAATAAAATAAAATAAAATAAAATAAAATAAAATAAAATAAAATAAAATAAAATAAAATAAAATAAAATAAAATAAAATAAAATAAAATAAAATAAAATAAAATAAAATAAAATAAAATAAAATAAAATAAAATAAAATAAAATAAAATGAAATAAAATGAAATAAAAAAAATAAAATAAAATAAAATAAAATAAAATAAAATAAAATAAAATAAAATAAAATAAAATAAAATAAAATAAAATAAAATAAAATAAAATAAAATAAAATAAAATAAAATAAAATAAAATAAAATAAAATAAAATAAAATAAAACAAAATAAAATAAAATAAAATAAAATAAAATAAAATAAAATAAAATAAAATAAAATAAAATAAAATAAAATAAAATAAAATAAAATAAAATAAAATAAAATAAAATAAAATAAAATAAAATAAAATAAAATAAAATAAAATAAAATAAAATAAAATAAAATAAAATAAAATAAAATAAAATAAAATAAAATAAAATAAAATAAAATAAAATAAAATAAAATAAAATAAAATAAAATAAAATAAAATAAAATAAAATAAAATAAAATAAAATAAAATAAAATAAAATAAAATAAAATAAAATAAAAAATTAAAGTGAAATCAGTTGAAATAAAATAAAATAAAATTAAATTATTTAAATATATATTAAATTAAAATAAGATAAAATATTTGCCTTTAGAGCCACCCGTTAAGTGTATAATGTATTCATAATTACAGCGAAACAATAACAATTTCCTCAGGCACTCCATCGCTTGCCCTGCATCTTTACTCGTCAAGCAACACCTTCGTTTTCATTTTCCACTGTTTAAGTATACATATGTACATAAACATCAATACAATTGTAGAGTAAGTAGCTTTTGTGAAATAATTTTTCTTTATGATTTTTTTTTTTGTTGTCGCCGCATTCAAATTCGTTCATAGCTTTAGCTGTGTGCTTGTCAGTTAACGCCTTATCGTTTCCTTTATTTCACTTTGTTGATGAATTTTTTTATATTTTTCATTTATGAATTTACCTTTGCAAGTCAAATATATGTAGATATACATACATATTTCTAGAATGTGTGCAAAGTACTAAATTGTGTTTATGCTTGTGGAAGTTCAGTTTGTTATCACAAATAATAAGCTGCACTGATAAGATAAGATTTTGCAGTAATTACGCTATGAGTTAAGCGAATGACTGAGAGTTCCATTTCGTCGAGAGTTTCTATGTATGTACAATATGTTACAAAAATATATTTATTTCAATAGGATTTTTATTAATTATTTTTATTTATTTTTTTTTTGATATTTTATGGCATGTGCGGTATGTATTTAAGCAACAATGTCTCTGCTATTACATTGAGAATATCTAAAATTATAGAGAATGCTCGCTTTCTCACAGTAGTCCCATCCGTGGAATATTTAACAGATGTGCCGGGGTTGGGAATTAAAATGCGTGTTGTTGTTGTTGCTTTTTTAAAGCATAAAATAATCAGATAAGTATAAAGAATTAGATCGTAATAGCTGAGTAGTTGTCACACCACAAATTGGAGGAGGAGCTCAGCCGAAAATCTCTTCAGCGGTTACAAAGCGCAAACTATATATAAAATAAATTAAAAGCAAAATTGTAAAATTTCTACTCTGGTACCCGGATCAGATTTATATAGTAAATATTATATTTTTATTTACTTTTTCCAAATCATGTCCGGAGGTCGCTTAAAACTGCACGTTATTCTTTGAGGGAATTATCAAAATCAAATATATATATATATATAATAAATTCGGGATTTCATGGGGTATTCTAATGGAAGTTCAGAAAACTTGCTGTGCTTCGTCTAGGTAGGCATGATGATGGTTGCTCGAGCGGTGGCTTCATAATGAACTTACTCTAGATATGTCTAGTTCAAGTGCATATACATTAGAACTCAAAGCGTTACAGAGAATCGATCTAGTACTATGGACACTAACCCCATCTCTTAGATAAAAACCGAACGAACTTTTTACTTGACCAATATATATAAATGGTCTTGTATGAGTCAACGAAAGTATGGGCGGAATCGGGCAACAATCACACCTTTGTCGCATACAACGGACTTTTAATTCCACCCCTGCTTGACGCAAGATCGTCATCGGTGGAAGAGCTAAGGTAGGTGTGCTAATTTTAATGGATATACAAAAATAGACCGACCAACCATATAAGAGACCTTTTAATTTTTGACCTATCTGTGGAAAAAATGTTCTTAAATATATAAAATACCAACTGTACCCTGCACGCTTCGCTGTGGCACATACTCAATGAATGTATGAAAAATGAAACTTTTCATCACAATTTTATTTACTCCATACTTGTGGGTATACAAAATTTTTGGCTGAAAAAGGTTATCTAGTTTGCCAACCCTAGAGCATGCAACATAGAATTGTCCAAATGCAAAGCAATCGGTATCCAAATGTAGACCACGTAATTTCAATGATTCATCCTGAGCTCTGTTGAACTGTAATCGCTTGAATTTGAAGGAAGTATCGGACAGAATGATAGGGATTGAAAGGTGTGGTCAGAATTTTTGCTTTTATAACTTTCCCCTCTAATTGTTTGACTGCAAGTCATACGCCGAAAATCTAACAAAACTGTTGGATCATTGACCGCCTCATCTGCTTCCACATCAGGCGATGAAATATTACACAACGGAGTCACAATGGATTGCAAGTCCTTCCACCGGTTTGTAGTATTACAGCTATACTAAACCATGGAAGAGCCGAGGCTATGCCATTTTGTAATCGAATTGTTGCCATAATCAGCCAAATAAAGTACAAACTTTCCGTATAGGTTAGACCCTCGTCAACTTCGCGGAGAATTTCAAGTAAATCGAATCCCTGGTCTACTTTCAAAATTTTTTTTTATTATATTATATAACCTCTCCAGGAACCATGGAAACAAGCTAATAAAATTTCAAGTCAATCAGTCGGTAACTTTTGAAAACTTGTTCACTAAATTGAAATTTTAATAACTAACTACACTAAAATAAAATCTTTTTAGACTTACTGTGCTTACATTAGATTAGTCTACAAGTAGTATACTTACTCATGTAACATACTTATAGATAATTACACACCTACAAACAAATTGATATACAATTCATACCCACATACGAGGGGATTAACAAAAGTTCGCTAAGTTGACAAGAAAAAACAAAAAAAAAAATGATTTTTACATTTGTTCGTAATCTTTGTCCTTTTTTAACACGCTTTTATTAGCTTCACTAGTATGTCAGTCAATATGTATGTCTGTCAGTTTGTAACTCTTTTAGCTGTGACGCGATCCCAATATGAAATATTTGAAATGCATACATCGTGGCGTTAACAAAATTAATCAGAGAACGTATAATAATCCATAATAATTTTGAAAATAAACTTAAGACAATAGTATATAAAAAATACTTGTATAATTAAGAGAAAAGCTTGGGCGCTCGATATATGGAAATTATGGTACAAAGCGCCCCACGCTTTTCTCTTAATTATACAAGTATTTTTTATATACTATTGTCTTAAGTTTATTTTCAAAATTATTTTCAACTTTTTAGTACAATATTCTTTAAAAGCGTGTTTTCAGTTTTTTTAAACTATATTTATTTTTATCTTATCCACATAACCGCCATTGATTTCAATGCATTTCTTAAGCCTGTAAATCCACTTCCGAAAACAGTCTTCATAATCTTGCTTTTTAAGCTTATCAAGCTCAGCAGTAAGATTTTTTTTGCTATTAAAAACCTTTCCTTTTAAATTTTTTTCAACTTTTGGAAATAACCAGAAATCACAAGGTGCTATATCCGGGAAATATCGTGCCGGACATATTTCTTCGATCCCAGATATCGCAATAAAATCACGCGTTATTTCAGCATTGTGGGATGGCGCGTTGTCATGATATAAAAAGTAGCGCCTCAAATTCTCTTTCTTCCTATTTTCCAACAAATCTTTGAAAACTTTTGGTAAGCACCATTTTGCAATTACCGTCTGACCCCTTTCCAGTGGAGTAGCAGCTACGATTTTAGATCGGGTGAAGTAAATTGACATCATTACTTTTGCTGCAGATTTTTGTTGCTTAGATTTGTCCGGTCTGGAACTTCGTAACCATTTATAAATAGTCTTTAAAGATGGTGCAATCGTTCCATATGCAATTCGGCATTCACTGAATATATTTATTGGCTGTAAATTACGCCTAAACCCGAAGAGAATTACATGGCGAATTTCTATTTACGTTGGTGATGGAATTGCGTCTGACCTATCCTCAGCTCTCTTTCGTTTACTCGTCCCCATTTTAGTTGATCATTCTAAAATTGAAAAGAAAGACTAATAAAGTAACTGCAAAGGATTTGATATTTTTAGATTTAACAAAAACAAATTGAAAGTCACCAACTGACCTAACTTTTTTTAATCCCCTCGTATATTATCTAATTACTTGTAAAAAAAAAAATCCGTTGCACTTAAGCTTTAGCCATTTCATAAGCAACTCGCGCCAGTTTTTTTTAATCGCTCAACTTGTCTCTGCTTTGTATTCTAGAAAAGCACTTAACAGATGAGCCTACTTAAGTATGCAGTTGCTACAAATTAATATTTATAAATTTATTTTAATTATGCATTACATCGAGTATATAATTTTAATTACATAAGTAGTTTTAAGTTTGTAATTATTATATTGAACTTGTGTGAAGGGGTAATTTGTTAATAATTAATTTACGTTAATAAATACGAAATGCAATGTGTTGTCGATATTTTGGTACATTTTATTTTTATTTTAAAAATTGAACAGATTTATAATATAAATATATTTATAGGAGGGAAGGTGATTAGTTCGTGGCCTAAAGTACTTTACGAAAAAAAAATGTTTGAAAATTTAAATGTTTTACGTTTTTTATTTTTAAATATAGCTTTGTTCGCATTGCTGAATGCAATGCCCTTAAACCACTGAAAAAATACACTTTAGATTTCTCTTGGGTTTCTGGGTCCGCTTTCATCTCACTATTGTCTGAAAAATTTCGTCCCTGTAACTACTTTTTTAAATTTGAAAAAAGAAAAAAGTAGATGAATGGTCAATTTCTATAAATTCAGTAGCTTTTATTTTTTTTTCTTGTTAACAAGTGCGTTGTCTTGTAGAAATAGCACTGTGCGTACTAAAACGTCTCTTCTGTACGACTGCCTCACGCGCCTGACTCATCCTCGTTATCCTATAAAATGGTACCCATATTCTCCGACGCCGCCTTTTCCACTTCGAATTTTTTGGTGGCCTTCCCCGTTTTTATCCACTCCATTGTCTCCTAATTGGACTCCGGTTTTAAATTTAATCCAAACTCTCTAATCGTTGCTGCGTGTCGGGCTTCGTAGGAGGTCATCTTATAAGTTTTGCGGGGACACCGAATTGAGGAGGCTTATCCCACTGCAGACTGTGGAATCACCCTTTTTGTGGATTATGGGGGGTATACTCAGGTTGCACACGTCTTAGATCTTATTTAGAAAAAATAAATATTGACAACAAAAATCATTAAAGTCGGATCACTATATTAAATAACCGCGATGCAATCGATTTGTTCAGATATGAGGTTTAGGGTCAAACATTTCTCGAAAAAAAAAAAACTTGTAAAAGTTTGGCATTTGGTATTTTACAACACTTTTACACTAATAAACATAGAAAATGGATAACTTTTTCATATTACTGGGATTTTTCAGGTAGGAGCACCAATATTTAATCCTAAAATGAGATACCAAAGATTTCATACGGTCATGAAACGTATAAAAACTTCGTTAGCTCATTTGTATCGTCATTACATAGAATATTTATGAATAAATAAGTTTGAAACACACAATTCGTCTTTACTTTAGTTAATTTTTATTTGTTGTTTTTCTTTTTTTTACCAAATTTCAAGTAGCAAAAGATGCTGGTTAACTTCAATGCATAAGCTACATACATACAAACATATAGGTAAAAATTGATTATATTAAGTAATAATTCTATGAAACAAAACTAAATTATGAAAGACGTAATTATTAGGCGCGCAAGTACGTTATGTGTATATGTGTTTTTGTGTGTGTGTGTGTGTGTGTGTGTGTGTGTAGCTCACAAAACTTGCTTATCCCATAAAACCGCTAATGCCATTACGAATTTTTATCTCACGTGCTATATAGCAGGCAAACAAGACGCCGAAGAACTGTAAGAAGAGAAAATAAAAAATAAAAAAATTATATAAATGAATTAATGAATAATTCATTAATAAAAAATGCTAACTCACCTGTATGATAGCGAGTACAATACCGCAAGCGCCCAAACTAACTGCATGCGCTTCTATGAATGTCGAGAATTTAAGCAAACAACCATCTGTGTGACGTTCGGTGGTTTCTTTAGTGGTGCCACACTCGTATGAACCCACCACACCATAAGGTATGGTGCAACAGGATAAGGGTAAACTCGCATTGAATCGTTGTGCCCAATCCGTGTAGCTATTTACGCCACAACAGTTGAACTAAAATATTAAAAAAAAAAAAAAACAAAATAGAAAATAAAATAAAAAAAATAAATAAATAAATAAATAAAAAATATAAAATATACATATAATAAATTAATATTGTACATACAGTAGATTGCACATAATCCCAAATGTGCGTATTTGAATCACCAGGTTGGTTTTCTTTGTACAACTTAAGTGAGTCCCTCAATTTGACATCAATCAGCTCCTCAGCATCCGAACGCAAAACATAACCACTAA